>CM056597.1:6415533-6974393 GCA_029721355.1 Tegillarca granosa | reverse complement strand
TGTGTTATTATAGGTATGTTTTCACGGATGTAAATATAGGATGGCCCGGTAGAGTACATGATGCGAGGGTATTTTCAGAGTCAGAAATATATTATAAAGCCGAAAGAAATGAGTTGTTTCCTCAGTGGAACAAAGAAATCAATTTACCAGACACTGAATTTAACATGCCTATCGTCCTTTTGGGGGACCCAGCGTATCCTCTTAAGAACTGGATTCTTAAGCCATACACACATCGAAGTCGTTTAACCGCAAAACAGCGATATTTCAACTACCGTCTTAGTAGAGCTCGGATGACTATTGAGAATGCATTTGGAAGATTAAAGGGTAGATGGAGATGTTTACAGAAACGTCTAGATGTAAATGTAGAGTTTGCTTGCACTGTGATTGCTGCTTGTGTTGTCTTGCATAATGTTTGTGAGTTACGTGGAAATGATTACATGGAAGATTACACCCTGGAAATTAACGAGGCTGAGGAGGAAGAGGAACTGGAAGAGACAGAGAGAAATGGTGTTGTCATTCGTGATAATCTGGCATCATACTTTTTAGGCAATGACTAAATTGCAGAACTTCGATTGTGGCCATTGATACTGTTTCTTTTCCTTTAATAAACAAGCGCAATATTTTTCGTAATTCACCTGTCAATAATTCGTATGTGCTCTTTTTGAATCATATAAAATATTTCATACCTTATTCTTTTCTGCTTTATTTCTTTACACTTATGGGGCCTTGTTGGCTGAGTAGTCTAAAACCCGCTCTTACAGATCTCAGCGCCTCTTATCAACTGGGTTCTGTCCACTCGGGACATTCTAGTGCGAGAAAAGTTCGTCATTTCTCTTGTCGAATGCCGGTGGTTTTCTCCGGGTATTCAGATTTCCTCTACCATCCCTAAACTCTGACCGCCTTGAAATAAGTGGAATCATCTTGACTGGGACTCAGTTCTCTAATCTTTACACTTATAATGGACCAGAAAGCGAATTAAAGCAATTGGTTTGGAGTCAGGATAATGAACCTTGATACATAAAAGCTGAAGCCTCTGCGTAAAAATGAAGGTCGGTGCTTGTTCAGTGACAGGTAGCGTCTTAGAGTACTAAACTAGACACCATTCTATATTTCAAGAACATTTTAATAATCTAATTTACACGAAAAATTTCCTGATTTACAGCAGAGTAAATGACAAGATTATTTTGTAAGAAAAAGAAAGAAAAAATGAAAATATTTTGATGAAAATTACAAGGTAAATATATAAGAATGTATTAAAGGCTCTAATTTGTCGATCATTCGGCACTGACTACTTGGTCACAAATAATTTTTAATGTTCCTGAATTACTAAACGGCTAACTGATTACTTGATCAACAAAAATAAAAAAAACACAATGTTTCTCAATTATTTGGTCCATAAAGTATCTGAATTAATGTCCAATAATTCAAAAATTAAGTCCGAATCAATGCTTACTTGGCACTTTTAAAAATCATATATAAATTGGCAATTTCAGTTTATTCATCACAGTTCATAGAAAGAATTACCAGATCCATCAAATGATATGTTACTGTCTGAATTACTGGTAGTTTGCTGTTGTGAGAATTGAAACTGTCTTGGAGTTTGTGTACTGCTCGCAGGCCACATATGCTGTGGATCTTGTCGCCCGTGTTTTATTCCTTGTTGCGGTGAAGGACCAACTCTTCCCAAAATCAACTGCATCATTTTTAACTGATGATCTCTCTCTTCACGTTTCTGGCGTTCTTCCATTTCAATCCTTTGTTTTTCTATTTCTAGACGTTTAAGTTCCACACTTGCTTTCATTTTCTCTACATCTGCATGCTGTCTGTCTAATTTTTCATTGCTCTCCGTAAAAGTATTCATAACAGTTTCCCGCGCGACTTCTAAGCGTGTTTTGCGTTGTCTTTTAACACTCTTCCCTTTATTATTGTTTTTCTTTGCCCTCTCATCCTGTGTATTACGTTTTGGATTTTCCTCCGTTTCCGGTTCCTCTGTATCACTTTCATCATGTTCCTCATTACCCGAGCCAGTTCTATCTTTATTTGATTCTTCAAGAGTTCTCTGAACATCAATATCACTATTTTGATTATCACTGTCATAACTTTCTGTATCACTATCATCTTCCTTGTCTGATTCTTCTCTTTTTCTTTTATTCATACTTTCAATTACCTTTACAGGGGAAGATGCTGGTCTACAACCAAGTATTGCATTCAGTTTATCATAAAATTTGCACAATTTTCTGCCTTTTCCACTTTTTTTTAGGTTGCCTTTGCATTGCCTGTATGCTCTTTTCAACGTATGCATGCGTACTTTACACTGTTCATTTGTCTTGTCATGCCCGTACCTTTTCATTTCAGTGGACAGTTTTTTATATATATATCCCTTCTTGATAGTTGGATCATCCAGTTGCTCTTCAATATTCAATTCTTGCCAAAGATTTATCAACATTTCTGTTTCTTCATCTTACCAACTTGAACCCCTTTTCTTGGACATTTTGGACATTACAAGAATAGTGTTTTCTGGTGAACAAACCGATAATAAATCTATTTTGGACAGTGATGCAATAACCTCAAAGACTATAGTTGTTTTCAAAATTTGGTGTCAGTTTACTAACATGTGTAAATTTACTCTGCGTTCATGTACAACATTTGCATGCTATGTATATTTGCATAGTGTGTAAATATACTTTTGCACTACCTCCAAAGGTAATGCAAATTTACTCCATAAGTAAAATTACACACGTGTGTATTTGCGTTCATGTGCCACATTTACATACATGAGCAAATATACATAGGCAAGTATTTATACACATATAAGCAAACCTCGCCGCATGAACAGGGCTTAAGTCAGAGAAATCTGTTGATATTATCTTCTATAACCGATCGACAAAGAAAAAACAAAAAACAAGAGATATAAGAAAGCAAGACGGTACCTACACATGTGTAATGACACTAATTATAAACTCGCAAAAGATACAGTATCAAATGTCGTCAAGTCGCTTGGTTTAAATGTAAGAATCAGATCGGAAAAAAAGAGCACATTCTTAATCTGTGATGACACAAGAGAACCTAGATAGATTGATCGTCTGTATCATGTCGCTAAGAGTAATACAAACTGACTTGATATTGTATTGACCTTAAAACATTTCGTTGCATAACAAGACTCTGTATTTGCAGAAAATCTCCATTGTAAATCAAAAACGAAAACAGAAGCTTTTCTTAAAATGTTTTGAATACGAATTCACATGCTTAGTCTGTTTAAAAAAAACTTAATCGTGCTATTTGGCAAGCAAAATCAAATAATGTTTTAGACATCCACGCTATAATTGCTGTAATATGTTTTGATATTCGAGATTTTTTGTCTTGACATTGGAGATTTTAAGTTCACACCTTAAACAAATAATGAACTTTTCTAGAGGTTTTTTTTATATGCGTTCTTTAATAAGTGACTTAGAGTAAAGTATTAAGTAGGTTTGTTAAACTCAATAAAAAATAACTAATTACATCGCCGGTTATAATTTGATTTCTCTATCAGTCATCTCATTGCTGCATATTAAAGCGATATATGTGTCATGTTAACATTAAAACATTTCTTATCTTTTTATTAGCAATCAATAAAATAAAATGAAGGGTATTATGAAAATATCCACAGGAAATTTAAAACAAAACCTAAAATGTAGTTCAACCAGTCAGAATGTGACTATTTATATTTCAAATTAGGTTAGATTAGTCGGTCATGATGAGGTAATAAATATAAAACAAAGTACCCTCAAAAACAAGCGACTAGACGTCTCCTATCACTGCGGTTTTAGAGATATTTCAATCGATTTAATAAAAACCAAAAACAAACAAAGAAAAAACAAAAATCAACATTAACATTGATTTTATTGTCCGATAATGCAAGAGGCGAGGTGTCACGGAATGAACTTTGTTACACTCATTTAGCAATCTCTTACAAACCTTTTGAATGAAAAAAAAAACAATATGTGTCTTATCGAAAACAGATTAATTGTATCGTATTGTGTAGGTAGACTTGACAAAAACTCTTTATTTAATGAAACGTGTGTGTGTGTGTGTGTGTGTGTGTGTGTGTGTGTGTGTGTGTTTCTAATGAGTCCGCTTAACTAACGAAACAAAAAACAAGCATTTTACTTGTTTAAATCGACCCTTTTTATGAATGCAACATACATATTTACAAATTTACATCAAAATGGTGTTAAAATGTTTTATTACTCAGTAATGGATCTTGGACAAGCCTAATAACAACCTTCCTCTAACTAGAATTAACCTCGATTTGGAATCAAACTTAGCCTGTAAGAGTGACTGTAAACTTTAAGCTAGCGCTTAAGAACATTCGGCTACCCAATCAAACTTGGCCTGTAAAAGTGACTGTAAACTTAAAGCTAGCTTAAGAACATTCGGCTCCCCAATCAAACTTAGCCTGTAAGAGTGACTGTAAACTGTAACCTAGCGATTATGACAATCGGCTACCCAATTAAACTTAGCCTGTAAAAGTGTCTGTAAACTGTAAGCTAGCGATTATGACAATCGGCTCCTTAAATTTCTGTATATGAAATGGTTCTCATTGGTGTATTTGAAGTACTGAGCGAACTATCGCCTGTGTTTGTTGTACTACCAGAACCCCTTAACTAACTTATGCATATCTATAAAAAGACTTAACAAATACATTTTTATTTGATACCATTTTATGAATACAATATTAATTTTACCTTTAACACACGAAAAAAAATATAAAGTTGCACTATTTTCTTTCAGCTTTTCCTTTTTTGTGTATAGATTAAATTAGTCTAGAATTACCAATGAAAGTGTGACGTTAATTCGTTAGATAGCTTTATCACAGATAAAATAATAGTGTTGCTGTTTTGAATGTAAATAGCCACTTAATCGCTTAACATATTAACCTTTGTTATCACTTAGGCGTAAGTACTGTATAAAAGCTTAAGGTCTACCGCAGAAATATGGTATTTTATCTGTATTTTTTAACTTTACAAATATTTAGGAAGATTGAGTGTTGTAAAAAGGAATTCGTTAAATCACCTGTTGTCTGAGTACAGTAAACAGTTTCTTTTACAGTAGTATCATTTACTGGTATTTCGAGAGAGAAATTATTCTTTAGTATATAGTTATAATATGTTTGTTTTGCCGTGTTTGGCCGTTTTATTATTGGCGTGTTTTGTGTCGTATTCACAGTATTGTCTGCCTTTGTCCAGTATATGTTTTAGTAGCACATCTATTAATTTTAATTTTCTTCTAAGACATTTTATGATTACATCATAAATATGTTTCATCATTTGATGTTTAAAGTCCAACAAATAATATTAAAATCAAACCCCATCCCTGGATGTTATTTTTACATCTAGGTCTAATTTGCCTACCAATTAACTCTTTAAAACCATCATTTACTGAGATAAAACATGTAAAAAAAAAGATAGTATAGATTTATTGTTTACAACTAAAGCTTGTGAGATTGCTTGACTGAATACATGAATTTAGGAATCAGTATACAGTAGAACTTCGATAACTCAAACTTCGATATCTCGAATACCACGGATAACTCGAAGTCTTTATTTTGTCCCGACCGGTTTTCTTTATAAACTATATTAGAAAAACTTCGATAACTCAAACTTCTATAATTCGAATACCCCCGATAACTCGAAGTAAAAATTTGGTCTGTAGTTTAAAAATCTATTAAAATAAACTTCAAAAACTCGAATTTTTTGTAACAATGTATGATCAATGGAGAAATCACATATCGGTTATTAGGCTACCGGTATAGTAGAGAAATGAACCGAGTAGTTCTTTTTATCTATCATATAAATTAGTATCAATTTACGGATTAATATTCAGTACCGTCACGGACAATTAAGCCTAACATGAACGCTAATCCCCGACTCTAATAAAAGAAACCAATTAATATGCCGCGGTCGATTACTTTTGACTTAAGTTCTCCAAGCTTAATTAAAACGACTAACTCAGTTGTACTCACGACTCTATTAAAATCTTAAATGACTCATTGCACTGCTTTATAATTCCATTTACTTTCGATTTCCGATTTCGTTGTTCGTATATATCATGATCTTGAAATAAAATAACACGTTTCACACGCTTTTACCGTCAATATCAATTCTTTAAAAATTATTTATTATATTTTCTTTAAAAATTATCTTTTACTTTTTTACATTCGAGTACAGGTAACTGTTTAAAACATCAAGATTTCTGTAGCGGAAACATATATTAAGGTGACACCATTCTTGGACATCATCCTTCAACTTCGATAACTCGAACACCCCGATAACTCGAAGTCCCCAGCCCAGTCCCGACCACTTCGAGTTATCGAAGTTCTACTGTATATATTTATATATAATTCCTTGGTCGCTTTGTTATTTTCAAGTATAAAGTAATACACCTTAGAGTTTTCAAAGCAAGTTTTTGAAGCCAGCTAAATACGTCTTTCCTTCTTGTATTTAAAGTGTCGTATATATATGGTGGCTTATTTCTGACATCGACATAATTTTAGTCGACATAAAATTATCTCAACATGTCGACTTATTATCTTGACAAGTCAAGATAATATCATGGAAAGTTGTGATACCAAAATAAAAAGTTGAGATAAGTAACACGACTTGCCGCGTTAAAAATAATTAAGATATCGAGATAATTATCACGACTGGTTAACATTAGTATCGCGACATGTCGTGTTAATTATCTCAACTTTTCATTTTGGTATCACAACTTTCCATGATATTATCTTGACTTGTCAAGATATTAAGTCGAGATGTCGAGATAATGTTATGTCGACTAAAATTATGTCGATGTCAGAAATAAGCCACCATATCGGTGGCTTTTTTAATAATTATAGTTTTTAACGTCATTCAGGACTTTTACAGAAGATTTTCATCTGTAAAAACTATTGTGTCTTATTTCTGACATCGACATAATTTTAGTCGACATAAAATTATCTCAACATGTCGACTTAATATCTTGGCAAGTCCAGATAATATCATGGAAAGTTATGATAATATCATGAAAAGTTGTGATACCAAAATAAAAAGTTGAGATAATTAACACGACTTGCCGCGATAAAAATAAGTCGAGATATCAAGATAATTATCACGACTGGTCAACTAAGTATCGCGGCAAGTCGTGTTACATATCTTAACTTTTATTTTGGTATCACAACTTTTCATGATATTATCTCGACATGTCACGATATTAAGTCGACATGTTGAGATAATTTTATGTCGACTAAAATTATGTCGATGTCAGAAATAAGCCACCATAAAAAACACACTTTAAAAGAAGTTTTGAATGAGAATCTAAACAATGAAAGACAGTTCAAAGGTCACCTAAAGACGCTATACAGAAGATAATTAATACTAGAAACGGTTCAAATACCTTGGTTTTTATACCCATCTTGCCCGATGGTCACCAAAAATAGGAAGTTTTACCATCACTAGTCTACTAACGCCGTAGTTCGCAACGAATTATCAGGAGTGTCAAGAGTTAATATGCCCGGCCACAATAGTCTTTTTGTTGTTATATTCACGAAAAAACAGAGGTTTTATAATCACCCGTGTCAGTATTAGGTCTTTTACCATTATTTCGTCGCTTGTTGGTTTGTTCTTGTTTGCTTGACTGTTAATTGTTTTGCTACAACTTTATTCTTGTTTGTTTGCAAAATTTTATACATAGGTAAAAAAGCTTCAGTATATTAAATACCAAGAATCTGAGTTTATATTCTCTCAGACGTCTCTATGCCGCAAAAAAGTTGTGACTTACAAGCTTCACATAACTTAAAGTTCTTATAACCATAAAAATGTTTCATCCATTAAATAACTTGTATGCAAACTGGTAAATTAAAACACAGCGTAACTAATACGAATATTTATTACTATAAATTTGTCAGAAATAATACTCCTTGTGAAAATTAAAATAAGACGCCAAAAAATATTTTTATTTTTATGAACGAAGCCATAAAAATAATGAATTGGTCTGATCATAATCACAGATATGTTTGAAATTTTGAATTTGTTAACGAGCAGCAGGGATGTTTAATATTTTGTTAACCGAATTTTTTTTCTGATAATTCCTACAGATATGGTAAAAATTATGAATATGGTCACGAGAAACACATTTATTTAATAGGAATGAATCAAAACTCTCATTAATGAGTTAACCGACTTTTCAAGAATTCCAAATGTCTTTTTAAGACAGATAAATATAAACTGTGTTACTTGTGATAAGCATTTTATATAAAATGACATTTATAGTGTATGTCTGGTAGAGTTTTATTTGACGTTCGGTTGTGCGGCATAAATCTGATGTTGAAATCAAAATGTTTTTTTTTTTTTTTTTTTTTTTTTTTTTTTTGTATGAAATTTGGCAATAACTTAAAACCAAGCCGACATCAACACATAACTAAATAAATAAATCAACAAAAAGCAAACCATTTTCTGGTTATTGTGACAGGCAATTTTCGTTTGGATGTAAACTATAGAAAATCTCTCTCTCTCTCTCATTAATTTAGAATCAAGTAATTGAGTAAGTTTTTATTATCGACAGTATTGTAAAACATGTATTTCTTTTTAATAAAAAAACCAGATATATTAAAAGACTATGATGATGCTTAATCATTACCGGAGGGGGTTACAATGCCACATACAAAGTTGATTACATTAAAGAGTTCATATACTAGATAAATTGACGTAAACATTGTACTAACTGTTAATCTTTCCTGATGGTATATCTATCAATTTATACCAATCTTCGGATTATATCAGGTTATATATAGCTAATACACATCAGGTAGTAAGCACCTGCTTTCTTAAGTTAATACTAAAGATTAAACAGTTGATTGTTCAGCATGGACAAAATTTGGGGTGGCCTTGACCTAATTTTAAAATTGTATCCATCCATCGTTCATTATGATGCTAAATGATTCTAAAAAGGGTTAAGAGAAGTTCCTGAGATTCTTCACTTAACCGCTTTTCGTGTGGTCACTAATTTGAACTCAGTACAATAACTATGTTTAACGGAACAAAACGTAAAATAATTGCAATGGGTCTTGTTTGATCAATGTATTATCTGTCTCGCATGTTATTCAGACAATACTTCAGTCTTTCATTTTTGAATCGTTTTGATAACAAACATTATAATGTAGAAGAATTGTTACCACAAATAATACATGGCACTTGCTAGTTAAGAACAAAGTGGAATCTGTTGGAAATTGAAACAAAAACAGTTGCCCGTCATATACAACGTTCATTCATAATAAACAATTATCATTAAATGTTACCTACGACCTACATTGGTATTCCACTTAGTAAATTGTCAATAATAAGAACAACTGTTCATTACCTCTGAGGTGAAGGGTTTACTGAGTGTGCAATATCTTACTTAATAGCAGTATGTTTAAAACATAAGTATAAAACGAATAATCTACCTCGTAACAATATTTTAATTAGACAGTCCTATATCAGGTGGAATATTTAGAATGGTTTCTGATATGGCTGAACCTAAAACAAATATTTAAAAAAGAGCTCCTTTTGTATCACTATTTAAACATACACTATTATACACTTAATGGGTATTATATAGTATATATTTTATATTTTAAGTTGGGGTACAAAATGAACTCCTATAAAATATTAACCTGTGGCGATCTAGACTCGTCAGGTTGACTTTCCAAGTACGGCCATAGTCTCATTCTGTCTATAAAAGCAAATAATTACAGTCTATGTAACCACGACTTTCAACATCACATAGCCACGCTTCGTGATTGTTTACCCTATGAATACAATATTAATAAAATCTATGAAACTGCAATATCAAATAGTATTTAAGTGTACATTTTACCATGGCTGTTCTAGACAGTATAGATTAGTAATGTATCTTATAAGATTGGAATTACTCTTATTTATAAAATGCATCAAACACCAGACTTACAGACTAAACACCAGTTAGAGATTTGAAAAAATAAATAGTCTGTTTAGCCATCTGAACACAAAAATTGGTACAGATTTTGCCAGCATGATGTATGTTTAAAGTTACATCACACGTAAATTGATTCGAGTTTGTAGATATAGCAATTATCTGTGTTTTACTTATCAATCAAACATTAACATTTTTCGGTCTGTTATCGGGATTTTAAAAAATCGATACTTTCATTCATAAACAAATTATTTCACTGAAACATTGAATTTAAAAAAAAATCATTATATTAAAGTCAGCATTGATAGGTTTCGGTCAATCGGGATGTCACATGCTACATTTTATTTTTCTATTTATTCATTTATTTATTTATTTATTTATTAATATTTTTTTAAAGTAACGCATGATAGGGATAATACCAAATAACCAGCTGTAACAAATGTTACAAAATCATGGCTATATCATAATTAACATGATACCTCTTTGTTTTCTTCTGTTCCAGCCAATGAAAACTAATGTTTGGCTAATTGTGTTTGTGAAAGTGAATTATGCAATACTTTTAATAGAAAATGCGGTGTTTTTTACTTATTTGAGTCTAGCCCTAACTAAAACTTGCTTTGCGTATTCGCGATTACTATAAATTATTTCTGAACAAAGGAAACTGCGGCTGTTACGGGGAATTTACCTTTCAAACATGGCAATGTTTTCACCGGAAGTGATGTTTCTGGTGACAAATAACGTCGTATGCGCAAAATAATCCACCATTTGCTTTAATTTGCAACATTATTTTTATCCGGTCCTGTCTCAAAAATATGTATAATTGTATTTGTTCAATTCTTTTCGCGCATGTATGCATGTGAACTTTATATCCTAAATGCCCAGACGTGTACCTGTCACCTTCCTATAAACATGGCATATAATACGATATAAAGATTATTTTGAAAATAAATAGAAATCGTCTAAACATCCATGTATATAATCTGATATGATGTTAAAACATAAAGGTCAAAGATGATTCACAAAAGGTTACGCAAGTTTCATAAATAAACATTCTTAAAGCGAATGTATATGGTTACCCTAGCTTTAAATGCAGGTTAATGAAACATTTTAACATTGGGGGCTACAATATAGTGATGTATCAAAAATTCTTAATAGATTGTTGTGAAATGTAAAAATTAAATAATTTTATGGCGAGAAATAAAACATTTATTAAAATAGTTAAGTACTTAATCGTTATTAACGCTGTAACCTAAATTATTATGTAACGGAATTTTGTATTTTAATCTTTCCTGTTTCATTGTTTAAAGGTTTTGAACTCAACAATTTGTTATCACATGGCATTTTAACCTAGATAACTTATTTTTGTAATTGTATAGAAACAATATTGATCATTTTAAATTGTTATCATTTTACTCGCAATTTAATGCGACATGGCGACGGAACTTAGATTTAATTTCTTAAATTAAAGAGATTTCGGGAGATAATTTGATGACAAGACGCAGACTGTGGTTTTTTATTCTAAAATATTATGTTATACCAAACAGGTCTTTATAATCATCATTTCAACTTTGTAAGTATTCTTATATATCATATACGGCAAAAATTGATGCAGAACAGAAATGTACACGTATAGGTCAGAAAACTGTTGATAGATCGGGCCTGTACAACTTATATTGTTATATGTAGCTTTTTAAGTTCGGTTTTATTGGAGCTATTCGTCTAGATGGTAAACGCAAAAGTATATATTATTCTTAAAAGTAAAAGAAAGTATAATGTAAATTAAAAAATAATTAATATAGAGAGCGCGCAGAAATACAAAGATTACTGCAGATAAAATATATGCCAAAAAATTAGATACCACAAAAAGACTATAGTTTCTTCATGTGACTGATGTCAGTGTATTATAATTATAACAAAACTATTCGTGAAATAATCTTGAAAAGGGTATATCGCCGACCCAAACCAACCATCCCAATAGCAAGACGCCACCACCCCTCTTCGACGCTTCCCCTTCCGAACTCTATACTCTACGATGACATTAAACATAAACCGACATAGAAATTGACTTGCTGATAAATTTTGCAAAAAATTGAATAATTTTTTTTTTTTTTGAGTTCAAACACTTAACCGAGTTTTATTTAATTAAAATAATAATAATAATAATAAAATTGAAGCTAGTTAATTGAACAAAGGATAAAAAAAGTCAACGCATTGCAGCAAAACGTCGACAACAAGAAAAACAGAATACAAGTTTAGAACACGGAATATAAAACATGTGACTGAGTAACATACTAGTACATATTAGAACATAATGCCCAGTGGTGTGGTAAAGTGTTACTTCAAAGCTTTAATTGCTTGTAAATTGATTTATAGCTATGTTCATTATAAAATATTTCGACAACAACTGCTAGACATCATGGTAAGACAGAATTAGTAAAAACTGTTTATAAGAACCACCCATTGTACCCAGAAAAATATATACTTTATAAATCGGTTCTGTTTAGTTGAAATATAAAGCAAATGGCACTAATGCATTTTTGACTACTCGGCCATCAATGGTCACCTATAGGCATTGTGTTTGTCAGTTAACTGTTTTGTAATGGAGTCTTCGACAAAGCAGAAAAAACATAAAACTACACATCATTCTTTGTTAGGATTGAAATAATTATTGTTTAGCTTGAAACATTACTTATGTAAAGGAAAACATTCAAAGTACGAACACTGCTTGATCAAATCAAAAAATGTACATACGATTGTTTTCTTCGGCAACATTGATGCACTTTGCTACTAAGGAACAAAAAAAAATTTTCTTTTTTTTTTTTTTTACAAAATGTTGGTTATGCAAATATTATGTAATCATATTCTATAAATGTTATAATAATCATACACTATATGTCTCAATGACACTTGTAAGAAATACATGATATTGATAACAACTTGTTTTTGTACACAAGAGTACAAGGGACTTCAGAACTTTTGCGTCATAACTTAGTATCTATAACTTATATAACTATTTATACTAATTTATATTTACCGAACATATTACCGTAATGATATATGTGGTGTAAAGTAGAATTGATACATTTTCTCTATTTTTTTCAGTACTTCTCGCCGTCAAGGTTTGAATCAGGCAGTTAAATCTAGAGCGAGAAACTTTGCCAGTTCGGTCACGCAATATCGATGGTTTTCGCAAGTGACTCCGCTTACCAAAACAACTTGAACTGACGGTTAGATATAAGTAAAGGAATCTGAAATGGGCGTTTAAAATTCTCAGCATCGTAAAAAAAAAAAATAAGGATTGTACCAAAACCCTGACACAAAATGATATATAGAGAGGTAGTCGGTGCTGTGTGCTAAAATGCAACTGGCGATGTTTCGATGTAAGTGAATAATATTTAACTTCCCTAAATCGTTCAATAGAAAAAAATGAAAGCGCTGATAAGATTACATCATTATAGACAATACAAAGTGACATCATCATAGCTTTATAATTAGAAACAAACACAAAGAATGATCTCATCTCAAGTGTGGCATCTTGACTTTTTTTGTTAAGTTGTGTCAGAAACTAGAATGAGAAATGGTTACGATATATTGTTAAAAACATGTGCAGATCGACAGGTGTGAAGCACTTCAAGCTTCAGATAAACACAGACAGTAAACTTTTTATCTTTTAAACGATGATTTGTGATAAAAGAGTAGCTTATTTTGTTAACTTATATGTGATTATAGTATATTTATTTTATGGTATTCTTTCTTCTCCTGATCAACATCAAAGTTATTTTTTTTAATCAGCAATAAGCTGTATCACGTTAAAAAATAGTCTTTACATCATTTTCTTGTTTTTTTTAAAAATGACATATATGTGCAAGGTTCTCGGTTCAAGGTTTGTATTTAATCTTTGAATGCATGTATAACTGTGAGGTTCCAGTTATTTTAAAACCACAGCACTGGACATTATTATGTTATTGAATCCAACGTTAGAACTTTTATAAGTGTCACACAACGGGCTTGTCGTTTCTTGTCACGTGCCTTGCTGTAACGAAGTAGTTTTCATTTTCTTCCAATACCATACAGATACGTTTTCAACATGACGAATAATTGAAATTCATTACAATCTCCAAACGAGATTTAAAACATTTTTAGATCCAGAAACAGTACAATTTGCCATAAAGACCACCCACGGAATCTAAAAGTATGGACTTGAAGACTGACGGTCCTTTTTCTTGACATCTGAATCAATAGGACCTTAAAGCAATTGGTCTTTATGTACATTTCTCATTAAAGCAGATTTAATTATATATTTTTTTTAGTTTTTGCATTCATTTTTATAAATATTTTTTCTATTTATTTATTTTTTATTTATTTATTTATTTATTTTAATTAATTAATTTTTTTTATTTATATTATGGGAGATGAGTTTTAAAGATATGAAATGATGCTGCCCTGGAAAGCAATGAAATCTTTTAATTTATATAGCGCTTAATAGAACAAAGAACGTAGAAAATGAATACTTTACATGTAGTTGCGTAATCAGAAATCCTGCTTGTGTGCTTTTTCTTCAAATGAAATTAATTAAAACAGATTTTCTTAAGTGTGTTTTTGAAAGTCGACAGTTTCATTATCATTTTCTAACTATTGTTTGTTTAGCTGTTAATTCCATTAACTTGCATTGTTTCAATAACAAATTTCTTTTTTTGTTCATCTTCTTTTTTTTTTTTTTTTTTTTTTTTTTTTTTTTTTTTTTTTTTTTTATTTGGATAGAATTGGTTTTGACATTTATAGAAGTTTCCTTTCATCCCCAAAATCACCCAACCATGAAAAATAGGTCAAGAGTCAAAAGATCACTGAAAGACCTAACTGCTGGAAGAATACAAATAGATTTTTTATATCTGATTTCAACCAATCACTGTGACTTTTGTGATCACCATATATTGGGACAATATTAAATAGAATTATCTTAATTAACCAAGAATTGATCAACTATTCAGTGTCCGAGAAAAGTGTAAAATTTTAAAAAAGTCAAATTTATAGTTTTGAAAGAGTAAGATGACACAACCACAGAAACAAGGATCAGAAAAACCATCATACCCGGAACTTTAAACATTTTTTTCGCCGAACAACTTCTACACTAATACTCTTTAATATTATAATTGTTATAATAAACTTAAAAACAAAATGAAGTGAAATACATTAAAGATTCTCTTAAGTAAAACTTACCTTTTTCTAATTTCTTTCTGTGCCATTTAATCCATTATTGTAGAAAAAATTATCTTGATTACTCGTAAGATAAAACAATGTCCAAAAACCCCAATCTTTTCAGACCTCCCTAGTAATGTAACAATGTGGAACTGTTCTGATAAAAAAGTCCAAAAATGTATGTCTCTGAGATAGCGAGACACGCGTTACAAATTACTTCTCTCACAAAAAAATGAGGTAACCGAAGAAACACTGCTATAAAGTAATTGAACGATGAAGAAACAATCTGTTTTCACGAAATATGGTCGGTATTCTGTAAAACGTGGATCACTCACATTTCTTCATCACCATGGTAATGTTAAAATTCAAAATGATTTAATATTCTCCATTAAACAATTCCTGAAATCTGGAAATTGTTTTATTTCTTTTTATTGCAACATGTACAGCAGGGTTCATTGCAGATGCTTCATCATTTTGCACCTATCTTAAAATGTTTTTATGTATCTAGCATGATATGATTTGTATAACAAGAAATGCTACGTTTTTATGAGCATGAAATGATACTTTTATGTAACATGTAAAGGATAGATTTCATATAATCTGAAATGATATGTTTTAATGCAAAATAAAATTATGTTTTATGTAATATGAAATAATTTTTTGCGTAATATGAAATGATATATTTTAATGTAAAATCAAATGATGTTTTATGTAATCGGAATTTATATGTTTTAAATGTAAAAAAAAATATGTGTTCATGTAACATGAAATTATATTTATTTATTTGAAAAATGTTACTTCTTGTCATGAAATGTAACAAAGCATGGAATGAGGTGTTTTGTGTAACATGAAATATTGTTTTCATGTAACATGAATTGATATTTTATGTAATATTTTTAAAAAACATGAAATAAACTGTTTTATATTATATGAAATATGTATTTATGTTAAACATTAATGCCGTTTTTATGTTTGGAATTTTATTTATCGTAAATGATATGTTTCGTGCTACATAAAATTACAACATGAATTAAATCATATGTAACCTTAATTTTATATAAACAGATATTATTGTGCTTTTTGTGATATGAAATAAAATGTTTTATAAAACCTTAAATAAGAATATATGTTTTTATGTAACAAAAAAAATTATTAATGTAACATGAAATAATGGATTGTTTTGTTGAAATTGTGTGTTAGGTTCAGATTGTTTCCTAAATCCTAGATGCCATTTCTTGGATGGTAGAAGAAACAAGAGTGCCTGGAGAACTAACTAACTTTGGCAAGGAAACTTGCAAACTTTCTCACACTAGGATCAATGCTTTGAAGTTGACAAATGAGACTGGCTTGACAGTTTCCACAGCGCTGGTTTTTATTAGTCGATTTCAAAGAAAAGGACATATAACGACATAAGACACTGCATTACTCACTTTTTTTTTTTTTTTTTTTTTTTTTTTTTTTTTTTTTTTTGACTTATGCTTGTTTTGATACCGACTCTAACGCTGCCGTTATAACTTTTTATTTTTTGTAAGTACTAAAAAATTATCCTCTTACACGCTTCACTAATGTTCCCTATATGTAACTATATTTACATCACAAATTCATATACCATCTGGTTAACAAATCCTGACTGAGTTACACCAGAGAGTATAATATTCCCTAGTTTATCATGCATGATGTCATAAGTCAGTACACCATTTGTGTTTTAAAATCCAATATGTATGTTGTAAGTTAAGATCATATCCCAATAACGGCATACATCATCAGTATGTAATTATATTAATTCTTGTAAAAATTTCCAAATTACTTTTTAAAGTGTTATCTTCCAGACGTGACCATAACATACATCTTCTAATGACCGTTATCACTACAGTCCGAACGCCCTATATCAGCATAATAAATGCACAGAATAGTTTCAATGCCCAGTATCAAAATAGTTTTAATGTCCAGGATCAGAATAACTTTAATGCCTAGCAACAGCATTGTTTTAATGCCTAGTATCAGTATAGTTTTAATGCCTAGTATCAGTATAGTTTTAATGCCTAGTATCAGTATAGTTTTAATGCCTAGTATAAGAATACTTTTAATGCCCAGCATCAGAATAGTTTTAATGCCCAGCAAAAGCATTATGTTAATGCCAAGTATCAGTATAGTTTAAATGCCCAGTATCAGAATACTTTTAATGCCCAGCATCAGAATAGTTTTAATGCCCAGCAAAAGCATTATGTTAATGCCAAGTATCAGTATATTTTAAATGCCCAGCATCAGAATAGTTTTAATGCCCAGCAAAAGCATTGTTTTAATGCCAAGTATCAGTATAGTTTAAATGCCCAGTATCAGAATACTTTTAATGCCCAGCATCAGAATAGTTTTAATGCCCAGCAAAAGCATTGTTTTAATGACAAGTATCAGTATAGTTTAAATGCCCAGTATTAGTATAGTTTAAATACCCAGTATTAGTATAGCTTTAATTCCTTCTATCAGTATTGTTGTAATTCCCAGTATCAGAATAGTTTTAATGCCCACTTTCAGAATAGTTTTAACACCCACTTTCAGAATAGTTTTAATGCCCACTTTCAGAATAGTTTTAATGCCCACTTTCAGAATAGTTTTAACACCCACTTTCAGTATAATCTCAATGCCTTTTGTTGGAATACCTTAAATGTCCAGTATTAGTGTAGATTCAATGTCCAGTATACATATCTGGTACCCGTCGAAACTAAAGCAAATAGTATGGCTGGTATCCGTTTACAAGTCAAGAGTGCACCACCATTTTAGAAACAAGTGCACAATGTCTAGTTATTATGTACAATCATGTTGTAATTATATTAATTAATACTTATCAATTATTGCGATTAATCTTGCCTTTTTATTATTATTTTTTTTATTTTTTTTATTATTTACATTTTTGTCCCCCGTCCTTTTCTTTGTCGTTCTGGCTATTGTAAAGAACATGTTTTTCAACTGCAAATCTCTATAAATTATTTTAATTATCAAATTCATTAATTATGACAATCAAAACATTTTTATAATTGCCCATGATACGATAAAATAAAAAGTGTAATAGGATTTTGGCAGTGATTTTAATATACATTAAGTGGTTACGTCTTACGTTTCTGAGTGTTCCAAGAAACTGTCAGTCAAAATGCTTGTATATGTCAGTTTCACTATTTGCTCCGTTAAAGTCTGTCAGCATCTGTATTGGTAGGTGTGATTTTTTGAAGATTTTTTTTTTCTGATTGAGACCAAAGTAGCTTTTAAAAAGAAATATTGGACTATAGCAATGCAACTCTAACAAAGGTTATATTGGAGTTGTCAATATGAGCGGCTCGGTGGTCGAGTCATCTTTAAAAATATCATAGCCAGGTTTAAGTCCGATGCCATTGTCAGAGAATTTTATTCGGGTTTCCTCAACATCCCTACAATAACCGCTTACAATTAATATCCAATTATCTCTTAGCTTTTTCAGAAATCGGTTAAATGACTAAAGGTGAAATCACTTTTTGTTGAAAACTTTGGTACAATTTTAAACAGGTGATACAAAATGTCCAATTGTCAGTATCATTCGACTGTTTAAAGCTTCCTATAATATAATTTATGTTTCAATGTACTACTTGCAGGTATTTTGTATTGGGGAGCGGGCTAACTGGGCTAATGTTGTAATGTCCCAGTCAAGATTTATTTACTTATTTTTAAAGCGGCCATTTTTAGATGGTGTAGAAAACAAAACAACACACTAAAAAGCGAAGTGCATTTCAAGTTAAATATTTAAAGTATATTTCATAGTATCCAATTAGGTGCACATCTTTAATTTCATAAAACTGTAGATGATAATTGTTTTATGGACAACATTATTTGTTTTAAATGGCGCTGGTCCATCATAAAATTTTTACATATTTTATATTATTCATTAAAATTTAAAAACACAACAAAAATGAGTTTTGAAATACATCACCAACATCAAAACGTCATTAAAATACATATGTGACAGACATAATAGCTGCAATGCGTTTATATTGCCTTTGGGCATAGACCTTGTATTTGACCCTTTAACAATCAGTGGTTACAACCCTCTTGATTTAAAGTCTTTTTATTAACAACATTTAATAAATGTTTGACCGGTATATCACACTATACTAATTTTGGAGCTCAATGTTGCGTGGTTTACGTTTTATCCCTAGTTGACATTGCATTGATCAATTTTATTGCTTAGACAAATTCTAGTTCAAAGGTCAAATCTTTATATATAACCATTTTGCACAAACCATGACTGGATCTAATCAAGACTTGAAAATAAGAAATTGTTGTTCTCTCGCCAAGTACCCAACATGTAAAAAATTCACTGATACTCGAGGATATACCTTGGAACCGATGTTCTGTATTACGGTAAACGTGACACCTTTACAAAACCTTCCCTTAACATTGCTGGTTGGTTCTTTGTTATAATGTTAAAACGTCAAATCAGTAATATTTAGCTTTTCGCGACAGAAGTAATTTTCATATTCTCTAAGGAAAAATCTATGAAGAAATTCCGGTATGCGTAAGATTTGCGAGTTCTGTATGGAAGCGTGCATCCAGGACGCTAGCGCAGAGTCGGTACGTTGCAAAGCAAACCACTTCCGTGTCAAATATTTGTAAATCTCCTTGTTAGAATTTAGGTAAACCACTACGTCGACTCTACAAACGTTGTCTCCTCCCAGACACATGTCCTAGTTCACACGTTTTCTTAATTATAAGTAAGTATACTTATAGTGCCAATCATTTTATCAAAGTCTACATCATATTTTATAGCATTATTGTAGCTGCGAATAAATGTTCCAGAAAATTATACGTTTTCCGATTCATAAATCCGTTATTAAAAAATTTAAACAAAGAACATTCAGAAGGAGGTTTTAAGGAGAAGTGGTTTACACTCTAGTCACGATGTTTTCACTTATAGAATATAAGGCTGTCAGTTTTGGAACAGAAGAGGAAAACCAGGGTTTTGAGAAAACCAAATGCCTACGATAAGCAATCTGACAAACTTTCTATCACTAGGCCCTGCTCTAATTGGGTTCGATCCAGTGCGATGGAAGTTTTTATGATTCTGTCACTAGGCCCTGCTCTAATTGGGTTCGATCCAATGCGATGGAAGTTGTTATGATTCTGTCACCAGGTGACCGATCCAATCCGGTGGAAATTGTTATGATTCTGTCATCAGGGGACCGATCCAATGCGATTGAAATTGTTATGGGTCTGTCACCAGGTGACCGATCCAGTCCGGTGGAAATTGTTATGATTCTGTCACTAGGATCTGCTCTTATTGAGTTCGATCCAATGCGATAGAAATTTGATATAATTCGTAATCGAGCGTTTTTACCACTTGGTCATCAAGGCCTATAAAGAAGTTTAACTTATAATTGATAATTTCTCGTAAACATATCAAGTGCTATAATTATATGACTGAATACGATTAAGTATTCTTTATGAATCCATTGTAAGTTTAATGGTGTAAGTGATATTGTGAACAATGAAATGCAGCTATATATCAGTGATTTGATAAAATTATGACAATACATTTATTAAGAAAATACAGTAAAATCTGTATAGAAAGACCACCCATAATACCTAAGATATATCGGTCTTATAGAGAGATGTTTTGTACATAGATATTCTTGTGGGTAGCAGTGTTCTTTATTGAATTATGGTCTTTAAGCTTCTGTGTTCTCTAAAGCAGATTTTGGCTGTACCATAATTAATGTTAAAGTAACTATAAAACGAAGCAAAAATTACTTGTCAATAAAACGCAAAAAACTGTTAATAGTCTGGTTATTATTTCAGATGCAATTACCATCTTAAAAATACAAACAACTATAAATTGTCAAACAAAAATGGTTCTTTTCAATTTCATTTATAGCTTTTAGAGAACAAATGCGTTACTGATTTTCGGATAAACGTCCCTGCAATCATACAAAATGACGAAATTTATGATGTGAAATTTTTAGGTATTAAATGTGTTTAAGTGTGAAAAAGTATAACTAAATATGTATTTGTGGAAGTAATGCATAAATAAAAAGGTTCTAATTTCTTCCAAAGATTCCTTTAAAGATTACTTTAACAAAAAGGATCTCTGTTTACATTTCACAGATGTATTGAGATTTTTCACCGATAATTGAGCCCTTGTCATTCAGCCTTATCTTGTGTAATATTGTAAGTATAACAATCTTTTCAATCTATTTTTAAATAATTTGCATGAATTTTCAAATTTAAGCCGATAAATAATTTTTTATTTTTATTCATGTATACATATTAGATATTGATAACAACATATATCATTTGACATGCGGTGTGTAATATAATATTTCTTTACATCTACATTTTCATCTTTTTTGAGGTGTGGACATTTAGCTAAATAGAAGAAGATGTTAAGATTAGATTTGAGAAATGGTGTTTTACAACCTAGTCAAGATTCCTTCACTTATATCGAGACGGTCAGTTGGAAACAAGATTGTCGGTAAAAACCCCCCACCGATATTCAGCAAGCGAACCGTCAAACTATCTCACACCTGGAATTACTCGAGCAGGAATCAGAGCAAGGCCATGAGAAGCACTGCAATTCGTAAGCTTAAAACCATTCGGGCCCCAATGTCCCAGAAAATTAAAACTAGTCTAGAATGGTCTAAAGCAATAAAGAACATTTCGAAAAAGATAAATTAATTTGACCTATCTCAAGAACTTTTGATAGGAGCACAACGAGAAATTGGTATCAAATAGATTGGCTAAAGATCTTCGGTCTAGTCTCTCCAGCTTGTTTTACAAAACGTGGTCTCATAACGCTGCACTGAAAAGCTAAAACAAATCTTCATTATCATTTTAACATCTAATTAAACATGAAAAGAATACCCAAAATTATTAAAAGATATCTGGAAATTGTTTTAAAAAATTGTCTGATTGTGCTGCTTTTTTATAAATATCCAAGTAAATATCAAAATAAAATCATAAATAAATAAATAAAAAACTTTAAAGCGTAGTTCAATGTCTTTCGTTCACCAAGCATGTTTATAACAGAGCCTTTAAGATCTATTTTACATAACACAGACATTACAGGAAGTAGGTACCATCATATACCGTGTTATTTCTCATTGATGCGAATGACGTGTTATGACATGTAACAGGTTTTGCATTAAATTGGCATGTACACAGAAACTAATAAGGACTAGTAAAAATAATTAAACCAGAAGGTTTTCTTTACGATAATGATCACCCATTTTTAAACTTTTAAGCTTCGATTGGTGACCGAGTGGTCTAAAGCACTGTTATGGATCACAAGTGTGAATGTTTGTCCGTTTGTTTACTGTTGGTTTTTGTACTGTTCCTCCAGTTTTCTTAACCATCTAAAAATGTCACTCTTGTTATAAGTGAAAGAATCTTAACTTGGGCGTAAAACATCATTACTTAACTCACAACTTTTACATTTTGATGACTTTTGTGATGTGGTTTAAAATCGTGATATTGCAGCATTCGGATTTTAAGAACACACGCATTTACAACATATTTAAAAAGAAAACCTGCATAACTTTTCTTTTCTATTCGTCTTTGAAAAAAAGTTTATTTGCATTCGCATTCTAGGTCGGCCATTGACACTTGAAAGGCAATTTTTAGGAGTAGTAAAATGCATAGTAAAACAGATGCTTATATTGTTCAAAGTTGAATATCCTTTAACGCAGTAATCCAGATTGTGTCAGTTTAGAGTTGTCATTGTGCTGTCTTTCATACTGTTTCAATCATATCCCTGTATCAGCAACAATCACGGGCCTATACAGGCAGATTGTAAACTAAACAGTATGGTTAATAAGACGGAGATTAACAAAAAAGAATTTTGATCTTCAAAATAGATTTTGCGCAAAATTAGCCAAACAAACGCACAAAGAAGAATGTCGTATAACAAGCAAATCAGTAGTTGTAATGATGTTTTACAGAGGAATATTACTTTACTTTTATTAAAGAATTAGAATTCATTTGTGAAATGTCGAGTTAACTGGAATATTCCGAAAACAACATTTATGCGGCAAGCAAATTTCCTTGCAATTAATAAGTGTTGTGATGTAAATAAATATTTATATATATGTATGTATGTATGTATGTATGTATGTATGTATGTATATATATATAATTTAATATTAAAGTAACTTAATTACTTATTAGTATCACGTGTTAAACAGTTACTGTATTTACGAAGATGAGAACACTCGGGTTTCTGTCTTTCCTGACGTGTTTATCAATCAACATGCACATAAAAAGTTTCAAGGTTATTGACAAAACTGAAAATCAGTTTAAAATTTCAAAACACTTCGTATCTATACTTGTCTATACATTTAAAGTTGCAAAAATATCACAAGAAGATGTTTTGAGATCTTGCAAAACATTACCTGAACTCGGAAATAATTACATTTCATTATTTCGCGACAGTTTTGTGCGTTTGACGGAGATGTAAAAATACTAGTGAATAAAATTTATCGGTCAGACATAAGAAAACACTAACATCTTTTGACACTGAAATTCTACAAGGCAAGATTACTCCTTGTACTGAAAGTTTCTAAAATTTTATATAATTTTCATGCTGATATTCAAGTAGGTAAAATTACGTAACGCCTACACTTTTGAATTGTGTTAAATTTAATCACATATCAGATCAGATCAAAATTTTAAAAGCAAATAGTTTTTGCGCTTAGAAGGAACAGGTGCTTCCAGACATGAAAGACAATATACTAGTTTATTGATATAAGATGTTAATTTCTGTCTGCATGAAATGGATTTGAAAATTCCGGGAATGCAATGGTATTCATTAAGATATGACGCAATTCGTATCGTTAAGTACCATTATACATAGTGTTTTGAACATATTTACAACAGACACCGCCCAAACAATTAGAATTACTAATTAATAAAAATTAAAAAGCATAACACCCACACTGTAAAGACTTTATTTTTGATGCGTAAAAATTTAATAAATAATAAAGAACCCTTGCCATTTCCTCAGATGGAACATTATAATATACATTGTCAATAGATGGACTCGGTAAATATTGCATTAAGCAAACTCGCTATTTCTTACTATTTACGAATTTACTTTGCTAAAATTGCAGTGTCTTCGATATAATTGACCAAAACTTCACTAAAGAAACACTACTCAACCCCATAACTAACTTCCTCGATATATGTGGCAGAATCTTCAATAGGTCGTAAAACATTAAAGATTCCACTCCTTCAAACCCATAACTAACTTCCTTGATATATGTGACAGAATCTTCACTAGGTCGTAAAACACCAAAAATTCCACTCCTTCAAACCCATAACTAACTGCCACGATATAAGTGACAGAATCTTCACTAGGCCGAAAAACACCAAAAATTCCACTCCTTCAAACCCATAACTAACTGCCTCGATGTAAGTGACAGAATCTTAACTAGGTCGTAAAACACCAAAAATTCCACTCCTTCAAACCCATAACTAACTGCCACGATATAAGTGACAGAATCTTCACTAGGCCGAAAAAACGCCAAAAATTCCACTCCTTCAAACCCATAACTAACTGCCTCGATGTAAGTGACAGAATCTTAACTAGGTCGTAAAACACCAAAAATTCCACTCCTTCAAACCCATAACTAACTTCCTCAATATAAGTGACACAATCTTCACTAGGTCGTAAAACACCAAAAATTCCACTCCTTCAAACCCATAACTAACTTCCTCAATATAAGTGACAGAATCTTCACTAGGTCGTAAAACACCAAAAATTCCACTCCTTCAATCCCACAACTAACTTCCTCAATATAAGTGACAGAATCTTCACTAGGTATTAAAACACCAAAAATTTCACTCCTCGAGCCCATAACTAACTTCCTCGATATAAGTGACAGAATCTTCACTAGGCCGAAAAACACAAAAAATTCTACCTCTTCTCAAACCCATAACCAACTTCCTCGATATAAGTGACAGAATCTTCAATAGGCCGAAAAACACCAAAAATTCCACTCCTCGAGCCCATAACTAACTTCCTCGATATAAGTGACAGAATCTTCACTAGGTCCTTAAACATCAAAAATTCCACTCCTTCAAACCCATAAGTAACTGCCTCGATGTAGGTGACAGAATCTTCATTCGGTCGTTAAACACCAAAAATTCCACTCCTCAAACCCATAACTTTCTGCCTCGATATAAGTGACAGAATCTTCATTAGGTTGTAAAACACCAAAAATTCCACTCCTCAAACCCATAACTAACTGCCTCGATATAAGTGACATAATCTTCACTAGGCCGAAAAACACAAAAAATTAACTCCTTCAAACCCATAACTAACTGCCTCAATATAAGTGACAGAATCTTCATTAGGTCGTAAAACACCAGAATTCCACTCCTTCAAACCCATAACTAACTGCCTCAATATAAGTGACAGAATCTTCATTAGGTCGTAAAACACCAGAATTCCACTCCTCAACCCCACAACTTACTTCCTCGATATAAGTGACAGAATCTTCACTAGGCCGAAAAACACAAAAAATTCTACTTCTTCTCAAACCCATAACCAACTTCCTCAATATAAGTGACAGAATCTTCAATAGGCCGAAAAACACCAAAAATTCCACTCCTCGAGCCCATAACTAACTTCCTCGATATAAGTGACAGAATCTTCACTAGGTCGTAAAACACCAAAAATTCCACTCCTCAAACCCACAACTACCTTCCTCAATATAAGTGTAAGAATCTTCACCAGGCCGAAAAACACCAAAAATTCCACTCCTCAACCCCACAACTAACTTCCTCAATATAAGTGACAGAATCTTCACTAGGCCGAAAAACACAAAAAATTCCACTTCTCAAACCCACAACTAACTTCCTCAATATAAGTGACAGAATCTTCACTAGGCCGAAAAACACCAAAAATTCCACTCCTCAAACCCACAACTAACTTTCTCAATATAAGTGACAGAATCTTCACTAGGCCGAAACACACAAAAAATCCTACTTTTCTCAAACCCATAACCAACTTCTTCAATATAAGTGACAGAATCTTCACTAGGCCGAAAAACACAAAAAATTCTACTTCTTCTCAAACCTATAACTAACTTCCTCGATATAAGTGACATAATCTTCACTAGGCCGAAAAACACCAAAAAATTAACTCCTTAAACCCACAACTTACTTCCTCAATATAATTGACAGAATCTTCACTAGGCCGAAAAACACCAAAAATTCCACTCCTCAACCCCACAACTTACTTCCTCAATATAATTGACAGAATCTTCACTAGGCCGAAAAACACCAAAAATTCCACTCCTCAAACCCATAAATAACTTCCTCGATATAAGTGACAGAATCTTCACTAGGCCGAAACACACAAAAAATTCTACTTTTCTCAAACCCATAACCAACTTCTTCAATATAAGTGACAGAATCTTCACTAGGCCGAAAAACACCAAAAATTCCATTCCTCAAACCTATAACTAACTTCCTCGATATAAGTGACAGTATCTTCACTAGGCCGTGAAGACTCTGTTCCTGGCTAGAAGTTACTTACGCAGTTCCATAGATACAAAATACTCATTTGTCTTGGATACTGGTATAAGATAATGATTATATTTTCACTCATTTGTCAATGCCGCAATGGCGACCACTTACCTAAAACAATTGGATTACAGCCAAATATTAGCGATTGCTTTTTAATTAATGATAAAATAATAACAACAACATTATAATGTACATTATTTAATTAATACTGCACTTTTGAGGGTGCATCCCATTCTACTTGAAGATAATAAAATGTCATAAACATAACAATGTACTCTACAATCAATTACAGTGTGTGTGTGTGTGTGTGTGTGTGTGTGTGTGTGTGTGTGTGTGTGTTTCGGAAATGTAATTTTGTGGGATTGGTAGGGCTAATGAGTAATTGATTCATTATATTGTCATTTCGTTACTTTTGGTATTACTTCCATTGCCCGTTCGAAGTCTTAGTGACGGGTCTGTCTTGTCATAATTATTGTAATCAATGGTTATAGTGTTTTCGTTATGACCATGGTCATTGCTGAGTACCTGCATATATATCTTCCCCACTCTTCTATATCAAAGAACCATACATTTGTTACATGTACCTACCATTGCAGTATTGTTATAGTGACTGTTAAAACATCATCATGTTACGTAGTGTTACTGATAGAAATAATAACTTCACCTTTAACAAATGAAACGTGTTGGCACGATTCTGATTATTTACAAGATGAAAACATTTGTACTTGATTAACACAACTTTTATTTGCAATTTTTCTGTTATTTCCTTTGCCAAAATTGTTTTGTCGATTTGTCGTAAATGCACGTGAAAGACAATAGCAGATGATTAAGAATAGCAATAATAATAAAATGTTATTACAGTATTTTTTCTTACCAACCTTCATATCAATGATTATGTCTTAGATTTCACGACGGTGAAGATTGTTGAAATTATAAACAAAATGTCATGTCTAATATGATGCCAAATAATGTTCGAAATCAGAAGATTAATTAGAACAGAAAAGAAGTGCTCAAACGTGCACTTAACAATGACAAAAGAAACACACACGAGCAAATACACAAGAAAAATAAATACAAATAGCACGATCTTAAAATTCCGAATAACGCTGTAATGACAAAAAGATTTTACTTTGTGACGTTCTAAAAAATAATATTTATAACGGTCGTCATTAATAATGTTATTTTTCATCTACTTAGCAATTGTTTATTTATTTATTTATTCATTTATTTTTATTTTATTTATGCATTATACTTTTATTTTTATATCTATTTTCATATTTATTTTTTATTTTGTATTTTCATTTATTTATTTGTCTATTTATTTATTTATTTATTTATTTATTTATTTATTTATTTATCTATTTATTTGTTTGTTTGTTTATTTGTATGTTTAGGAAGTTGGTATCATTTTGCAGGCCCTGTGATGATACCAACCTGATTCAGTATTTAATCATGAACAGGTGTTCTCATTCAGTATTCGTGGCAACATATGTTATTAATGTTTACAAACCAAAGGAATCTCCACGTATTGTTACCAAGACCAAATTTATCATCAATAAAAAAAAAATTAAAAAAAATCATTTTCCCCTTCCTCTAATTCCCTGTTTTGATTATAATATATTTTCTTGTTCTATCTTGCTCTGGCTAAAGTTAAGTACAACTAGATCTCTGTTTAAACTTTTCAAATGCATTTTAAGGTCTTGTTAAAAATAAAGACCTTCTGAAAATCGTATTCAAAATGTTATCCCAAATAAAATGCTCAGGCGGCTCATGGATGAAAATTTTAATGGTTCCCATAAACCAATCTGTCGAGTTTTAAATGAAATGCCGTTTTTACAAGCTAAAAAGCCTACATTCAGAATGTTTTTCTTTATATAACTCCAGATGTATCAGATAAACACAAGATTTAAATCTATGCAAGTTGCAAGCTTCATGATAACATTTAGATATTTTTCTTTCGCCTGCGATCAGTGCTATATATATTTAAATAAACTTTGATAAACTTTACCATTCGTAAGCAATAACAAGTGCCACCATTGTGCACAAATTATTAATTATAGCATGTTAGGATTTCTGCTGACTAACATGGAACATGCACACACACACACAGAGAGAGAGAGAGAGAGAGAGAGAGAGAGAGAGGAGAGAGAGAGAGAGAGATTGAAAATTTATTTTACGTGATCGGCTCGCTAAAAGTGAAGCAATCTTAACAGAAACCAAAATAAATTGCCATTATCCACTTATCTACTTAAGCGAAATGTTGAATTGCCCATCCTGTTTCAAGCGTTTCAGCAAAATTAAACCACAAAGTTCTTGTATGATGAGTGTGTGTACTTGTAGCTATTCCACAATTTTAATGAAACAAATTATACATTAAGAAAACAAATTCCATCCCAAAAATCATATCTTATCTATACATTTTAAAGCACCAAGGACACATCACGTACTAAGGAACCGACGGACCAAAATTAACACAGGGTGAATCAGAAGATGATACTTTATTATGTTGTTTTAGGCTGATGTGATACGTTATAATTAGTCTTTTTGACATGCAAGAGTTCATTATGCATGAAATATAAAACCACGAGACCAATTACTTGTGCAATTTTTGCAATTTTTTGAAAAATAAAAAAATAGTAGTGCAAACATGTAGACAAAATCGAACCTGTTTTGAATACATTGGTAGGTTATTTTTACAGATCACAGAGTCTTTCGTCGTCGCCGGAATCCCAGACCGGGACATATTTTGGTGTAAGAAAGTTTATCAGTTCACTTGCCGAAGATTGATGGCTTTTTTCCTTGCAACCCGTTTCCTCCGTTAATTAATAACTGGCCGCCTCGATATGAGTAAAAGAATCTTGATTGGAGTGTAAAAATCTATTGTTTCATTTTACTCCACTCCGATGAATCATATGCTTTTATAAAGCTTGATCTCTCGTATTTCATTTATTTTGCCTTCAAAATACGTATGCATAAACAAACAAATAAATAAATTCATATTGTCATTCATAGTAAAAAGTAACATTCATAACACCTTACATGTAATATGTATTACATTATAAACGTCCCTTCTCTTCTACCATCTTATAATATTATTGCATTTAATGGCCAATAAATAAGAATCTATGGTTTATCAGTTTCTAACAGAATAAAACCTTTGTTGTTTATGCGTGTCATAGTAAATACAATGGTCCCAATGTTTTTTACTAACGGGGTACTACCGTCAGTTCAATGTACTGAATTTTGAATATTTCGTTTCTTAGAAGTTCCAAAGTTCACATGACGATAGATAACAGTCGAGAATACAAATATGAGAAAATCACCGCAGAATGACAGGAAGTAAGACATCTTAGTATTCCTGTTATAATTGGTATCTGCGGCACATATTGAATCTTTTATTTTGAATCTAAAAACCGAAAACAATAATTCTTATGATTTGATTTATTAATTCAAACAAATTTCTTTTTGAATAATCAAAAACATAAGTGAGAAAATAGGACAAATGAGAAATTAGAAAGGGTTCCATAAAGCTGTAGAACATACTGTTAAAGTATTTATTTTGGCTGTGTATTAATATTGGTGCTTTTGGCGTTGAATTAATTTCCGCCAATATTAATACTCTTCAACATTAATTTAGCTCACCTGTCTAAGGAGAAAACAATAACAGCGCCAATATTAATACACGCTAAATGTCTGAGACCCTCGAGAGCGCCAAATATAATACACGCTAATATAAATACTTATACAGTATCATTTCTTCGTTTCTCTCTATTCAGAAGGCCGTGTTAATGTCCCAATCAGACATCTTTTATGAATCAGATAAGTACAATCTGATTCAGTGTGTTGTGAAAAATTATATGTTTGCATTGCTTTTTAGTCACTTATCTATTCTAGAGTCGCCATCAATTTCTATGGTTTCTATTGTTAAGCATATTATTTAAACCGTTAAATATGAAATATAAATCATTAGAAAGTATACACATGACAAACTCAATATAAGGACTTTATTATTACATAACAGCCATAATTCAAAGGAAATAGGCTCATCAAATTTCTATCTACTTTAAACTTTTTTATGAAAACTTTATTCGACATGTGCAATTATATCTTATAACTAATGAGTAAAGCTCATAAATGTTATTAATTTAAGAGTATTTGAAATTTTAACGTTCTTTTCACTGGTGATATTATATAACATATGATATATAAAATATAAAGTTTCAAATGTCACGTTATATATGTTATATATATACAAATATAATAAGGAATTGTAGTCAATTGGAATTATGGATTTTCTGACTTACAAAGAGGTGGTTCATTCCGAAATGGTGGAGAAATTTGCCGTCATTCTGCAAACTCATTGACAACATTTTTCAGAAAATTTGCACATTTAAGCGCCACATGATCATGTATAATTGTAAAGATTGATAAACATTGCCTTGTCATGAATAGCTGAAACAAATTCAAAACCAACCATTTTGCCTGATCCATCACTTTGACGATGTATCCCTGTTTTTTCTAATACAAACTATAATTGTATTTGATCGCGGTCAGATCCTATTTAAAGTTTTTTTTTTTTAATTATTTTCTTTTACTCTTACAAGCTGTGAAACTTATTCATCAAAATGTTGTAAGACCTTTGTGTATGAGAATTGATTACATTTATGAATTACTCAATAGTTTGTTTTTTTTTTCATTTGATGGACATTTACAGATGTGTTAGACCAAAGTTGCTATAACTAGAGTTGTTACTACGTAAGGTTTTTTATGAGTCATAGTACATTAGTACTTTAGTATTTTTTGCTGACGTTGTAAGTATCAAAGTACACCAAACTGGTCATATCTTATTTAATCTTATACCAAAGATATATCTCCGAATATACTTAGGACTATTGACAGAATATCTTCTATTACAATAAAAAAAAACTACAGATACGAAAGGTACTGATCAGAACAATTTGAGCATTTTGACATTTTGTTGTTAACTTTCCAAAATGGTAAGAATATCGTTAGAGAAATGTTGAAACTGCAAACTTAAACTTTATAAATAAAACACACTTCTCTCCTACCAGAAATTACTCCTGATGGCTAAACTCTGCTTCTGTTTAAAAAAGGTAACAGAAACCTTGCAAGATAGAGATAGAAGCAGAAAAAAAATATTTACATTACATCATATTTATATAAATAAATAGTATTTTTTTCGAGACGCTGATAAAATGTTATTAATCTGTTAAATTTATGATAATATTATCAGATCGCGGTACCGATTAATCTCGGCAGAAATGGTTCTCGCTATATCAAATAATACAATTACGTTAATTTTTGTTATAAAATGACTTTGATGTAAGTGTGTAATATAACATTTAATTACAGTATGTTTTAGTACAGTTCAGATTAAACTAATCCGAGATAGTAAACCTCCATACGACTCACTTCTGAGGATATCCTGTTAACACACATGAAAGCCGAAAACAAGTAGCAACAACATCGCCATTTTATATAACACCCCAGGAATCTAAAAGTTTGTGCTGAGATTGTAAGTTCTTCAAAGATAGATGGTGATCATTTGATAATGACTTACTTCTTCACATAGAATTTGACTCACTCAGATCATAAAAAGATTTATGATAAATGTTTTTACAATACCACAACTCGTCAAAATGTCTAGATACAAAAACTGGCTAAGCCATGTTTGAAATTTTAAATTTACATTTAAATGATGATGATGATGATAATGATGTTGATGATGGTGATGATGGTGATGAATAGGACTCTCTTTTGTAGGGCCTTTAGTTAAACAAGATCTTCTAAGTCGTTTAAATAATTTTGTTAGTTAGTATTCGTGTAATTAAGAAACGAATCTCCTGAGCGAAAACTATTAAATTAACTACATAAGACAAGGAGAAGAGTCATTAGTATGTTTTTATTCATTATTAGAACAATAATGAAAAGTACTTAATACTAAGAACAACTAGATAATTTTACTGATTCGGTAAGTATATGTCAAGTATACACTCACACTTAGTTGTTCTACAAACTCATTATCTATACAAAACAGTTTTGACTTCAGGCAGATATAGACAATTATATATATATTTATATTTAAATATTTGTGTGCAGGATAAAAGAAAAAAAAAACATTTTCATTCTTTATTTTCTTTACGTAACACGTGATATTCTTTTTTCTGGGGGGTAAAAATACTGCTATTAATTACAAAAAAAAATTAAAGAGCTTATCTGTATTAAAGAAAAGACATATAGGTTAAACTAACAATAAAGGGTCGACGTTTGTATAATGAATCTTCGTACAAAAAGCCGTCTTTATTGTTTTCTAATAAAACAGATGTTTTGCTTGTTTTATCTACTTCTGAGAAGATATGAGGTAACAAAAGAGACAAAAACATCCATCAAAATGTAACATAGACTGCAACAATATAAGTGAAGTAAATCCGGAGAGGTTCCGAAACAAATGACTTTACGTTACGTAAAAAAAAATAAAATAAAATAAATTTAAAAAAAACCATGGAAATATTATTTCATAATTAATAGTAAGCACTGTTATTCATTATAAAGTAAATTGAATATTGAAGCAAACTCTTCCCTGTAGATTAAAAACTAAAGCTATCATTTAGATTATTTCAAGGCGAATTAAATGCTAACTTAAAACAAGTGCCAGTGTTTCGAATTTTTAACGGTTCGATTAGAAGGTCATAATTCTTGGTAAGTTAAACATTTTATTGAGATGTTTAATTTTCGGCTTCTGTTCTTTTCAATTAACGCCGTTTTATCATTTAAATCTCTCTAATAGCGCGGTAAATACGGGTATTATATTTGCCGGAGTTATAAGGTGAGTTAAAATTTGACACTAATGTTACTTTTAAAATTAGGTGAAAAATTTTATTTAAAGGACACTGATAGTTTTTTAGAGCCACAAATAAGAGGTTGACAGTAAAATTTATATCCTAGGTGCGCGCATGCTCAAAATAAAATTCCAGTAGTAATTTTGGGATCGTATCCCTTAAAACTATTATCAAATGCCAAAAACTAATAATTTTTAAAATTCTTCTGAAAATTTTATGGTTAGAAGGTTAGGAATTTTCTGTCATTTAGATCATATTTAGATCAAAAACATTACAAGTTTGATACAGTCTACGTGACCCCTCAATCCTAAAAGTATCAATTTTTGGCGTCTATAATTGAAGTTATATAAAAATATAAAACTTTTTGTAATTATATCTTTAAATTCTTAATTGTTTTTCAAATAGTTTTAGTTTAAACAGAATTCATTTCGTTAAGTCATTATATAAACAAATTTACATTAGGGATTCCAGAACAAGAGTAAGACTCTTATATAAACAGTCCCCCTGAAAATAACATATGATAAATATAAAAATATTAACTACCTTTAATGCACCTATTTCAGAAAAAACTGAAAATTAAAAAAATAAGACAAATGAAACAGGACGGGATGTTCTATTTGTTTTAAAAAGAAAAAAAAAAGAAACCAAGACGCTGATGAGATGGCGGGAAAAATAATAACAACAGTTAGATCCAATGAACCTTAATGGTAAAAACACAATTGTTAAAGAAGAAAATACTAAAAATATATTTAACACGATAAAACTACGATAACATATGGTAAGAGTAAAGAAAGTAATTATCGTGCATGCATAAATAATATTTTTATCTCAGAGAAAATCTGAAAAAAATTAAAGAAAATATTTGTATCACATTTCTCAATGTATCTAATTACTACAAGAAAACAGAATGAAAAAGAGACAAATGAATGATCACAGAGAAAAGTTACCATTAGTGACATAACTCAAAGTCTGCTAAAACTGTATGAATTCTTAGTTTTATTGCGCCCTCACGTTTTGCAGAAGAAATTTAAAATAAATTACTTAAGCAAACACTCATACTGGGTCATGATTTAAAAATAAAGTCAAGATTTCTGAAGCAGAAACATCTGTGAATATTTGTTTCTACACAAAACCTTTGCGCGAGTTAAAAAGAAAGGCGTTCGCTCATAAAAAGGTTAGTGTAATGATGATCACCAACTGTTGTTGCAATATTTCAAAGTGTGCAAACTTTTAAGATTTTTGCAATTTATTGCGTTATCATGGCAATTTTGTGAACTATTTCATCGTGTTTGATATGTGAAAAGTTTACAATTTGAAGTGGTATACACCATAAATTTTTGTTTTATAGACTACTTAATTAAATAATTTAATTGATCTCACTAAAAGGGTCGTATAATTAAACAACTGAGGTCCTAGTTCGTGGTCGTCATGGAAACGATGTCAATAAATGATATCGCAAACTGAACAACACTTTAGCGACTTTTAAGAAACGCTTTCAAGCAGTCCAAGAAAAAGAGAAATATAGAAAGAGGATCGAGTTTAAAGTCTGGTCAAGATGCTTTTAATTTTTTATTTTTTAAAACAAACGAAGTTCCTCTCACACTAGGGTCAGTCTCGGGTCGGATTCGCAACACGAAGGAAATACGAGCTGTATTCCGTTTCCGGACGCTTAAAACTACTAGTCCACCATCAATGCCCGATAGGAAAAAGAAGTTGTAACCCAAGTCAAACTATATGTGTAAAGTATATCACAATAAATCTTAATAATGATATCTAAATGTCTCATAAAGTGTTTAATATCACAGGGTAATAAGATATGTACTGATCATCTTCCTTTTAAATTTTTACAGAACATTAACGCCAATAAGTATGAGTAAATAGACGCTAAAATTTCATCTTTGTGTTAAAAATAGACCCTTGTGACTTTCAATTACCCATATTATATTAGATACTTAAAATATTTACCTTGGTACCTTTAGCAATGACATCTTAATAGAATAAATCGTTTATAAAATTGATGAGCAAGAAGGTTAAGATCATGAGTTTATTCTATAACACCCTATAACATATTTGTTACAGAACGTACATTTTTTTTATCCTCATACACGTTGTTGTTTTGTGACTCAAGGTTTATTGATCATCTTAAAGACCTACCTCTTTCTGACACCAAAACAAAAAGGCACGCTAAAAAGAAAATATTGTGTGACACAAATGGGGGTCTGTTACATTGTATTGTATAACTGTCGTTGCATTTTTTTCTTCCTTCTTTTGTCCTTGCATTTTGCAGTTGTAATTGTGTTTATCACTGAGTTCATTTTATTTAACGCTCTTGACTTTTAGAAATCAGTATTGTTAAAACATAATTTTTATATACTGTCTGATTCACGTCTGTCGTAGCACTAGTTTTTCAAGGTTTTAGAGGAGATATCAACAAATTTTGTAGCATGTCACATACCGTTATGACGTATGCATTTTGTCGAAATTAACTGACAACAAACTAAATGCCATCTTAGCTGGAGTATAAAATGCAGAGCTTTTTTAAATCCTTACGGGGATTTCATAATGAAAAACACACAAACACTCATTCCGAAAATACATCGCTGAAAAATCATGCGGGTTAAGAAAATAGAATTGCGCATTACCGACTTTCCCATTTTCGCTTTCTAGGTAAAATCGTCTGCTAGCTTGACAGCAAAAGGAATATATACTGTAGACCTATCAACAGCGATCTTACCTACAGCTAAATGAACTATTCCAGAATTTTCTACCCTAATCCGCATGATTATAACAGCGATGTATTTCCGGAATGAGTGTTTGTGTGTTTTCCCATATTAAATCCCCTTAAGGATTTTAAAAAGCTTTGCATTTTATACTCCAGCTAAGATGGCATTTAGTTTGGTGTCGGTTAATTACGACAAAATGCATACGTCATAACGGTATGCGACATGCTACAAAATTTTTTATATCTCTTCTAAAACCTTGAAAAACTAGTGCTACGGCAGACGTGAATCAGACAGTAGTTACATGTATTTTATGTTTTCAATAGCATTTGTGATGTTCTCACGTAGTATCAATTGCAAGGAATCACTTTTTGTGGTAAAACTGTAGGCACTTTCGAACTACCTAGTCTCAACTTTGTTGTTTGGGTGTAACCAAGTCTTACCCCATTCATACTGAAAAACAATTACTCATACTGAAAATCAACTATCCTTTCTGAAAAAAAACTATCCGTAATGAAAATCAACTATCCAACGACAAACAAAACACAGAAAAGAATGCAGTAAAACTTCTTTATCACGCCCCCACTTAGTCAAACAGCGACGGAAGTTACTGTTTAAATGTACAAGATTCAATTTATAAAATTCATTTGCCTCTGTTGACCGTCGGCTTAGGGAAACATTGTTCAAGGATCTGATACCTATAATTTAACTGCTTCGGTTCTACAGCGGTCTGATTTCTTTTTAAATGTATAAGAAGCGGATAATAACATTAGATTTGTTTAACAAAAATACCTGTGTTAATTTTTATGTGCCATATGTGAACATTTCGGAAATTAGTTCCTCATCAGTGACACTAGGGGCCGAAAATGTTGATAGATTAAAAAGTTAAGCATTTTAAAAAAATAAATAAATAAAGAATCCAAAGTTCCAAAATCAAATCCAGCTAAAGAATACTTTTTACGAGAGAATAAACCTTAGTTTTAAATAAGTTTCTTAGTTTTACAGCGGCGTAAGACACTGTTCAAATGCAAAAAGATATTCTACTTATATTTTATTTTCCTTGGTCTAATAAGAGCGTAGGTTACTGTTATTACGTAAATGGATCAAATACATGTACTAACTTTTATAAGCCGTTAATTTGCAGCATGGTTGATTATTGTTAAAACACAAAAGAAGCAACAACTATAACATTCTATTTGACTTAAACTAAAATCAATGAGGGTACTCTTTAGTTCATTTCAATTTGGTCAAATAGCGGCTTTGATTACTGGGATAAGTTAAATTTGTCTTACAGCAGTGTATGTTACCGTTTAAATATGCAAGGAATAGATACCTATAACAAATACATTGGTGTATCAGCGGTATTACTATTTAAATCTACAAGAACACGATACTAATATTATATTGGCCTTGGCCTAATGGCGACTTCTGTTTAAAATAGGATGCTGTGCAACAATTGCCTCTAAGTTTATACCGTTAAAAAAGAACATTTAATTATATATCAGTCACGTGTATAATTACAGATCAGTCACAGGTATAATTACAGATCATAGCCCGACAACTTTGTGTACTTTGTCATTTCAAGACAAACAGTAAATGTTTTGATGTTGTAAAATATTTAATCAGGTAACAGTAACCTATTTCATTATTATAAAATTATTGTCCTTACCTGTTATCGTATGCTGTACCTTACATTCGGTACGATGCTGTAAACTCAACTGCTGGTTAAACTACCTAACACTTTTTGAAGAAGCGATATTTTATGTATATTTATTGGCGCTATTACTAAGTATATTTAATTATACAATTTGTACTACATAGATTCGTGATACATGTTTTGTAAAAACGTTAAATGTTACAATGTAAAAAAATCAACTCATGATTCCTTCTACGTTTTATTCCTTCGTGAAGACAACTGCAGTAATGCAGTTGTGAGTAATGAAGTTTCCAGAAGAATTTCCGCACACAGAAATGGTGCATCTGCCAAAAAAATTAAAATAAAATATTGATAAATTGAGATCTATATTAATCTGGAAGAATAACAATTTTTTGTTCGTGTTCCAGAGGTAGTTACAAAAAAGAACCCAGGCAGTGATCAAGCATCAATTTATGTTTGGGGAATATTTAACCGTCATGAATTGTTAGGATGTCTGTTTTAAATGTTACAATGCATTACAATAGTGATAAATAACAGGAATAATATAAGCAAAAATGATTCTAATAATTGGCTGATACAAGCAACAAAAATGTACCAAATAATGCAGGCAAAAAAGCAAACTGCGACGTGTTCCCAATCTCGTCTTCATCCTGTGTTTGGCATTTTTTCAAATATTAAATGTTATTAAAAGTCTGTCATCGGATCAAGTTTTTTAAAGATTGTAGCCAAGAAATATGGCAAATGATTTATGGAGCCTATTGTGTTGAACATATGTTCTATTGAAGTATTGCAGGCAGTAAAATGCACTGAACTGAAGTCTTATTCATTTTTAGCATTATTTATTATACCCGTTATGTTAAAATACTGAACTTGCTGTCAAGATACTAAATGAGTCAAATTATGACTATAGCCAAACACTCAGTTTTTATTTTATTCGGAATATCCTTTTTGCTCGATAAAGATAAATCAAAGGGATTTTGTTTTATCTGTTTTGCGTTTCCCATTAAATTTACTTTTGTATAATTTGCAAGACAATATCTAGGGTTTAGCTTATCGACAGTTTCAGAAGGTGTTAAGTAAGAGTAATGACGATTTACTTGGTCACATCGACAGTTTCAGAAGGTGTTAAGTAAGAGTAATGATGATTTACCTGGTCACATCGACAGTTTCAGAAGGTGTTAAGTAAGAGTAATGACGATTTACTTGGTCACATCGACAGTTTCAGAAGGTGTTAAGTAAGAGTAATGACGATTTACTTGGTCACTTCGACAGTTTCAGAAGGTGTTAAGTAAGAGTAATGACGATTTACTTGGTCACATCGACAGTTTCAGAAGGTGTTAAGTAAGAGAAATGACGATTTACTTGGTCACATCGACAGTTTCAGAAGGTGTTAACTAAGAGAAATGACGATTTACTTGGTCACATCGACAGTTTCAGAAGGTGTTAAGTAAGAGTAATGACGATTTACTTGGTCACATCGACAGTTTCAGAAGGTGTTAAGTAAGAGTAATGACGATTTACTTGGTCACATCGACAGTTTCAGAAGGTGTTAAGTAAGAGTAATGACGATTTACTTGGTCACATCGACTGTTTCAGAAGGTGTTAAGTAAGAGTAATGATGATTTACCTGGTCACATCGACAGTTTCAGAAGGTGTTAAGTAAGAGTAATGACGATTTACTTGGTCACATCGACAGTTTCAGAAGGTGTTAAGTAAGAGTAATGATGATTTACCTGGTCACATCGACAGTTTCAGAAGGTGTTAAGTAAGAGTAATGATGATTTACCTGGTCACATCGACAGTTTCAGAAGGTGTTAAGTAAGAGTAATGATGATTAAATTGGTCACATCGACAGTTTCAGAAGGTGTTAAGTAAGAGTAATGACGATTTACTTGGTCACATCGACAGTTTCATAAGATGTTAAGTAAGAGTAATGACGATTTACTTGGTCACATCGACAGTTTCAGAAGGTGTTAAGTAAGAGTAAGGATGATTTACTTGGTCACATCGACAGTTTCAGAAGGTGTTAAGTAAGAGAAATGACGATTTACTTGGTCACATCGACAGTTTCAGAAGGTGTTAAGTAAGAGTAATGACGATTTACTTGGTCACATCGACAGTTTCAGAAGGTGTTAAGTAAGAGTAATGATGATTTACTTGGTCACATCGACAGTTTCAGAAGGTGTTAAGTTATGATGATTTACTTGGTCACATCGACAGTTTCAGAAGGTGTTAAGTAAGAGTAATGATGATTTACTTGGTCACATCGACAGTTTTAGAAGGTGTTAAGTAAGAGAAATGATGATTTACTTGGTCACTTCGACAGTTTCAGAAGGTGTTAAGTAAGAGTAATGATGATTTACCTGGTCACATCGACAGTTTCAGAAGGTGTTAAGTAAGAGTAAGGATGATTTACTTGGTCACATCGACAGTTTCAGAAGGTGTTAAGTAAGAGTAATGACGATTTACTTGGTCACATCGACAGTTTCAGAAGGTGTTAAGTAAGAGTAATGACGATTTACTTGGTCACATCGACAGTTTCAGAAGGTGTTAAGTAAGAGTAAGGATGATTTACTTGGTCACATCGACAGTTTCAGAAGGTGTTAACTAAGAGAAATGACGATTTACTTGGTCACATCGACAGTTTCAGAAGGTGTTAAGTAAGAGTAATGACGATTTACTTGGTCACATCGACAGTTTCAGAAGGTGTTAAGTAAGAGTAATGACGATTTCCTTGGTCACATCGACAGTTTCAGATGGTGTTAAGTAAGAGTAATGATGATTTGCTTGGTCACATCGACAGTTTCAGAAGGTGTTAAGTAAGAGTAATGACGATTTACTTGGTCACATCGACAGTTTCAGAAGGTGTTAAGTAAGAGTAATGATGATTTACTTGGTCACATCGACAGTTTCAGAAGGTGTTAAGTAAGAGTAATGATGATTTACTTGGTCACATCGACAGTTTCAGAAGGTGTTAAGTAAGAGTAATGACAATTTACCTGGTCACATCGACAGTTTCAGAAGGTGTTAAGTAAGAGTAATGACGATTTACTTGGTCACATCGACTGTTTCAGAAGGTGTTAAGTAAGAGTAATGATGATTTACCTGGTCACATCGACAGTTTCAGAAGGTGTTAAGTAAGAGTAATGACGATTTACTTGGTCACATCGACAGTTTCAGAAGGTGTTAAGTAAGAGTAAGGATGATTTACTTGGTCACATCGACAGTTTCAGAAGGTGTTAAGTAAGAGTAATGATGATTTACTTGGTCACATCGACAGTTTCAGAAGGTGTTAAGTAAGAGTAATGATGATTAAATTGGTCACATCGACAGTTTCAGAAGGTGTTAAGTAAGAGAAATGATGATTTACTTGGTCACTTCGACAGTTTCAGAAGGTGTTTAGTAAGAGTAATGATGATTTACCTGGTCACATCGACAGTTTCAGAAGGTGTTAAGTAAGAGTAATGATGATTTACTTGGTCACATCGACAGTTTCAGAAGGTGTTAAGTAAGAGTAATGACGATTTACTTGGTCACATCGACAGTTTCAGAAGGTGTTAAGTAAGAGTAATGACGATTTACTTGGTCACATCGACAGTTTCAGAAGGTGTTAAGTAAGAGTAAGGATGATTTACTTGGTCACATCGACAGTTTCAGAAGGTGTTAAGTAAGAGAAATGACGATTTACTTGGTCACATCGACAGCTGTTTCAGAAGGTATTAAGTAAGAGTAATGACGATTTACTTGGTCACATCGACAGTTTCAGAAGGTGTTAAGTAAGAGTAATGATGATTTACTTGGTCACATCGACAGTTTCAGAAGGTGTTAAGTTATGATGATTTACTTGGTCACATCGACAGTTTCAGAAGGTGTTAAGTAAGAGTAATGATGATTTACTTGGTCACATCGACAGTTTCAGAAGGTGTTAAGTAAGAGTAATGATGATTTACTTGGTCACATCGACAGTTTCAGAAGGTGTTAAGTAAGAGTAATGATGATTTACTTGGTCACATCGACAGTTTCAGAAGGTGTTAAGTAAGAGTAATGGCGATTTACTTGGTCACATCGACAGTTTCAGAAGGTGTTAAGTAAGAGTAATGATGATTTACTTGGTCACATCGACAGTTTCAGAAGGTGTTAAGTAAGAGTAATGATGATTTACTTGGTCACTTCTGGGATAAAACCACAAAACGTGTTTTATATTTACAAAGGTTACTTCTATTAAACATAGGTACTTCTGAACTAAAGCAACCACAAAAACATTAAATCAACAAGATTGATTCAGTACACTTTTTTGAAATCTGTTTTTGGTTGAAATGACTCGTTAGTGTTGGTTATGTATAATTCATCATTCCTATATTATCTTTTAGTTTAAATTCAACAAATCTGCATTTTAAATTTAGACACCCCTGCACAATCTGATATCATCTGACATCTCATTATTATAATGATAATGTTAAAAATGGACACCTTAATGCGTGGGCAAACTCAGAAAGGCCGGATGTACTTTTAATTTAACCATATAATTTATATTTCGTTTTTAGACATGGCTTTTTAAATAGTTTCTACATTTCGCCCAGTTAGGGCTCAAGAACACTTTATTGTTTAATTTACCCATATAATTTATATTTCGTTTCTAGACATGCCTTTTAAATAGTTTCTACATTCCGCTCAGTTAAGGCTCAAGAACACTGCATTGTTGTGCAAGTGGGTAATAAAAAAAGGTTCAAATCGCAGGTATGCACAGGTGATTGTAATGTTAAACAAACGGTGTTTTATAATATATGGCGTTTGTGTATCGTTTGTTCTGTTTATTTATGTTTATTAATTTTTGTTATTTCAATGTTTGCTTTTTAAACAATTATTTATTTTCCTTTTACTTTTTGGATTATTTATATACTCCCCTCTCTGTAAATCGTGGGATTAAAATTTCACTTCATAGCATTACGGTATGGGGTATATCATCATTCATATCTTCCCTTTAAAGTTAAAATTAAAATTTCAAACAAGGACGTATAATATATTACTCGGCTAAAATAACAAAAGACGATGTCTTTACGTGTGGGCAAATGCCCAAATTTACAGATATACTTTTCGTAATTTTTTTTTCTTGGGTGTGTTGGGGAGGGGTATTTTCTGAATGACCGTAATAACTTAATACATGTAAATCTAAAAATATGCACGATAAAGAAGAATTCATGAGTTATACAAAATATGCTCTTAAAAGTGTCTTAAAGTTCCCCACATATCATAAAATGATAAGATGAATCATTTGCTTTGAAAAAAGCAGAGCCTACGAAACATAAAAAACAGTGAACATGTCGCTTTTCTTTACACGGACACAATGACAAGTCCCTTGTTATATTGCTTAGAGATAATTTGCAGGATCCTCGCTATAACACTTTCATAAATCTAAAAATCTTATTTCACAAAACACGCATTGCTTTTAAACATACAACAGTGTGACGGAATCCCGATCTTAAAAACAATTAAACATTTGGAATCAGTGCATCCAAGACATATCAATAAATGTGTGTGTGTGTGTGTGTGTGTGTGTGTGTGTGTGTGTGTGAGACATTAATAAATGAAATATTTGTACTGCATTTTTCATTGTATTAGATGATTTAATTACTTAGTACAATCGATTAAAATAGTAACGCATAATAATATGATCAGTTAGTTAATTATAACACTTTAATTTGAAATGCAGCAAGAAAACATTGTATATAGTATTACACCATCCGGTATCCGGGTAACGCACTCCCGCACATGCAACCAATAACGGGTGCATGTCCACATGTAGTACATGTAACCAAAAAAAAAAAAAAAAAAAAAAAAAAAAAAAAAAAAAAAAAAAAAAAAAAAAAAAAAATTATGCAGTAAGCTGGTACGCATGCACACGCACACGCATCCAGAATTGATGTATGCTGTTATATGGTAGAAAACATGCGCGCTTTTAGATGATAAAGCACTCTTTTTCATTTTTTTTTCAATTTCCGCAGACATAATGTTTTAACTTTGAACGGCTGGTACAGAAATATTGACTCAATAAATTGTATGGTAATTAAGAGGACGGACGATGAAGATGACGACATCGCCGTCGACGACAACGACAACGACGATTACGTGATGAGTAGTCGCATTTATTTTCATTATTCATTATTGCCGTGCAATTTGTTAAAATAATGGAAAGAATCATAGATGCAAAGTTGTTTTAGAAAGAAAAATATCACATAATATTAATTAGTGTTATTAAAGTAGTATTATCTACCGCATTGTTTTATATGATAATATACATGTGATACCATTCCTATTTATCATGTATTTTTGGCAGAAAACATATGTGCTTTCTGCACATTGAGGACTTTTATTATATGATAAAAAGAACAATACTATATTGAATTATATTTATCTCCAATCTGAAATCCGACTGACACTAACGAGTTTTCCAGTTAATAAACATACTAGTAAATCAAATCAAAATTTTAAAAAAAATAAAATCTGCATTAAAAAATAACATTAAATTAAAAATAATACTCACCCTTAAGCCTTAACGCCAAAGAATCTAATTCAAATAATCCAAACTTAGAAAATTCTTCAGTGTATTTTTATGAAAATCATAAACCCATGGTTATTATTGTTTTGGGTTTTTTTTATGTAACACTTTTACGTCTGACTCCGAGTAACATCTACTACAGATGTGAATATTTCTTTTTTGTGTTTAACTCTAAGCTAAGTAGTCACGTGATAAAAGGGGCGGAGATTGCAGTCACTGTGCCGTTTTTCAGTAGCTAATTCATTTTTCATATACGTATGAATATGTTTCAAGCATTAATACATCGAAGCATAAAGTTTCCCACTTTTAAGTAAGAGATTTCTATTACGTTTTTTGATGGCTAGACTAGATTTTTATCTTGTTTTAAACCCCACACATGTTTATGGCCTTCTCTACCGTCCCTTAGTGTGTGTGAAACGATTACAATTACCTTTCATATATAAGCAGAGATGCTAATGTGATTAAAAAATATAGCCTCATCCTAAACAAAGAAGTACTTTGAACTGGGATGAAGTGTAAGACTTGATTCTTTTTCAATGAGAGAGAGAGAGAGAGAGATGTTTTTTTCAACCGTGTATATATACATGTATATCAATTGTAACCTTATGTAAATTCTTTTGTAGCATTTACGTGCACGATTAAAATATACCGTAGAAACTAAATAAAAACCTTACAAACCACACAAGGTAATAATATTAAATTCTGCAATATGAGACATAGGATAGTATAATAAAATATTTATTATTATTATCTCGGGTCTCATATTTACCTACACGTGTATTTGTGTGTGCATGATTTATTCGGCTTCTATAGACCACATGTAGAATTCAGGCCACATAACCAAGCTTTGATTTACATACGAAAACATATTGTAGAAACATCTGCATATACCGACCACCCGTAGGGGACACGAATTGTAGACTTCGTAGTCAGGAGGTCTTTATATATAGTTTCCTTATAATTCAATTTTGTTTCAAGCATTTTGATTAGTCAGATCTTTTCTGATATTTTTGCATGAAAGAATTTGCTCTGTCTGCTACCGGAACTACTTTTTCTGTAATTTTTTTTGCATTGGTGACGTAATTTTCTTTACGTATTATTTATTAAAGTTGTTAAAGTTTTGATTACTTTTTTTTATTCTATGAATTGAATTATAAGGAATGAAATTAAATTTTCTTTTTGTTAAGAATTGGACACTACGCGAATAATGCAGTGTGCAAAATGTCCAATTCTTTCATTTTTCATAACAAAAAGAAAAATTAATTTCATTTCTATAATGAAACAACTGGATCTTAAAACAGTGGTCATAATGAACAGAATGTAATTTCGCTTACCGAAGGTTGGTATGTTTTTGTAAAAGTCTTACGAAATCAAATGTGATACGTGATTTCAAAATAAAGAGAAATGAAAAAGGCAAAAATAAGATTGCTTATAAATACCATTCCTCTTATTTCATGAGTCAAGCAACTTTGGATATTAACTTCTTAATTTATGAGTATTTTACTTAGTCCCTCTCACAGGCATTATTAAATTGCAATACAGCTGCTTGTATATGCACTATCAAATCCAAAATATTTAACCTTTCAGCAACCTTTTAGATATTTAATGTAAAATAATTTTTTAATTTGTGCAATGTGATATGTTAATAACAATTTTAAAGAGCAAAATATTGTCTTAGAAACAACTCATAAAATTACATCTTTATAGGAACAGTCCATCATGTAATCAATTACGTCACGTGTAAGGGCGATCCATTTAGATTAATCGCACTGGATACCAAAACTACCTCAATTAAACATCATATCCAGTTCTCAACAATGCCCTTGGTTTTTCTTCTAATCATAGTTGAATCTAGATATTGATTACAAGCCTTTAACGTTTTCCTTTTTGCACCTTTTGGAAGAAAATATAAATCTTATATTTTCATCTTCGAGTCAGAAAATGAGAGGGCTCTAACATTGGTTGGTTAATAGCGAAGAATCTTGCACATCAAGTAGCTTTTATCCAGATTTTCATGTAATCAATCGCTTTAAAATCTACAATACACCACATACTACAACAAAACCCTCGACACTCCTTACTTTGCTAGTTAAGCAATATTCTAAGCATGAAATAAATATAACTTTTTATATAACTCCGTATGATAAATCTCTAGACAAGAGAGAAACGTTTCAAAAAAAAAAAGAAGAACGCTAACACTGATAGTAAACGGGACCATCAGTAAAATGTACAACAACTCCAAAAACACTAGTTTTATAGGACTTAGTAAAAGTACAGACCGATAACACTGATCTTATAGGACCAAGTCTAATGTACAACTCGATATCACTGGTCGTATAGGGTCAAGTGAAATATACAACTCGATAATACAAATCGTATACGACCGAGTAAAATGTACAAACCGATAACACTGGTTGTATAGGGCTAAGTAAAATGTACAGACCGATAACACTGGTCGTATAGGACCAAGTGAAATGTACAACTCGATAACACTGGTTGTATAGGGCCAAGTGAAACGTACAACCCCGTAACACCTGTTGTATAGGACTAAGTAAAATGTACAGACCGATAACACTGGTCGTATAGGACCAAGTGAAATGTACAACTCGATAACACTGGTTGTATTGGGCCAAGTAAATCGACAGCCGATAACACTGATTGTATAGGACAAGAAAATGTATAACCCGATAACATTAGTTGTACAGGGCAAAGAAAATGTACAACTCAGTAACGCTGGTTGTATAGGGTCAAGTGAAACTCGATAACACAAATTGTATACGACCGAGTAAAATGTACAACCCGATAACACTGGTTGTATACGACCGAGTAAAATGTACAACCCGATAACACTGGTTGTATAGGACTAAGTAAAATGTACAACTCAGTAACACTGGTTGTATAGGGTCAAGTGAAACTCGATAACACAAATTGTATACGACCGAGTAAAATGTACAACTCGATAACACTGATTGTATATGACGAAGTAAAATGTACAACCCGGTTATACTGGTTGTATAGGACTTAGTGAAACGTACAATCGATAACACTGGTCGTATAGGACCAAGTGAAATGTACAACTCGATAACACTGGATGTATAGGGCCAAGTGAAACGTAGAACCCGGTAACACCTGTTGTTAAGCAATAAGTATAATGTACAACCGGTAACACTGGTTCTATAGGACTAAGTAAAATGTACAGACCGATAACACTGGTCGTATAGGACCAAGTGAAATGTACAACTCGATAACACTGGTTGTATAGGGCCAAGTAAATCTACAGACCGATAACACTGGTCGTATAGGACAAGAAAATGTACAACCCGATAACATTAGTTGTATAGGGCAAAGAAAATGTACAACTCGATAACAATGGTTGTATAGGACTAAGTGAAATGTACAACTCGATAACACTGGTTGTATAGAAAAAGGTAAAATGTACAAGACAATAACATTAGTTGTACATGTATATAGCCAAGTAAATGTCCAACTCGATAACGCCAGTTGTATAGGGCCAAATAAATGCACAACTCGATAACACTGGTTGTATAGGGCCAAATAAATGTACCACTCGGTAACACTGGTTGTATAGGAGTAAGGAAATGTACAACTCAATAACACTGGTTGTATAGGGTCAAATAAATGTACCACTCGGTCACACTGGTTGTACAGGAGTAAGGCAATGTACAACTCAATAACACTGGCTGTAAAGGACTAAGTGAAATGTACAACCTGGTTGTATATGGCTAAGTAAAACTCTCTTCAGCGAATGACGTGTGAAAGTGACTTAAAGTGACAAAAATAATTACAATTTTACATGATAAAGGTAAAAGAAATTTTGAAGATAACTTACCTTAAAGGTTTATTTCAGCCGATCCGAATTATTATCAAACAAAAAAAGACTGAAAAGGGTATTTGTGGTTGGTATATCAGCCTTAGGCGTTTAATTGTGCTAAGTTACCAAAGCTCAACAATTTTATGCAATATTATCAAAATTGGAGACATGTGATTTCCAAGCTGTTGTCAAATTGTCTGTTTCTTTAAAGAGAATGACTCTAAAAGTCGTTGTGATTAAATCATAATGTTGTTTATATACTATAAAAGTATCAAGTGTGTATAGTCAAATAATACTGAAACAAAACATAATGCTTTATCTCAGCGTTACTGTTTGGAAATGACAAAATTAATGATTGGGGGCGTTTTGACATGCATTTTATTCAATCACATTAAAGGATACAAATGCAGCGTTGAGTACAATGATTTTCTTGTGTTGAAGTATCACTCCTTGCAGCAATTTTTACAATGAAATAAAATCGCATTATCTATACTGTAATATCGCAATAAAAGAAAGGAACATAGTCTATAAATAATGTATAAAAATTGCGTTTTAGAATGGTTAGTCTGTAATGAACGTTACGTAATTATGGAATATGATCCAATAAGCAAAATAAATCAGTCAATCTTATAGCAATAGTATTAAAATTTTCATTGTTATCACATTTTATATGATAACACCAAGATAAGCCATCTCGTTATTGTATTTAGCCGACATATTTTTATCTGTACTCATTTGGATATCTTACCAATGAGTGCATTGTTGCTGATACGGCTTTAAATAATAACCATTTAATTTAGTTGTTACTTAAGAAAATGATAGTAAAGTAACTGCTGAACATATAACATAAACAATGAAGCAGTTTATATATAATTTCATTAATGCATGGATAACAAAAAGGGCAATTATTTTTAAAAATCTTTATATATATATATATATATATATATATATATATATATATATATATATATATATATATATATATATATATATATATACGTCAGCCGTGTCCACAGGGATAAACGATTAATATATGATGCATTAATTCATGCATTCTGACATACAATTGCTCAAAATAAGCCATAAAAAAGAAGTGTTGTAAAAGTGTTTCACGTCCGTAATTATCAAGTTTCTATATAAATACCGAGGCGGACAGACGGGTCGTGGAGAAAACCAGAGTTCCAGGAGAAAACAACCGACCTTCTACATGCAAACGGCAAACGTTGTCATGTTTAAGATAAAATCAGAAAAAAAATATTAGCAACAATTTCAGTGGTTTTAATAAAAGTAAGGAATTTTTAAACAAAGACGCAACGTAAATTTCTATGTAAAAAGGCAAAAATAAAGACTAGATATATTTTGGTCAAGATTGATTACAAACCACGTGTTCTCACAAGTCATAAATCTCTCTCTTCTGAAGTTTTGTTCTACGATGCAATTCAGAATTGACTGTCATTTTTTCCTGGGTTATTTAAGAATTGACTGTCATTTTTTCCTGGGTTATCAAGGAATGAACCAGATTTTAAAACTAGCAAATCTGATGAACTGCGAAGCAGTTCATTTTAGATTTGCTAGTTTTAAAATCTGGTTCATTCCTTGATAACCCAGGAAAAAATGACAGTCAATTCTTATATTTACAATATTTTTCCTAACATTCTTTTTACAAACTTCTCGAATGCGTCATACAAATAAGAAAGAAAAACCGGTATATACCGAATCTGTCGGCAATGTAAACATTCTGGGAACAGCCAATATGTCAATCAAAATAATTCCCGCCTTCTCACTGATTGTGTGACGTAATAGACGGCTTAAAAAATAGTACGCTCGAAACAAAAGAACATTTCATACAATTTTATTCGAATAGACAAACAAAGTTACAAATTCATATTGATTGTTAAATTACAGCTATTAAACGTTGAATTTGTCAAAAATCCCGAATGTATGGATGACAGGGTATTGGAAACACCAATGCGCGACGTTTTGTTGGACTGGGTTGTGCACAGGTCCGAACATGGAACCATCACGTGATTGTCAGTTGCTGGTAGAGAAGAAGAAGCATGGTCGGATGCAGAGGGAATTACGGCAGAAGTATTAGCAGCGTCGCTGCGAACCTAAAGCATGTTTTTGCATGGTCGAACAGTCGCGAGAGTAGCTCCTGACAGAAGCCTCATTACGACGACCGCTCATAAACATTATCTGTCTGGTCTCAACACCGGCATCGCTCATAGCTTGTATGGTAGTGGCCCACATGCAGTGTGCCGTGTAGCGTTTAGAACACCCTGACGATGGAAATATTTTTAAGTATACAATAAAAATCGAAACAAATATTTTATTTATTTATTTATTCATTTAAAATTCAATATTTTTTCTTTCATTTTCAATGTATATTTAATTAAATAACACTATAAAATGTGATGGCTTGAATGTTAAAAATAGATTGATAAAAGTACGTCACGGGAATTGCTTAATGTTCTAGATTTTCTACAATGAGTTCATCATAGGAATTCAATAGGTATTGAAAATATTTTTTATTTTTTGAAAAAATATTTATTTTGCTATAACGTGAAAAAAAACTTGAAAAAAAAAGAAGGAAATATCGAAGTTATGTACGTGGTTTTGTGAGATAAAAACAGATAGCTAAAAATAGGTCAGTTAGGGAAAAACCAGAATTGGTATTCATGCGCGATGTGAAAAACCGATGTTTATACGAATAATGAAAACAAAAATCAAACTGGGTTCAACGTAGAAATTATTTTTCTATTGTAAATATCAAGGAATGAACCAGATTTTAAAACTAGCAAATCTGATGAACTGCAAAGCAGTTCATTTTAGATTTGCTAGTTTTAAATATCTGGTTCATTCCTTGATAACCCAGGAAAAAATGACAGTCAATTCTTATATTTATAATATTTTTCATAACATTCTTTTTACAAACTTCTCGAATGCGTCATACAAATAAGAAAGAAAAACCGGTATATACCGAATCTGTCGGCATTGTAAACATTCTGGGAACAGCCAATATGTCAATCAAAATAATTCCCGCCTTCTCACTGATTGTGTGACGTAATAGACGGCTTAAAAAATAGTACGCTGGAAACAAAAGAACATTTCATACAATTTTATTCGAATAGACAAACAAAGTTACAAATTCATATTGATTGTTAAATTACAGCTATTAAACGTTGAATTTGTCAAAAATCCCGATTGTATGGATGACAGGGTATTGGAAACACCAATGCGCGACCATTTGTTGGACTGGGTTGTGCACAAGTCCGAGTATGGAACCATCACGTGATTATTAGTTGCTGGTAGAGAAGAAGCATGCTCAGATGCAGAGGGAATTACGGCAGAAGTATTACCAGTGACAGTTGATGAAAGAAGCGTCGCTGCGAACCTAAAGCATGTTTTTTCATGGTCGAACAGTCGCGAGAGTAGCTCCTGACAGAAGCCTCATTACGAGGACCGCTCATAAACATTATCTGTCTGGTCTCAACACCGGCATCGCTCATAGATTGTATGGTAGTGGCCCGCAAGCAGTGTGCCGTGTAGCGTTTAGAACACACTGACGATGGAAATATTTTTAAGTATACAATAAAAATCGAAACAAATATTTTATTTATTTATTCATTTAAAATTCAACATTTTTTCTTTCATTTTCAATGTATATTTAATTAAATAACACTATAAAATGTGATGGCTTGAATGTTAAAAATAGATTGATAAAAGTACGTCACGGGAATTGCTTAATGTTCTAGATTTTCTACAATGAGTTCATCATAGGAATTCAATAGGTATTGAAAATATTTTTTATTTTTTGAAAAAATATTTATTTTGCTATAACGTGAAAAAAAACTTGAAAAAAAAGAAGGAAATATCGAAGTTATGTACGTGGTTTTGTGAGATAAAAACAGATAGCTAAAAATAGGTCAGTTAGGGAAAAACCAGAATTGGTATTCATGCGCGATGTGAAAAACCGATGTTTATACGAATAATGAAAACAAAAATCAAACTGGGTTCAACGTAGAAATTATTTTTCTATTGTAAATATCAAGGAATGAACCAGATTTTAAAACTAGCAAATCTGATGAACTGCAAAGCAGTTCATTTTAGATTTGCTAGTTTTAAAATCTGGTTCATTCCTTGATAACCCAGGAAAAAATGACAGTCAATTCTTATATTTATAATATTTTTCATAACATTCTTTTTACAAACTTCTCGAATGCGTCATACAAATAAGAAAGAAAAACCGGTATATACCGAATCTGTCGGCATTGTAAACATTCTGGGAACAGCCAATATGTCAATCAAAATAATTCCCGCCTTCTCACTGATTGTGTGACGTAATAGACGGCTTAAAAAATAGTACGCTGGAAACAAAAGAACATTTCATACAATTTTATTCGAATAGACAAACAAAGTTACAAATTCATATTGATTGTTAAATTACAGCTATTAAACGTTGAATTTGTCAAAAATCCCGATTGTATGGATGACAGGGTATTGGAAACACCAATGCGCGACCATTTGTTGGACTGGGTTGTGCACAAGTCCGAGTATGGAACCATCACGTGATTATTAGTTGCTGGTAGAGAAGAAGCATGCTCAGATGCAGAGGGAATTACGGCAGAAGTATTACCAGTGACAGTTGATGAAAGAAGCGTCGCTGCGAACCTAAAGCATGTTTTTTCATGGTCGAACAGTCGCGAGAGTAGCTCCTGACAGAAGCCTCATTACGAGGACCGCTCATAAACATTATCTGACTGGTCTCAACACCGGCATCGCTCATAGATTGTATGGTAGTGGCCCGCAAGCAGTGTGCCGTGTAGCGTTTAGAACACACTGACGATGGAAATATTTTTAAGTATACAATAAAAATCGAAACAAATATTTTATTTATTTATTCATTTAAAATTCAACATTTTTTCTTTCATTTTCAATGTATATTTAAATATTTACAATAGAAAAATAATTTCTACGTTGAACCCAGTTTGATTTTTGTTTTCATTATTCGCATAAACATCGGTTTTTCACATCGCGCATGAATACCATTTCTGGTTTTTCCCTAACTGACCTATTTTTAGCTATCTGTTTTTATCTCACAAAACCACGTACATACTTCGATATTTCCTTCTTTTTTTCAAGTTTTTTTTCACGTTATAGCAAAATAAATATTTTTTTCAAAAAATAAAAAATATTTACAACACCTATTGAATTCCTATGATGAACTCATTGTAGAAAATCTAGAACATTAGGCAATTCCCGTGACCTACTTTTATCAATCTATTTTTAACATTCAAGCCATCACATTTTATAGTGTTATTTAATTAAATATACATTGAAAATGAAAGAAAAAATATTGAATTTTAAATAAGTAAATAAAATATTTGTTTCGATTTTTATTGTATACTTAAAAATATTTCCATCGTCAGGGTGTTCTAAACGCTACACGGCACACTGCTTGCGGGCCACTACCATACAAGCTAAGAGCGATGCCGGTGTTGAGACCAAACAGATAATGTTTATGAGCGGTTATCGGAATGAGGCTTCTGTCAGGAGCTACTCTCGCGACTGTTCGACCATTCAAAAACATGCTTTAAGTTCGCTTCTTTTATCAACTGTCACTGGTAATACTTCTGCCGTAATTTCCTCTGCCTCTGACCATGCTTCTTCTTCTCTACCAGCAACTGATAATCACGTGATGGTTCCATGCTCGGACCTGTGCACAACACAGTCCAACAAAACGTTGCGCATTGATGTTTCCCATACCCTGTCATCCATACAATCGGGAATCTTGACAAATTCAACGTTTAATAGCTGTAATTTAACAATCAATATGAATTTGTAACTTTGTTTGTCTATTTGAATAAAATTGTATGAAATTTTCTTTTGTTTCCAGCGTACTATTTTTTAAACCGTCTATTACGTCACACAATCAGCGAGAATGCGGGAATTATTTTGATTGACATATTGGCTGTTCCCAGAATGTTTACATTGCCGACAGATTCGGTATATACCGGTTTTTCTTTCGTATTTGTATGACGCAATCGAGAAGTTTGTAAAAAGAATGTTAGGAAAAATATTGTAAATATAAGAATTGACTGTCATTTTTTCCTGGGTTATCAAGGAATGAACCAGATTTTAAAACTAGCAAATCTAAAATGAACTGCTTCGCAGTTCATCAGATTTGCTAGTTTTAAAATCTGGTTCATTCCTTGATAACCCAGGAAAAAATGACAGTCAATTCTTAATTAAATAACACTATAAAATGTGATGGCTTGAATGTTAAAAATAGATTGATCACGGGAATTGCCTAATGTTCTAGATTTTCTACAATGAGTTCATCATAGGAATTTAATAGGTATTGTAAATATATTATATTTTTTAAAAAAAATATTTATTTTGCTATAACGTGAAAAAACTTGAAAAAAGAAGGAAATATCGAGGTATGTACGTGGTTTTGTGAGATAAAAACAGATAGCTAAAAATAGGTCAGTTAGGGAAAAACCAGAATTGGTATTCATGCGCGATGTGAAAAACCGATGTTTATGCGAATAATGAAAACAAAAATCAAACAGGGTTCAACGTAGAAATTATTTTTCTATTGTAAATATATAAGAATAAACGCATATAGGTGTAACTTTTAATGTAATGTTATCAAGATTAGCCATTTCGTTTCTGTATCCAACATGGGTTTATTTTGTTTATATTACATTTTTTTATTAATGACTGTAATAATACTGATGGTAAATTATTGACTCTTTTTATTAAAAAATAAAATTACCAAACTATCCGCTAACATGTGAAACTACATTGAGATGTTTATTGTAAAAACAAAATACATGTATAATGATCTTATCTTTCGTTTCAATTTAGTATTATAAGTTTTATTTAGAAGCATTCTTTTTTCATGTTTATTCATCAATGCAATTAACTAGCATGTCAAGATGGTCAATATTTATTTGTTTTGTTTTCCTGAATTATGTGTTCGTCGTTTCGAACACGACTAAAGTCGAGATATTTTAGGATATTCCCGCAACATGTCAATTGCGACAATAACTTTACTCTTATACATCTAGATAGAATGATACGATATTTTAATTTTTCACCTTTCTATCGTGTGTATTTGTCATGTTTACATCACTGTATCTATTCTTTTATTTGAACTTGGGCTTTTAAAATTTCTTATGGATTACATTTATCGTTTTCTTTTACCACTTTTCAAGGCGTGTGTTGATGGTGCTATACCCTCCAGTTTGGCCGTTGTAAGCAGATATAAATGATGGAGAGAATTCGGGAAGAAACGATCAAACTTTCGACAAACAATTTTATAATAATGGATATAGTGTAGTTAAGAAAATTAACAAGATACGAAGAGAACTTTTCGTTATCAGAATAAAAGTTAAAATCTATCATTAACATCTATTATATTGACACAATCTAAAGGCTAAAACATCCATATCTTCACTTAAAAAAAAACAACAACATTATTTTCAACTCATTTCCACATCAGAAAACATCATTATTTTTACCTTAAAAATCGAAATGAATTGAACCGTTTACTCATCACTATAATAAATAAACACTTATTATTTATAACTACATAAACAGAGGTTTATATATATATATATATATATATATATATATATATATATATATATATATATATATATATATATATATATGGGTTATTGGCCTGGAGAGTGATGTCTACGCCCCAGTTTAAACTTATACTTATAAATAAGTGTTGTGTTATTCTTTCTTTAATTGTCTAAAGGAAATGTGTCTATTTCAGATTAATTAAATTTGTGTCACATCGTCCTTGATTTGGTCGTTAATTATTTTCTGGTATTAAAATGCTCTTAAACTACTTTTGTACATCTTGTACATAAAAATGTCGTTTATTGTAGAGTTTGGTCAAGGACAATACTCAAGACGATAGTTCACGATAAGTGCAGTGTGTGTGTGTGTGTGTGTGTGTGTGTGTGTGTGTGTGTGTGTGTGTGTGTGTGTGTGTGTGTGTGTGTGTGAACTTGGAGAGTTAAGAAGACAATATTTAAACAGATATTTGGACTCAAAACAATTGAACCCTGTAGTCCAATTAGGTTCAACCCGAGCCAAATCAAGGTTCAATGTAAAATCAGGAATAGGTCGTTCAATGTAAATTCAGTATTAAGTTGTTCATATACGATCAGGGTTAAGTTGTTCAATGTAAGATCAGGGTTAGGTCGTTCAATGTAAGATTAAGATTAAGTTGTTCAATGTAAGATCAGGGATAAACTGTTCATTGTAAGATCAGGGTTGTTTTGTTAAATGTAAGATCAGGATTAAGTTGTTTAATGTAAGACCAGGATTAAGTTGTTCAATGTAAGATCAGGATTTAGTTGTTCAAGGTTAGATCAGGGTAAATTTGTTTTATGCAAGATCAATGTTAGGTTGTCCAGTGTAAGTTTAGGGTAAAGTTGCTCAATGTAAGATCAGGGTTAAGTTGTTCAATGTATGATCAAAGGTAAATCGTTCAATGTAAGATCAAGGTTAATTCGTTCAATGTTAGATCAGGGTTAAGTCATTCAATATAAGATCAGGGTTAAGTTGTTCAATGTTAGATCAGGGTTAAGTTGTTCAATGTAAGATCAGTGTTAAGTTGTTCAATAAAATATGCGGGTTAAGTTGTTCAATGTAAGATCAGGATTAAGTTGTTAAATGTACGATCAGGGATAAACTGTTCATTGTTAGATCAGGGTTACGTTGTTTAATGTAAGATCGGTGTTAAGTTGTTTAATGTTAGATCAGTATTAGGTTGTTCAATGTAAGATCAGGATTAAGTTGTTAAATGTAAGATCAGGATTAAGTTGTTCAATGTAAGATCAGGGATAAACTGTTTATTGTTAGATTAGGGTTGAGTTGTTTAATGTAAGATCAGGATTAAGTTGTTCAAGGTTAGATCAGGATAAATTTGTTTTATGCAAGATCAGTGTTTGGTTAGGGTTAAGTTGTTCAATGTACGATCAGGGTAAAGTTGTTCAATGTAAGATCAGGGTTAAGTTGTTCAATGTATGATCAAGGGTAAATCGTTTAATGTGAGATCAAGGTTAAGTCGTTCAATGTTAGATCAGGGTTAAGTCGTTCAATGTCAGATCAGTATTAAGTTGTTCAATGTAGGATCAGCGTTAAGTTGTTCAATGTAAGATCAGTGTTAAGTTGTTCTATAAAAGATGCGGGTTAAGTTGTTCAATGTAAGATCAGGATTTAGTTGTTTAATGTAAGATCATGGTTAAGTTGTTCAATGTATGATCAAGGGTAGATCGTTCAATTTAAGATCAAGGTTAAGTCGTTCAATGTTAGATCAGGGTTAAGTCGTTCAATGTAAGATCAGTATTAAGTTGTTCAATATAAGATCAGGGTTAAGTTGTTCAATGTTAGATCAGGGTTTAGTTGTTCAATGTAAGATCAGTGTTAAGTTGTTCAATAAAATATGCGGGTTAAGTTGTTCAATGTAAGATCAGGATTAAGTTGTTAAATGTACGATCAGGGATAAACTGTTTCTTGTTAGATCAGGGTTACGTTGTTTAATGTAAGATCGGCGTTAAGTTGTTAAATGTTAGATCAGTATTAGGTTGTTCAATGTAAGATCAGGATTAAGTTGTTAAATGTAAGATCAGGATTAAGTTGTTCAATGTAAGATCAGGGATAAACTGTTTATTGTTAGATCAGGTTTAAGTTGTTTAATGTAAGATCAGGATTAAGTTGTTCAAGGTTAGATCAGGATAAATTTGTTTTATGCAAGATCAGTGTTTGGTTAGGGTTAAGTCGTTCAATGTACGATCAGGGTAAAGTTGTTCAATGTAAGATCAAGGGTAAATCGTTCAATGTAAGATCAAAGTTAAGTCGTTCAATGTTAGATCATTGTTAAGTCGTTCAATGTCAGATCAGTATTAAGTTGTTCAATGTAAGATCAGGGTTAAGTTGTTCAATGTAAGATCAGTGTTAAGTTGTTCAATAAAAGATGCGGGTTAAGTTGTTTAATGTAAGATCAGGATTTAGTTGTTTAATGTAAGATCATGGTTAAGTTGTTCAATGTATGATCAAGGGTAGATCGTTCAATTTAAGATCAAGGTTAAGTCGTTCAATGTGAGATAAGGGTAAATCATTCAATGTAAGATCAGTGTTAAGTTGTTCAATAAAAGATGCGGGTTAAGTTGTTCAATGTAAGATCAGGATTTAGTTGTTAAATGTAAGATCATGGTTAAGTTGTTCAATGTATGATCAAGGGTAAATCGTTCAATTTAAGATCAAGGTTAAGTCGTTCAATGTGTGATAAGGGTAAAGTTGTTCAATGTAGGTCAGAGTTAAGTTGTGCAATGTAAGATCAAGGTTATGTCGTTCAATGTTAGATCAGGGTTAAGTTGTTCAATGTAATATCAGGGTTAAGTTGTTCATCGTAGATCAGGGTTAAGTTGTTCAATGTAAGATCAGGGTTAAGTTGTTTAAAGTAAGTTCAAGATTAAGTTGTTCAATGTTAGATCAGGGTTAAGTTGTTCAATGTAAGATCAGGGTTAAGTTGTTCAATGTATGATCAAGGCTAAAGTTGTTCAATTCTAGATCAGGGTTAAGTCGTTCAATGTTAGATCAGGGTTAAGTCGTTCAATGTCAGATCAGTATTAAGTTGTTCAATGTAAGATCAGGTTTAAGTTGTTCAATGTTAGTTCAGGGTTAAGTTGTTCAATGTAAGATCAGTGTTAAGTTGTTCAATAAAAGATGCGGGTTAAGTTGTTCAATGAAAGGGTCAGGATTAAGTTGCTTAATGTAAGATCATGGTTAAGTTGTTCAATGTATGATCAAGGGTAAATCGTTCAATGTAAGATCAAGGTTAAGTCGTTCAATGTGAGATAAGGGTAAATCATTCAATGTAAGATCAAGGTTAAGTTGTTCAATGTGTGATAAGGGTAAAGTTGTTCAATGTAGGTCAGAGTTAAGTTGTTCCATGTAAGATCAGTATTAAGTTGTTCAATGTAAGATCAGGGTTAAGTTGTTTAATGTAAGATCAGGGTTAAGCCGTTCAATGTACGATCAAGGTTAAGTTGTTCAATATAAGATCAGGGTTAAGTTGTTTAATGTACGATCAAGGTTAAGCCGTTAAATGTAAGATCAGTTAAGTCGTTAATTGTATGATAAGGGTCAATGTATTCAATGTAAGATCAGGGTTAATGTGTTCAATGTAAGATCAGGGTTAAGTTGTTCAATGTAAGATCAGGGTTAAGTTGTTCAATGTAAGATCAGGGTTAAGTTGTTCAATAAAAGATCAAGGTTAAGTCTTTCAATGTACGATCAATGTCAAGTCGTTTAATGTAAGATAAGGGTTAAGTCGTTAAATGTACGATCAAGGTTAAGTTGTTCAATGTAATATCAGGGTTAAGTTATTCAATGTAAGATCAGGGTTAAGTCGTTCAATGTACGATCAAGTTAAAGTCAGTTTTTTGTTTGTTTTGGTTTGTTTTGTTTTGTTTTACGGCAGGTTACATTCAAGAGATGTTAAGGGTTCTTCCAAAGTATTTAAATCCCACTCCACTGTTGGATCTCGTCCGATGCTTAAAGGTTGTCAATACATGATAAAGAAACTCAAAAAGTACTTCAGTTGCACATTTAATTTCCGAACGGTCCAAAGCTGGGAGTAAGTCGAAAATCGTGTGAACTTAGGCCGGCAGTGCCTCGTTGGTCGTGTGTAATGAGCTGGGAAGTGCTTCAGAGGTCGCATGCACTAAGCTGGGCAGTGCCACGGTGGTCGCGTGTACTAAGCCGGGAAGTGCCACGGTGGTCGAGTGTATAAAGCTGGGCAGTGCTTCGGTGGTCGCTTGTACTAAGCTAGCTGGGAAGTAAGTCGATGGTCGCGTGTACTAAGCTGGGAAATGCCTCGATGGTCGCTTGTACTAAGCTGGGAAAAGCCACGATGGTCGCTTGCACTAAACTGGGAAATGCCACGATGGTCGCGTGCACTAATTTGGGCAGTAAGTCGGTGGTCGCGTGTACTGAGCTTGGAAGTGCCACGGTAATCGCGTGTATTAAAGATCAGGTTTATTCGTTTTGTCCTGATTTCTGAATGTAACGGTTGGTGTTGTTTGTTGCAGTGACTTCTGTCATATTCTGCATCTACATTCAATTTTGGTGGTGTGGTGTAGAGTACTAGTGTAAAACCCTCCACACACACACACACACACACACACACACACACACACACACACACACCTTATCAAGATTCTGTCACAACAATTCATAGTCGACTTTGAGGACAGGTAGTCAACTCTATATTTGACAAGTAGTCGACTTTTTAGACAAGTAGTCGACTCTATAGACAAGTAGTTGACTCCATAATAGACAAGTAGTCGAACTCTATAATAGACAAGTAGTCGACTCTAATGACAGGTAGTCGACTCTATAATAGACAAGTAGTGAACTCCATCATATTCAAGTAGTCAACTCTATAATAGAAAAGTAGTCGACTACATAATAGACAAAAAGTTGACACTATAATACACAAGGAGTCGACTCCATAATAGACAAGTGGTCGACTCTATAATAGACAAGTAGTCAACTCTATAATAGACAAGTAGTCAACTCTATAATACACAAGTAGTCAAACTCTATAACAGACAAGTATTCGAATCTATAGACAGGTAGTCAACTCTATAATAGACAAGTAGTCGACTCTATAATAGACAAGAAGTTGACTATAACGGACAAGTAGTCAACTCTATAATAGACAAGTAGTCAACTCTATAATACACAAGTAGTCAAACTCTATAACAGACAAGTATTCGAATCTATAGACAGGTAGTCAACTCTATAATAGACAAGTAGTCGACTCTATAGATAAGTAGTCAATCCTTTAGACAAGTAGTTGACTCCATAATAGACATGTAGTAAACTCTATAGACAAGTAGTTGATTCTATAGACAAGTAGTCAACTCTTTAGACAAGTAGTCAACTCTTTAGACAAGTAGTCAACTCTTTAGACAAGTAGTCGACTCTATGATAGACAGGTAGTCCTCAAACTAATATTCTTTCAGGAAGAAATATTAAGAAAGGGAAATTAAAATAGTGGCCTTAATCAACAGGTGTTCTTCACTTAGAGATGATTCCTATAGTATGTGAACGGTACTTGTATATCAAAATGGTACAATTCCTATATTTAAAGACAAGATCATATGATTCTGAATTGATTATGCATAGTTGCATATTCTGTTCACACACCCTTAGGAATTGTTTATGCTGCAAACGTTAATATGCATGTGATCAACCTTGGTAATGATGTTATCAGTTTCATCTTCCAAGAAAAAAATAATAGTAAAAAACAAAGTTTTCTAAGGATTTCCTTTACTATGATATCAGAAAGTGAATTAAATCCTCAAAATATTTACATTACAAAGTGAGAGAAACAAACAAAAATATGTTACATTCACACATGTTTTCAATACTCCTGATTTTAATACTTAAAAAATAAGTTAAATACTGATATGCTTTTATCTGTGATATATTTATGATGGCATAAGAAGCTGAAAAAAACATAATCTAGTCTTTCATGCTAAAAATTCTTATCTAAAACACTCCTTTATCAATTATATAAATCTCTCTCCTGAAGTTCAGCAATTCTTTAATCCTGTGCCTATACATGTACTCTGTGTAATAAGGGAGGTAACTCAACAAATCAATTGATTTATAAACATAAATATGTTCTAGCATAAATTGTGGAAAAATTTTATAATAATCTAGATAAATCGTAATAAATGTTAAAATTAGTATGCAAAACAATTCTCAAAACTAAAATTTATTAGTAAAACTATCTTCCTAAAGCCCTTAAGTTGAAATTTTATACTCTCAAAAGTAAAAAATTTACATTACATTATCAAAAAAATTATTGAAATCAGATTATACCTCACTATAACTTCAGATATAAATATTGCACACTAGATCAACAATAAATTAAAATCAAATTTTTGAGCAAAAAAGACCGTTCTTATTTAAAAGAAAAATAATAATACAAAGATTTTTTTACTGACAAAGACAATTTTGAAAGACATTTAAACAGCAGAATTTAAAAAAAAAAAACAAAAACAGAACAAAACTTTTACCAAAATACAAATAATTCAAAAATATAATCTATTTTTATTTCAAAATCATATGTTTAAATAAACACAAAACTAATTGAATCTCACTACCGGTAATTTACAACTTTATAAAAGTACTTTGAAAATCAGCAGACAATCAACCTGTAGAAACTACAGTAAGCATTTACTTCTAGAACTGATTGAAAACAAAATAAACTGACTTATTCATTGATAGATAATATTTTAGTTTGTTTTTTTCCCAAAAAAAACTTTGAAAAGGGGGAGGGGTCTGAGAAAAGCTTTAGAGAATGAACAGATCTAGTAAAATATAAGACTAACAAAATACAGAATCTGAATTTGTTGAGCAATCTGGCAAGACAATATAAACAGCCACACAAAAAACTCTAACAAACAAAGTTAATAAATGAAATCTCAAGACATTACAATTTACATAGGTTTTGTAAAATCCCTTTCATATTTCTGTGATTAATTAAGTTTTAAAGGGTCCATAAGCTTTGTCATATGACCACTGTGAATTTGTGCTTTCTGGGGATCATGATTAACGTGTCATTGTTCACATAAGTATCCTGTTAGAAAATCACACTTACAAACCAAAATTAAATAAGATAATTAAAATAATTAATTAGGTATTTATATGTATTCTGTAAATGCCAAAAATTCTGTAAAAAATAATATCTGGGTTTTTATATTCATTCAATTGATTATTTCAATTTTGTTTACATTCTTTAAACAGAGAATAATTTTTTTTTAAAAAAGTTGTAAATTGTTATGAATCAAATAAATATATTATCCATAATGATAAATGATAACACATTAGACTACAAAGTGCGCATATGTAATACTGAAATGGTGTTCATAAATTATTTATAAAAATCTCAAAATACACAAAAACATATACTTTTATTTAAAATGACTCTATAATAAGCACTTCCTGCTTTTTCTCTCTTACAAATCCTAGAAAAATATTCTTGAAAGAGAAAAAAGAAAAATAAATGTATGAAGACAATGTTTATAGATATCCATGTGAGATGCACAAAACAACAAATACCCTTACTTTATATTTTTATAACAGCCAGACAAAAATATATGTATATAAAAAACACCATATTTATTATAAATAAATTCATCAATTACTATAAAAACAAAGGAAGAAAATGAAAGTCTTTGATACAATTAAAGCAACTTTCTTTGAATGAAGCGTAAATAGTTTCATTTATACCCAAAAGTAATTTTGTTGGCCTTAATAAACATAATTTTTTATAATATAAGAAAAATAAATAGATAATATTTAATTTAATATAGAAATCCTTTTCTCTCTCAAAAGTCTGTCAGATGTTGTTGTTGTTGTTGTTGTTGTTGTTGTTGTTAATTATGGATGTTATCAATATGTAGAAAAACCACTGAGCTGAATAATGATCGTAAATGACATAGGCATCACCATTGTTTTTTATAATCAATAGACTGAAAATATACATAAAACAAAAATTAACCTAATGATAAAACATGTCAATTTTTTCTAGAACTCTAGGAAGATACACATTGCTAATGCTAAATAAAGGTTAGGAATTTACAATTTCTCTCTCTCTCTCTCTCTCTCTCTCTCTCTCTCTCTCTCAAATATATAACACAACAAATTAGACAAATATATGTATAAATAAATACAGTAGAAAGATACACATTGCTAATGCTAACTAAAGGAATAAAATTTACTCTCTCTCTCTCCCTCTGTAAATTATATCACACAATATGTTAGACAAATACATGTGTAAATAAATAACACATAGACTTGCCCCATGTATGCAAATTTTATTGTAGATTTAATAAAAACATTCATAAACCACCTTGAATCACACACACACACACACACACACACACACACACACACACACACACACATTGAGATAAACTTACATTAAACCTATTAGGCAGTTTAGCTGAATATTCATACTGTTGGTCCCTTGCATGCTGGGTTCTTCTCATCCTAATTAATAAAAGTTAAAAATTAACTTCTTTAATGTGAAATATTAATATTTCAAGTTATAACTTTCTTCTTCTTTACTAATAGCTTAAAGCCCACTGATAACCTTGCAAAAATATTTATTTGAATATGTACTTGATGTATTAGACTAGATGAACATCTCCAATTAAAAAGGAGATGATTTCATTATGTGATTCTTTCTGGTAAGACATTCTTTTGAATCATTTAATTTTAATATTGTTGTCACCAGACAATGTGAAAATCAAAAGTAGTTTACATATGGCAATAAATCCACAAAATTCATCCGATCAAACTGATAGTTAATGGTGCACAGGTTTTTATTATGCTGAACATCTGTGCTTAGTTTCAGGAAATATTGGATCATATGTAACTGAATTAAACTCCAGACAAATTGTGTCTTTAGACGAACAGACAAGGTTATTCCAGTATACCCCTCTACCTTTGTTGCTGGGAGGTATTAAAAGTGTTAAAATGTATGACATTACTGGAACATTTTGCTAAACATAAACATGAAATTCTAACCTGTCTACTGTTGCCTTATCATGACATCTTGGAACCTCAGTTTGTCCCTCAGGTGGACTGCCCACTCTTCTTAGATGGTCAACTTCTTGTTCATATGATTGATTTGGTTTAGGTCCAAGGATTATGGATGGATTATCTTGTGCTTCCATTAACATTCTCTAAAACAAGATATTAAAAGCCAAATTTATATTTTAAAAAATTCAATATTTTAAAATGGTTATATATATATATATATATATATATATATATATATATATATATATATATATATATATATATATATATATATATATATTTGCTCTGCAGTGCTGGCAATGGGAAATTACCTTTCTAACATTATTTTGAGATTTCTGTGTCAATGAAAACAATTATGTACTATATAAAAAGATCTTAGTTTCACAATCATTCCTTAATTAAGATTTAACTTTAGCAAATAAAAAACACTTGCAAACTCACACACAACAAATGATTTTGCATTAGGATTAATCCCCAAGATTAATAAAAATTGTCTTGTAAACAAATAGCTAGAAATTTAAATTTGCTGATGTGAAATATAACAACATTCAACTAACCAATCACACTGCGGAAGATAGAGCTAATAAAAAAAAATATATAGAGCTGGTGGTATAGATATGGGGGCAGTGAATAGAAATGACAGGTAAGTTGCGTGATCAAGCTTCAAAGTTGTTGTTTTGTTATTGGTAACTACTTAACACAGATCAATATATATAGACTGAAGTATGTGTAACTTATATAATCATCAACAAGATAAGTTACAAAGACAAGCTAATAACACAAAACTATATATATATATATAACATGACTTAATCAATATTTGAGTACTAGACATTATCAATAATTCATCTAACATTCATTGTTACCAAACAAAATCATATTACTGACACGGTTCACATAAGTTTAGTGGTTTAAACTGTGAATAATTTAGATAATTATAGATCCATTTTTGCTGCTGTCATCACTCCTAAGTTCTTAAAACATTTTTTGAGAAATGTTAAAATCAAAGAAGGAACATCAGTTTTATTAAAGGGTTTATCCTTGTATCACATGGTTTATTCCTAGCTTAATTGTATGAGCATTACTATTATTTCTACTCGATAAGTCATTGGATGCTAAGTCACAAAATGAAATATGAAAGGTTTTTAGTTCAAAGAAAATGTATTATTTGAAGTGGATTACTCTAAATCCCAAAATGGAGTTTTTTTCCCTGTCAAGATTCTTTTATCTACATTAAGACGGCCAGTTTAAGATACAGCTAATACCCAGACAGCTACAAATATGACATATACACACTTACATATCTTTCTTGCTGTTGTGCAGCAAGTCTTTGCTGTCTTCTTTCCTTTCTTCTTGCTTCATTGTGTTCTGCAATACCTGAACATGCCATTTTATTCTAAAACTAAAAAAAATGGTTTTTTTAACAAGAATTAATGATTTTTCCTTATCACAGAAATGTTTCAGTTTTTGGTTTAAAATCTCTTAGATGAAATACAAACACTACTGCACAGATAAGTGTTGATTGATCTGTAATTGTTGTGTATCAGGTATCAGGGCAGTGATAAGTTTATTCAGTAAAATGTGTCCCCAAGTTTGTAAGTCAGATTAAAATATCTCTCGAGAATAAATATCGTGACTTATTCTGTAAAATGTTACTCACAGTAAAATATTAATGTGTTCCTACAGAATATTTTAAATGTCACATAGTTCACAAGCAAGTGATGTCTTAAAAAAATATTTCACAGGTGAAATAAAAATAATTAACATATAAATGTATATATATAAACAACTATACTTTATATGCAAATAAATGAGACTGTTGTGAAAAATAACAAAACCCTAAAAATGTGCCATAAAATTAACTATCAATTTGTCAGTTTGTCATAAATCAACTTGATGTGAATAACAATGGTCAAAAATAAATGACACAAGTTGACCATGCTAATCCAAATAAAGCATGTAATATCCTTTGAATGAAAAAAATATTTAAACAAAGAAAAATCTTCCTTTCATACATCAAATATTTTGTCTTAACTGGAGGCCTTCAAAAAAGGTTAGCATAATTTTCTACCTACACCTTTTAAATATTATAAATAAAAATTTCACAAAAAAAATCAAAATGGTTTGATTTATTTTTATTTATATTATAATTATTATTTTTAATTTTTTTTATTATTTGCTTATTTATTTATACTATTCTATTCTATTTTTTTAAAATTTTTATGTTTATAAATATTATAAATAAAAATTTCACAAAAAAAATCAAAATGGTTTGATTTATTTTTATTTATATTATAATTATTATTTTTAATTTTTTTTATTATTTGCTTATTTATTTATACTATTCTATTCTATTTTTTTAAAATTTTTATGTTAATTAATTTATTTTATTTATTAATTATATATATATATATATATATATATATATATATATATATATATATATATATATATATATATATATATATTGGGGGGTTTAGATGCATAAAAATATCTACAAATGGAATAAGTCTTCAAATAAAGCATTTAGAATTTGTAGAAATATAGTTTACACAGGGTAATTTAACAATTTTAAATAGAAGTCGTTTAAAAATGGTTCAGTTTATGTCAGTTTATGTCAGTTTAAAACTTACACTACTGAAATTATCTAGGGAAAATAATTTGTTAATTGAATATTGATTTTACCTTTACATTATTTATTCACTCACTTGAAGCCCGCAAGGGACAAAATGAAATGTAATTTATTTACGGTAACTGGAACTTTAAATTAGCAGACATAAATAATAACAGGTCTTCAAATCATTTATAGGCCTATAAAAATCAAATTAAACGTGTATCGATAGTCTAATGCCGAGATAAAAAAAACAAACAAACTTTTCACATGTATGATATTAAAATTGATTTCATTAATCAAGAAAACATAAACGAAGGGTTGTTTATGAGAGAAAAGGGGAAAGAGTGAGGGTGGACGTTAAAATAATTACTGAACTTTAAATGATTTGAAGACCTGTTATTATTTATGTCTGTCTGTCGTATATATATTAGAAGACGCTATCAGTTTATGTACACATAGATCAATAACAAAACATTTTGAAAAAAAAACGTCAATTCATTACCTGGTTGCAGAACTTCTTCGGGCACTTCAAAAATAAATCGATTTCACTTAGGACTTTCGTTGCCTAGCACGCTTTACTGTCACCTTTAACCTTCAATGATTACTAAGGCATTTTCCCCTCCACTCTTTAAAGAGTTATTTTCAAAGGGAGGTAATATTAAGTCATACCCTAAGGATAAAATATGTTACGTACCACTTTTATTTCTTTAATTTTACAATTTATTTCAGTGACATCGTTTTATCTAGAAACCTTATATACAATGTTGGTCTCTTGAAATTCTTATTTTAAAAAGTCTGCACACTGAAATTTTTTCTGTGTCCAACAACTTCGCCTTTAAAGGCATGACCTGTCAAATTATTCATTGATTACAGAAAGAGGTCAGTAAAATGTGCTTAGTTACAACTTAAATGTTATATTTCTTGCATTTAAGTAGAGAAAAACTATTGATTTAGAAATGTACATTTTTAATTTCAAAAATTCTAATTTATATTTAGATGCATCTTGTGCGCTTTTTGTATTTGAATGTATTAATTAATAGCTTTAAACATAGTAATGTTTTACGCTAAATAAAGATATGGAATATTGGATCCCCCTTATAAGGATAAAAGGTGGAGTTGTTGGACAGAATATTTTTAGTTTGACGTGAAATTGAAAATATTACAGAATGTGCTGACTTTTTAAAATCAGGTTTTGAGCAGAGACTGACAATGTACATTAGGTCACCTCTAAATAAAACATTGTCACAAGAATAAATTGTAAAATTACGTCCAATGTGGCTACAATCTTTTAAAAGCAGTTTTATTTAATGAACATGGTAAAGTACAAATCAGGTTACAATTGCACAGAACTTATGCAGCACACATACTTGTGTTTAGATTAATTCTTGAGATAAAATAAGAAATATTGACATGTTGCAAAGAGCTAAAAAAAAATATTGCTGTCGCCACGTAAAACAATTAAAGCTGCATTGAATTTTCTAATGAAAAAATTAAAGCGGTGCTAGTCTAATTAATGATGTTCCTAATGAACAATGTTACATTTGGTTCAAAAGCTCGAATGAATACAGAAATTACAGTTATTACCCAGCGAGATGCAGCATTTGGAATCTAATTTTAGGACACGGTTACGTCGTGGTTAGAGAATATTTATTTTTTTTTTAATATATTTTTAGAAAATAAAAAAAAAAAAAAAAAAAAAAAAAAAAATTCTGAAAATTGAAAAACTTAATGCTTTAAACGATGCATCCGACACAAGAGTTCGAAGAACTACAGAACGTTGTAAGATGTTAAACCGATTTTCATAAGGAGATTAATACTAAAATCCAAGAAAAGTTACCCTTTTATAAGTCTAATGCTTGTTGTTGAAGTTTCAAACATTTTTGTTTTGCCAAAGCATCGCGATCAGAAAGCGGTCTCTACCGGATAAAGCAACATCGCGCTAAGAAATATTTTTCGTAACGCCGAAACATCGCAGCCAGAAAGAGTTCTCTGTCGTGTTAAGCCAACGCAGCAAGCTAAGAAATATTTTGCCGTGTAACGCGGTAAGAAATAGTTCTTTGACGAGTTTACTCCAAAGCATCTGGTCAGAAAGAGTCCAAGAGTCCAACAAATCGCAGTTAAAAAGAGCTTATTGTAGTACATGTTGTATAATGCCAATGTATTGCGGTCGGAAAAATGAGTTTTTTATCACCAAAACCCCCATAGCATTGCGATAAGAAAAAGCTTTTTGCCATTGAATACCAATGCATCCAGTTGGTATGAGATATTTGTCATGCAACGCCAAAGAATCGCGATTAGAGCTATTTATTCTGTAGTCAGAAAACATCGCGGATTAAATAGCGCTTTCGTCTTGTAAGGCCAAAGCATCACGTTCAGGAATTTTATGACATGTAACTCCAAATGTATGCGGTCAGACAGAGTTCTTTATCATATAACTCCAAAATATGGCTGTCGCATAATTTTTTTTTGTCGTGTAAAGCCAAAGTTATACGACCTGAAAGGGCTATTGTTTGTGATCCAAAGTTCTAAGGTCACAAAGAGCGTACAACACCAACGAGTTGCGGGAAGAAAAAGCTCTTCAAAATGAGGCTCTGTTAAGGGAATGTCTTCTCGGCGAATGATTTATCACTACCTTCAAGAAGTTTTTGGTCATTCTATAAAAGATATCGAACCATCAGCAATCTTTAAACAGATCATCGATTATACAAACGTTGGACACACACTGGAAACAATGGCAACATGTTATGCATTTGTTCGTTTCAAGTATTTTTGTAGGATCTTATCCATTCCACAAAGCAGACAACTTAGAGAGTGACTGGAAAAAGCCAAGCGATGCTTTTATTGCCGAGTTAAAAACAACAAACAACGGAATGGATATTATAGCAGCCACTTCCCCCGAAAGTTAATAAGACCAGTTTGGGTTTTGTTGAAATTATGTGTAACTTATTGCCATCTGTAGAAATATCACGCATTTCTGGTTGAACTCTGTACTATGAACATAAAATAAACATGCTCTCAAAAGTGTTTATCTGAAGACTTTAGAATTTATCTGTGGAAAAAGTGGAAATAGATTTGGATTCATCTCGACAATTTTATCAATCTGTAATATTTATTCTTTAATACATTACAAATCGGCATACGTCAACAGCTTCCCAACAGAAGTAAAATGGTTGTATACCGGACGGTACAAATCAGCATACTTCCAGATGTAAAATGATTGTAAACCGGACGGTGTCGAATGACATCAACCAGAAAGGACAGAATGTCATCAGGTTCGGACATCAAACGGTTTACGTCCATTGTCTCAGATAATTCTCTGTGTTGGTTATGAAAATTTTAAGTGATCTAGACAATTTAACAAGAATACCAGTGATTTAAATGTCTCGCCTGGTTAGTTTTTGATCGAGTAGAAAATTCATTACTTTTAAATAAGCATTCAAATTTTGACACGCCGCCGCCGACGACGACACCGGAAAAGTAACACCCAAGTCTGGCCTTATAGCAATGCCATCTCGACAAAATGTGCGATTTCTTACAATGTCGGAAACATTTACCTTACATACGTTTCAGCCACGTGGAGAGGAATTCAAAAATTGTTAAACCGGATTATTTTAGGATGCAACTTAACTATATTAACAACTTGCGAACTTTCCTTTGGAATACACTTTGAATTTATAGTATCTATATTAATATAATTTAAAACTTTCGACGACGAGGTTATTGTTAAATGCCTTTTTGGAACAGACAATAATATATAAGTGATATATGACGTGTGTTTTTAGTCATGATGCTTGCTACTCATACCTAATATATGTATAACACTATTATCACACTTCGGGTAACTGATATATTCCACCCTTTATTATCTAAATGTATAACATTTGTGTGTTTTTTTTACATTAATATTTACCTCAGTGTCACTATGTACATGTAACCGTTTAATATTTAGATAGAGGAAGTAAATAAATACATTATAGAGAAGATAAATATCTATGAGTGGGATAGGAGTGGTGAGGTTTACGGCCTATCATGATAAACATATACTGATTCAACCGATTGTTCTTGGAAAGGGTAGGGCAGCGAGAAGTACTGACTTCCACAAGTAAACAACTTTCTGTCCTTGCTCTACATAATTTACGTTATAATCTTAGTTAAAATAGCTTCAATATGAATGCATTTAAGCTTTACTTTTAACATAACTAACTCCATAACTGCATTTAAGTTTCCCAACAATGCTTACTTAACTGAAATACAAGACGTATACACAGCTGAATTATGTGCTTGGCATTAGCCAGAACAAAAAAAAAAAAAAAAGAAACTTGCCACAACACTTACTTAAAATGATAAAATGAAATATAGCAATTGTTTACAGGTAAATAGCATGTGCTTGACAAAAGCAACATCATTGGGGTCAAATAAAGTGTGACATGTCCTAGATTGAAAACTGCACAAACTTCTTACTTTAAATGAATTTTATAACAAGTTTACAAATTAATGTCCAATTCAGACACTTTCAACAGCACAAAAAAAAAAAAAAAAAAAAAAAAAAAAAAAAAAAAAAAAAAAAAAAAGAAAGAAAGAAACAAGACACAGACCAAACATAACAATGACCTCTAAAGTATCGACTGCAATATTATTTTGTAAGGGAGGTAAATCAATTTTTACTCGTATAAAATAGCTTTAAAATGTTTAAATGATGTAAGAAACTGTCCAAAAGCACAACTACGTTTATTTTTTATATCATTTAAAAAGTGCAAATTTACACCAACCTTTCAGTATAATTGAACACTAAAGAGCAATACATTATTCTTATTAACAACTAAAATTTCAAGTAAGTCGAAGTCTTGTCTTTCATTATCATGGATTCACTGTAATTAGCTGATAACCACACTTTCATGAAACAATTTAAATCCAAAAAGAGTATAATGTAAAGATGAAATACGTCCAGCATTTTTCCTGTTCATACAAGATATACCGGTTTGTTGCATGTTTATTATTTTCATAATGCACCTACTGAAGAAAGAAAAAAAAACCAAAGAAATATGAAGTCACTTATCTCGAGTTTCTGACATATTGGACTTCCACAGTCATCCTCTAAATGTTTGTGCAGAATGCTTTGGAAAATGTTCATATTGCAAATCACATACACGAACATCTGATAGAAATGATTCTTCTGCATAGAAATTAGTTATGGGGTGTTGTAAGTTTGTCTGGACTTCACAAAATCACAACTGCTACACAGAATTGACATAAGCATGTATATAATTTATTACATGCCAGTAATATGTATTTTAATTTACACATAATCTGTTCTGTACAATATATTTCTATTCACAATTATTTTTTGGAAATAAAAAAGAACATGATGAATACAAGCAATGTTTATGACAAACAGATGAAAAGAAATAAGTTCTAAAGGAAAATGTCAAATCTTTAAACATGTGTACTAGCAGATACAAAGTTGGTAAATTTTAAAACCTTTCAAAACCAACAAGTGTCTGAAGAATTTTCTTGCAGGTACAAAGTTGGTATTACTTTCAAGACTCTACTAGGAGCTACAAAGCTAGAACAATTTAAACCTTTAAAACCAAGAAGTATTCATAGATCAAGTAGCAGCTACAAAGAAGAATGTCCATATTAAACTCACAAATTTTACTGTGTAATACAAAAGCTTTCATCTGAGAAATCATACATACTGTCAGAATTTTACTGTTTAATTTAAGTAACACTATAAAACTCAATCTTGTGTCTGTGATGTCACATTGCCAGTGATTATATACATGTAATAATGCATACTCTCATTAAATCTATGAAGTTAATCTTAACAATAAAGTTACCCTTACCGACCTTTAAAATACTCAATGGGTTGGTCCAAAAACTAGATTAGGACAGGCCAATCATGAACTAATGGGAGGAAAGCAAGTTTATTATGTAAATTCTATGATTTCTTTTGAATGGCTTGTTCTTGGAGCAAGAATTAGACAGGCACAATAAAAATCAAAGGAAGAAACAAATTAAATAATCTTAGCAACTTACAGATTTCTTTAATGACCTGGTTAAGAATATCACGTTATGAAACATTAGTAATAAAACTCGCTATCTTTACCAAACCTAAGATTTCTTTATGGATTCCAGTAAAAAAATAAATCTGGACCAACCAAATGAGAATCATAAAGGTAAAAGAAGTTACTTTTTAATAAAGAAATAAATATTTTTACATGTAACTAATGTGTGAATACATGCATATCTAAAACAACTTTTGTAAGTACACTATGATCTTAATAATAAACAAAGCTTTATAAACAATAAACACTGTCTGATTACATTTTGTATACCTTGTAATAGTTTAACTTAATTAGAACCACACACTTGCATGTATTACATATTCATTAATTTCCAATACAAAAACTCATCAAAATTTTCACTAATAGCTTCTCATCTCATACATATACATGTGTATAAAGAAATTTAATTTCAGCTCCTGCAGATTTTTTTTTATATTTCAATTTGTTTTAAATACATGTATTAGTACAAGATTTATAAAATCTCAGTCTAATTTGAAATTCTGCCATCACAAGTTTTCATACTGACCAGGTTTTCAACAACATAACTGACATTAATAAACATAAATCTCCTAATTATATAAATTTTTCCACAACTTTCAGTACCTAAAATCCAGCATGGATGTGTGTTTCCTTTTCCTTGAAAGCTAATGATTATTTGGCTACAGTTCAATGAATAATCAAGTCAACATTTTCTTCCTAAATAGTTTTGTAAAGATTGAGAACTTACTGACAAACCTAAAACTGTGCTAAACCAATACAACTAAGCTATAGAAATCTTGAGAAAAACGATTACTTGGGAATTTATCACAATTTATATCACAGGTTCTACCGAGTGTGATTTTTCTTTTTATAAAGCTAGAGCATTGTTGATGTGTAGGATAATCATATTGCAAATTTAAACTGTTGATAAATAAAAGAAAAAAGATAATAGAAACTGCTGAAACTAATTATAAAACTTCTTAACATGCAAAAACCACAAAAAAAAAATAGAATCCATTCTTCGACCTAAGAAAATTATCACAGCCTGATTATAAAAAAAAGAAAAAAGAAAAATGCATATATCTTAACTTTAAAATACGACTATACAACTAGGACATAGAGAGATAATTATAAATAAACAAATGTATTTAAATGACATTAGTCTTCTTCATCAGTTCTCTTCAATGTACATAAATGTAAACTCTATATGTGTTCTTCTATAAAAGAGAAAATGTTTAGTCAAGTATGTTCATTGTTCAGACTTTTTTTAAAGGGTAGTATTTTATCTTTTCCTGGTTTAAGAAAGCAACTCAAAAGCCAAGATTTGCCAAGTGTATACAAGAGTTAAATGTGAAATTTGATGTGAAAACACATCGCAAATTGGACCAAAAAAAAAAAAAAAAAAAAACACAACTGCCAATGACTTAAGCATTTTACAAATAAACAATAGCACATATCTGCATATTTTGATCTATACATTAAATGAGAGAACTTCTGTGATGACCATACTTTATACACATATTTGTTGCCATAGTAACAATGAGGCAGGTGAAATTTAAATTAATACATGATAAAATCAGAATACTGAAGACAATTTGCTTTTTTACAAATATTAAAAGCTTGATAATTTTAACCACCTATTCCTTTAAAAATTTCAAAAAGAAAACAAATCCATCCCTTGATTATCAAAGGTTTGTCTCAAATGTGAGTAGTTTACAATATATGTGAAGTAGTACAGAATTGTATTTTTAAAGTTTTTTCTTTTTCTGCTTCTAAAATATTTAATGTACAAGACCTGTGAAAATTTTAAATAAGAAGTCAAATTTTTCATCTCTCACTCACACAAAGATAATCATATATAAAAACAACACATAGTGATTACACAACTATCAGTTCTCCCACCACAAAGAATTATCATTTTGACAAGCTTCAATTAATGAAGTTTTCTTTTCTAGAAAACAAAGTTGTTCTGTATCTATTCTTCATTCAAAGTATTCAACACACTCACACTCTTACTAGATCAAATGCTCACACAAAATCAAAACGGTATCTCATACAAACAATTTAATATGATATCCATATAACAAAAATCCATGATCCTTAAACATTAATCTCTTCTTTATCATTATTTGTAAATAATTTTAGTGATATTTTATCATTAACATAAACAAGTTTTAAATGGTGGTTTATATTCAGTTTTATACAAACACTTATTACACAAGTAAAAATGTTGCATTTTACACTAAACATATGTTTAAAGAATATGAATTTTTTAGTGTCAGCAAAAATCATCTAACAGGAAATTTCCATTAAAACTTGATTACCTCAAGATGTCTTTACGTCTGTTTATCTTCAAATAAAAGTTCTGCCCAACCTCTCACCCATGAAAATATTGTTTTTCTTTTGTTATGGTTTTATAATTTTTTAAAACTTTATTTGAAATACTTAGTAAATGTTTTCCAACTAAAACAACCTAAATGTTTTATAATTTAAAAATATGTACCCATCATAATTTAATAAACAATGCTTATCTTTTCATCAACTAAAACAATTTCACAAAATTCCAAAGGAATTGGAGAGTAATTTTATTTTCACAATCCATCTCCAAAAAGAGAATAGAAAGCTCAAAGATACAGAAAATAAATGTTCAATATTGGATGAAATATTATTGGCAAGTTTTTTTCTTTTAAAACCATTAAGCAAGTAAAATATCCACCCAAATGTGCCCAAATGACAAGATTTTTTTTCATAATGTCTGATTTTCCTCAAAGATTTATCTTTAAATTTATCTAACACTACAGAAATCCTTAACAATAGCATATCAAGTTACATACTGCTTAAAGGGGATGATTGTAAGACCGTCAAATGTAAAAATCACTTTAAATGTAAAAAGATCAAATTTGACATTAAATGTAAAAACAGTTTTACTCAAAATGTAAATGTGGGTTCGATTTCGGCATCACTAACAATGTGCCAGCATTATAAAGAGACTTTAGTCTACACTGAAATCCTGTAAAACATTAATTACATCTTTAGAAACCATACATAGTTGCCAGCTTAAGGTTTCTCAGTACTTTGATTTTTGTTAAATCACTGGAAGCCTACTATGTGCACTCAGTTCCAATGCAAATTTATGCTAACGTGAGAAATGTTTTTGTTTGTCATTTATCACTTTTTTGTTTTCACATTTAAGGTAAATCTGCATTTTTACATTTAGCGTTAAAATGTTTTTACATTTAGCATCAAATGCTTTTTACATTTGATGTCAAGTTTTTACATTTGTAGCATTTTTTTTTACATTTAGAGTAAAATTGTTTTTACATTTAATGTCAAATTTGATCTTTTTACATTTCACAAGATTTTTACATTTGATGGTCTTACAGATGATCTTTATATATTATGAGAAATCTTCAACCAAAACTTCTAAGTTTGATCAAATCTTCCACAGTAACGCAAGATACCACATTATTTCTGGTTTAAAATGAGGACACATGCCCTCAACACTGTCATACTGCATGGTAAAGTTTTAAATTATACAGGGAAGAGCAACATGAAGATAAGGTACCTCCCCTTTAAAATATAGGTTACCGTTGATCAAATAAAAAATGTTTGCAGATAAGGACATGTTTAGTTAATGGTAACCATGTTGTTATTCATTATCCGATAATTCTATCACTCCTATATCTGCAGATCTGTCTCTGTTGTTGAATGACTCATTGTTAAAATGTTTTTATTGGACCAAAACTGATCACATGTTGAAATGAATGACTAATCCCTAAGTCTGTTACTTGCAACAGCCTCCTTCTGACTGCTGGTTCTGTTCACTACCAACTTTAACACCTGTCTGTCTTGGTTGTGCTTGACCTCCGGTTTCATTCTTCGGTAATTTCTTAGCTACAAAAGCATAAAAAAATAACGATAATAATCAACCTGAAGGTGAAACAATCTTGCAAGCTGGTTGTACAAGAAAAAAAGGTTTGCGTTTTCACTATATAATGCCTTCTTCACATCATAAAATTTAACCCATTATTTTTGTAATCTTTCAGGAATATCTTATCAAAATAAAGTTTCAAAAAATTTCATCAAACCAATTTATTGTAGAAAAACCAATGTATTACAGAGACAGCTGGATGGACAGACATGCCAAATACTAAATGATTGCAAAATATTTTGTGTCGACAGAAAAACCTGTTTGACTCACTGGTACATGTTTCTTATTTCATAAATTTGTAACAGTAACCCCAGGTATCATATAAATTTATACATCAAGTAAAACCTTGCTTAATGACAGGACTCATAACCTTTGTCAAATTGTCTGTTCTAGTATGATTTAGCAGCAAACAAGCGATTAACAGAATTTTTTTCATTTTGTTAGTTCATTATAATGAAATGGATAAAATATGTAGTTTCTTACAATATACAAGTACTAAATTCTTTCAACTGGGAGTCTTTCGAATGTTTGTTTTTTTTTGTTTTTTGTTTTTTTTTAAATAACTGCTCTATAAAGTGCTTTATAAATTAAGTGACTTGTAACACATTGGTTTCAGGCATCTTAGATCTAACTTAGCATACTATATTCTTTTACATAGACCCATTTTACTTAATCAACAACCCTACTTATAATGTCAAAATATAACTGAACAAAGAGTGGATATGAATCAAGGTTTTGATGAATAGCAAAAATTCACTGCTTTAAAAACAAAATATTACTGGCTTGACAAATACCAACAATGGCCTCTAAACATGAAGAGTAAAATATCATATTACCTATTGCTAAAAATATATCGTTTACATTCATGGCTGTTTTTGCTGATGTTTCCATGAATAATAAACTGTTTTCTTCAGCATATGCCTGTGCCTCCTATAAATAATAATTTTTAAACAGAATTAATATTAATATAACTATAACACAGTTGTGTTGTAACATTGATTTAATCAATACCATAATTAATCATCAACCAGTACTTCCAAAGTGTTTTACTAATTTTGATAAGTTCAGATTTTTTAAAAAACATAATGCATGTTTGTGAAGGTAAGTGAACAAGTGTGTGTGTGTGTGTGTGTGTGTGTGTGTGTGTGTGTGTGTGTTTGTGTGTGTGTGTGTGTTTTAGGTTTTACTTATCAGGCAGAAGTACACTGTTAGACTCATCAGTACATGTAGGCGGACTAACTTGCACAATAGACTAGCACTGTGGCATCTGTGCTAGCACATTTTTCCAGGATGATAATATGCCATATGGATTGTTTAACTTAATGCTCAATCCAGAAATATTGTTGGTGGGCCATTTTTGTCAAGGACATGATTTAAAAAAAGACATATTTTCAAAAATTTAAGCTAACTTGCTAACATTTACTTGAGCTATTTTAATTGAACAGTTCACTATTAAAACATCCACATCAACTTGACCAATCTATGTGAATGTCATATTTTTTAGCATCTTTAAACTTAAACATTTAAGTTTCAGTCAAAGAAAATAATCAAATAAAAAGAAGTAGAACTGGTTTTACTTAAAAGTTCAAAATTCAATCATATCTACAAAGATAAGATTAGATTGCCCCCAAACAGTAATAATGTGAGATAAAATTTTAACCTTGGAGTCAACGTCATAAAGACCTCTTCTAGATTGTAAACTTCTATGGGGATTAAAATGGATGGGGTGGTGTAAAATCAGAATAGAAAGGATAAAACACAGATTTTTAGAAACAAAACCTTTCTCTACCAACAAATGCTAACAAATTGTAGACTTCAACAAGCTGTTTATCAATCCTTCCAAATTCTTGCCTCAATGCATATAAACAAAGAAGAAAAGCTTTGAAAACTGTCTGCAATCAGTTCAAGAATAATGGAAGAAGCATTTAGTACTACGGAAAATGTATGTTCTAAGCAAGCAAAAAAAAAAAAAACAAAAACAAAAGGCCCAATGGGGCCTGTATCGTTGGCCTGGAATACCCTTATTTTGTTCTTTGCTTTTTCTTTTTAAATATATCCAATCAGTAAAATGTAAACAAACTCACTAGCAATATCCTTATTTTCTATTATTTCAAGCACTATTTATCATAAATTTCCTTTCAATTGGCCATGTACTTTCAGAAGATTTAGGCTGAAATAAACCTTATTTGCATGTTACATAACTATTGCAAAAATAAAAAATTGTATAGAAAACCCCATTATATATGTTTTATCCCCAACATCTAGTTTTTATGTTATAAATTTAAACAAAATCAGTACATAAATAAATCCATAATGGCCATTTTTAGATTTTTGCTATTTATAGTAACAGCAGCCATCTTGGATTTCTGACAGACATGTCCGATAAAATTATGAATCTATACCACCCAAGGACCTTCCACACTCAATATCCTTTCAATTGAACATGTACTTTCAGAGAAGATTTTGGCTAAAAATAAACCTTATTTGCATATTACGTAATTATTGCATAAACGAAAATCATACGGAAAAACCCGTTGTATATGTTTTATCCCCCGACATCTATTTTCTATGTTTCAATTTTCAACAAAATCAGTACATAAATAAACCCATAATGGCCATTTTTCAATTTTTGCTATTTATAGTAAAGGCCCCCATCTTGGATTTCCGACAGACAAGTCGGATATAATTTTGAATCTTTACCACCCAAGGACTTTCCACACTTAATATCCTTTCAATTGGCCATGTTCTTCAGAGAAGACGGTTTTCAAAGTTTTCGGCTAAAAATGAACCTTATTAGCATATGACTTAATTATTGCACAAACAAACAAGAGGCCCATGGGCCTTAACGCTCACCTGAGAATATCTACAAAATTGTTTACAAAGTGCAACAGACAATATATCAAGTACAGAAAATTTAAAGAAACTCAAGAACTCCCAAAAAAATTAATCAGAAATATTCAGTCACATTTCATTAATAAGCAGCTAATATGCAAAAAGTGACTGTAGTCTTCTTTTGCAGCTGTCACCTTGACCTTTCAACATATGACCTTAAATCATATATCAAAATGATTGCCACGTCAATATCTACAATATTCCAATATGCATGCCTATACAAAAAGTTAATAGTTTACAAGATAATTAGCAATTTAAGTCTTCTTTTGCAGCTGTGACCTTGATCTTTTGACATATGACCTTGAACTATATATTAAAATCATCGTCATGTCAATACCTACAATATTCTAAAATACATGCCCATACAAAAAGTTAATAGTTTTCAAGATAATTAGCAATTTAAGTCTTCTTTTGCAGTTGTGACCTTGACCTTTCAACATATGACCTTGAACCATATATCAAAATGATCATCATGTCAATACCTACAATATTCTAATATACACGCCTAAACAAAAAGTTAATAGTTTTCAAGATAATTAGCAATTTAAGTCTTCTTTTGCAGCTGTGACCTTGACCTTTCAACATATGACCTTGAACTATATATCAAAATGATTGTTGTCGCAATACCTACAATATTCTAATATACATGCCTATACAAAAAGTTCATAGTTTTCAAGATAATTAGCAATTTGAGTCTTCTTTTACAGCTGTGACCTTGACCTTTCAACATATGACCTTGAACTATATATCAAAATGATCGTCATGTCAATACCTACAATATTCTAAAATACATGCCTATACAAAAAGTTTATAGTTTTCAAGATAATTAGCAATTTAACTTTTCTTTTGCAACTGTGACCTTGACCTTTCAACATATGACCTTGAACCATATATCAAAATGAGTGTCATGTCAATACCTACAATATTCTAATATACATGCCTATACAAAAAGTTAATAGTTTTCAAGATAATTAGCAATTTGAGTCTTCTTTTGCAGCTGTGACCTTGACCTTTCAACATATGACCTTGAACTATATATCAAAATGATTGTCATGTCAATACCTACAATATTCTAAAATACATGCCCATACAAAAAGTTTATAGTTTTCAACATAATTAGCAATTTAACTTTTCTTTTGCAACTGTGACCTTGACCTTTCAACATATGACCTTGAACTATATATCAAAATGAGTGTCATGTCAATACCTACAATATTCTAATATACATGCCTATACAAAAAGTTAATAGTTTTCAAGATAATTAGCAATTTAACTTTTCTTTTGCAGCTGTGACCTTGAACCATATATCAAAATAATCGTCATGTCAATACCTGCAATATTCTAATATAAATGCCTATACAAAAAGTTAATAGTTTTCAAGATAATTAGCAATTCAAGTTTTCCTTTGCAGCTGTGACCTTGACCTTTCAACATATGACCTTGAACCATATATCAAAATGATCGTCATGTCAATACCTACAATATTCTAATATACACGCCTATACAAAAAGTTAACAGTTTTCAAGATAATTAGCAATTTAACTTTTCTTATGCAGCTGTAACCTTGACCTTTCAACATGACCTTGAACCATATATCAAAATGATTGTTGTCCAAATACCTACAATATTCTAATATACATGCCTATACAAAAAATTAATAGTTTTCAAGATAATAAGCGATTTAAGTCTATTTTTGCAGCTGTGACCTTGACTTTTCAACATATGACCTTGAACCATATATCAAAATGATTATCATGTCAATACCTACAATATTCTAATATACATGCCTATACAAAAAGTTAATAGTTTTCAAGATAATTAGCAATTTAAGTCTTCTTTTGCAGTTGTGACCTTGACCTTTGAACATATGACCTTGAACCATATATCAAAATGATTGTTGTCGCAATACCTGCAATATTCTAAAATACATGCCTATACAAAAAGTTAATAGTTTTCAAGATAATTAGCAATTTAACTTTTCTGTTGCAGCTGTGTCCTTGACCTTTCAACATATGACCTTGAACCATATATCAAAATGAGTGTCATGTCAATACCTACAATATTCTAATATACATGCCTATACAAAAAGTTAATAGTTTTCAAGGTATTTAGCAATTTAAGTTTTCCTTTGCAGCTGTGACCTTGACCTTTCAACATATGACCTTGAACCATATATCAAAATGATTGTCATGTCAATACCTACAATATTCTAATATACATGCCTATACAAAAAGTTAATAGTTTTCAAGATAATTAGCAATTTAACTTTTCTTTTGCAGCTGTGACCTTGACCTTTCAACATATGACCTTGAACCATATATCAAAATGATCGTTGTCGCAATACCTGCAATATTCTAAAATACATGCCTATACAAAAAGTTAATAGTTTTCAAGATAATTAGCAATTTAACTTTTCTGTTGCAGCTGTGTCCTTGACCTTTCAACATATGACCTTGAACAATATATCAAAATGAGTGTCATGTCAATACCTACAATATTCTAATATACACGCCTATACAAAAAGTTAATAGTTTTCAAGATAATTAGCAATTTAACTTTTCTTTTGCAGCTGTGACCTTGACCTTTCAACATATGACCTTGAACCATATATCAAAATGATCGTTGTCCAAATACCTACAATATTCTTATATATATGCCTATACAAAAAGTTAATAGTTTTCAAGATAATTAGCGATTTAAGTCTATTTTTGCCGCTGTGACCTTGACTTTTCAACATATGACCTTGAACCATATATCAAAATGATTGTCATGTCAATACCTACAATATTCTAATATACATTCCTATACAAAAAGTTAATAGTTTTCAAGATATAGTGACAAATAAATAATTTTTAGCAATTTTCCCACTAAGTTCCTTGCCATTTCCCTATTTTGAGCCCCATCGCTTCCATTTGTGCAAATCTAAAACTAGATGACCTAAGAATGTTATAAGTGAAATAACTAAGGTATATCACTTGTACATTCAGAGGAGAAGATTTTTAAAGTTTTTCACTATTTCCCCCCTTATGGGGCCCCAAGGGGACATAACTCCTTCATATGTGCAAATCCGAAAGGCCTTCACCCAGACATCATCATCACCAAGTTTCATCAAATTTGGGTTGGTAGTTTTAGAGGAGTTGATTAAAATGTAAAATGTTAACGCACGACGGACGTCGCACAACGCACGACAGACGACGGACGGTGAACCATCGCAATAGCTCATCTGGTGAGCTAAAAATCGTACAGAAAAACCTGTAATATATGTTTTATCCCCCCCCGACTTCTTTTTTTTATGTTTTAAATTTCAACAAAATCGGAACATAAATAAACCCATAATGGCCATTTTTTTATTTTTGCTATTTATAGTACTGGCAGCCATCTTGGATTTCCGACAGACATAACGAATATAATTTTGAAGCTATACCACCCAAGGACCTTCCGCACTCAATATCAGGGTTCATACGGATATTTGGACTCCAATTTTAAGGACTATTTAGGGTTTTTTCAGGGTCTTATTTGCAAATTTAAGGCCTTATCAGAGGCAAACATGTTTTTGCCTTTATGTGTGGTGACCCCCATTTTTCTTATTTTTTTTATAATACATGTATTATCAATCAATTTATTGTCATGAACTTGCAAACATTATAAAACTCCTTTCAATTGGCCATGTACTTTCAGAGAATAATTATTGTTAAAACTAAAAATCATACAGCGAAACCCGTTATATATGTTTAATCCTCCAACATCTATTTTCGATGTTTCTAATTTCAACAAAATCGGTACATAAATAAACCTGTTATGGCCATTTATAGGTTTTTGCTATTTATAGTAACGGCAGCCATCTTGGATTTAGGACAGACATGTCGGATACAATTTTTAATCTATAGCATACCTTTCATACCAAATTTCATTTGAATTGGCCTATTGGTTTCAGAGAAGAAGATTAAAGTTTACGGATGCACGCAAGCTTTACCATTCCATAAGCTCACCCTGGCTTTGCCAGGTGAGCTAAAAACAAAGGAATCAACCCAGATGCAATACAACTTTATGCCATTAAAAGGGTATATAACAACCCACTGAAAATAAAATAAACAAAATGTGAGAATCAATAAACAAAAAGAATAAATAACAGCTGTGGGGAAAATTCAACTAAGACAAGTAAGAACAGAAATATATGAATATTGATTTAAGAATTACAGGTATAATAGCTCCCAATGATAAAGAAATATTAAATTTCAATGATTAAGACTTGAACACATTTCTATAACACCTGATGCAAGACTTTGGTAGCTTTACAGAGTTTTTTCACTTTACCATATTACTATTTACAAATTATGACTGAATAAACAGACCACAACAATGGGAAAACTAAGAATGATATTATTTTTGACAATCACAATAAATCACTATGAGTTACTACCAATGGTACAACTTGTCACTAATTCCTCTCTCAGAACCATGTTAAATTTAATGGAAAAACACAAACTATGTCAATGAAATTTCAAGAAATGAAAAAAAAAAAACAAAAAAAAAACATATATACTATAGCAAATATACCACATTTATATATTTTTCAATCAAAGTGGATTGAACATATATTACCTAAATTATATCCTAAAATATTTTTGCTTTTTAGGCTATAATTTCAATTGCAAAATCAATTTAAGTTCAGCTTTTAGACTGTTAAGAAACATTCTGAAATAATATTTATATATTCTTATGATTTCATCAATAACTGTTTCAAGATACATTTGTTAAATAGACCGAGTGCAACCTTGAGATCTAAAATTTTCTGCCTGGTTGCCATAATCAAAGAAGACTTGGGTTATGAAATGTCTAATTCACCCTTAAAAATGTTAAGTTTTGTTTGTGTTCAATTTTTTTGGCATGTAGTAATTGTTACTGTCAGAGAATACTAGATATGTTTCTTTGAAACAGATGTGTCGCCTGACACTGCATAAAAATCATTCAAAGGGAAATAATTCAAAAACGGAACAAGATAGAGTTGCAGTTCTTGTGCACTGCACTTTGAGTCATTGCCAGAAACATGCACACCAAGTTTGGAGTCATTTGAACATACTACACCTAAGTTATGCTCCAGACAAGAAATGCTCTATAAAAATCAAAGGGAAATAATTCAAAAACGGAAAAAGATAGAGTTGCGGTTCTTGTGCACTGCACTTTGAGTCATTGCCAGAAACATGCACACCAAGTTTGGAGTCATTTGAACATACTACACCTAAGTTATGCTCCAGACAAGAAATGCTCTATAAAAATCAAAGGGAAATAATTCAAAAACGGAAAAAGATAGAGTTGCGGTTCTTGTGCACTGCACTTTGAGTCATTGCCAGAAACATGCACACCAAGTTTGGAGTCATTTGAACGTACAACACCAATGTTATGCTCCAGACAAGAAATGCTCTATAAAAATCAAAGGGAAATAATTCAAAAACGGAAAAAGATAGAGTTGCAGTTCTTGTGCACTGCACTTCGAGTCATTGCCAGAAACATGCACACCAAGTTTGGAGTTATTTGAACGTACAACACCAATGTTATGCTCCGGACAAGGAAATCCGGACGCAGCAGACGCTGACGACGAAGGTAATCCCTATATGTCCCTGGTCAGGCGACACAACAAGGACTTGCAATTGTTCATAATTGTACTTGTATTGATAGTACCCGGTATAATACTTTCCCATAATTTAAAACATACTGCCTTTCTTATGAGTAACTAAAACACAGTATATTTTTAGACAAAAAGGTAAAATAACAAGTCGCTTTGCCATTGACTAACAAAATAATTCAAGAACATATAAGAAACAAATAGGAAACTTTAGTCTAGAACATCACTATCCATTACTTGCATGAAAGAGATATAACAGATGTCAATGTCAGAAGTATCTGTAGCCAAACAAAAATCCCAGAAATACAAAAATTAACAATACCAAGTATATAAATCAATTAGAAAAAATAATCAATGTTCTGTGAAGGGAAATAACTCTTTCAGGGTTCTTACAGATATTTGGACTCCAATTTTAAGGACTTTTTAGGATTTTTTCAGGGTCTTATTTGCAAATTTAAGGCCTTATCAGAGGGACAATTTTTGCCTTGAGTGTATTGTTTTTAGCGACAAAGACGTCCATAGTAACAGCACTTGAAGTGGAAGTTGAAGTTGTTGGGCATTCGGGAGGGACAGATACCTTTTAAATCGGTCATTTCATTGTCAGTTTTACATGTTTCTGACACTTCTGTCCGTTTAAAATCTTCCGTGTTTTAACTGGCACTAATCTATACTTAGCTGTTTGAAAAAAGTGTTGGGTATAGTAACACTTTGCATTACGGCCATGTTTGTCACTAGAAGCGTGCGAAACTAATTTTCCCAAGTTCTATTATTTTCCGACATCATGTGCAATAAGCTTTATTTTTGTCACTTTTGACTTCTGACAGCCATTTATATTTTGGTATCCACTGTCTGTTAAACACACATTTCCCCAGCATGCAGACAGTTCAACTAGCCGTCTTTAATATGTCACACCACACTATATGGCCCATCATCATTGAGCGAACAGGTAACCAGGCGAAATACTAAAATTTAAATAGGTTTCAAGACACATCCAATATCCGTACCTTGTTTTATTATTTAAAATATGATCGGAAAACTTATTAATTGATTTCTTTATTTTTATCAGTCTTTTCACAACCACTTAATTTCGAAATACAGACACCCTATTGGCCAAATTCAAGGGTTTTTTAGGGCCTCCAGGATAAATTTAAGGGCTTTTTAGGGTCAGACTTGTTTTTAGGGTCTTTTTAGGGCAAACCTCAAAATTTAAGGACTTTTCCAGGCCTGTACGAACCCTGCTCTTTTAAAACTTCAATGTCACCATTTGACTTTATTTCAAGCAAACATGTTTTTGCCTTTATGTGTGGTGACCCCCATTTTTCTTATTTTTTTATAATACATGTATTATCAATCAATTTATTGTCATAAACTTGCAAACATTATAAAACTCTAATAAAATTTTGAGAAAGGATGTTACTGATAACTTGTTACTTAATTTATACATGATACAATAACAAGGAAAAGATAGGTAGATTAGCATTATTTTCTCTTACAAAATGTTGTTCCCTTGTATAGCATAAAATACCACCAAAGGTACCACAAAAAAGTGGTATGAATACCCCTATTAGATGAGGCATTTCTGAATTCAAAATAATGAAAAGGTAAAATCAGTATCATTTTAAAAAGAATGTAAAAATCGGTTCAAGAGTACAAAGTGCCTTAAATACCAACCTCATATTCAACCATTCCAACCATAAAACTGTGAGAACTGAATACCAACCTCATATTCAACCATTTCAAACTCAAAACTGTGAGTACTGAATACAAACTTCATATTCAACCATTCCAAACTCAAAACTGTGAGTACTGAAAACCAACCTCATATTCAACCATTCCAAACTCAAAACTATGAGTAATGAATACCAACCTCATATAAAACCATTCCAAACTCAAAACTGTGAGTACTGAAAACCAACCTCATATTCAACCATTCCAAACTCAAAACTGTGAGTACTGAATACAAACCTCATATTCAACCATTCTTAACTCATAACTGTGAGTACTGAATACCAACCTCATATTCAACCATTCCAAACTCAAAACTGTGAGTACTGAATACAAACCTCATATTAACCATTCCGAACTCAAAACTGTGAGTACTGAATACAAACCTCATATTCAACAATTCCAAACTCAAAACTGTGAGTGCTGAATACAAACCTCATATTCAACCATTCCAAACTCAAAACTGCAAGTACTGAATACCAACCTCATATTCAACCATTCCAAACTTAAAACTGTGAGTACTGAAAACCAACCTCTTATTCAACCATTCTTAACTCAAAACTGTGAGTACTGAATACAAACTTCATATTCAACCATTCCAAACTCAAAACTGTGAGTACTGAATACCAACCTCATTTTCAACCATTCCAAACTCAAAACTACAAGTACTGAATACCAACCTCATATTCAACCATTCCAAACTCAAAACTGTGAGTACTGAATACAAACCTCATATAAAACCATTCCAAACTTAAAACTGTGAGTACTGAAAACCAACCTTATATTCAACCATTCTGAACTTAAAATTGTGAGTACTGAATACCAACCTCATATTCAACCATTCTTAACTTAAAACTGTGAGTACTGATACCAACCTCATATTCAACCATTCTGAACTTAAAATTTTGATTACTGAATACCAACGTCATATTCAACCATTCCAAACTCAAAACTGTGAGTACTGAATACCAGCCTCATATTCAACCATTCCAAACTCAAAACTGTGAGTACTGAATACCAACCTCATATTCAACCATTCTTTTATTTGCCAGATCTGACTTATTTCCAGCTAATGCAATAACTATATTGGGACTGGCTTGTCTTTGTAATTCTTTAACCCAAGTCTTTGCTCTGCCAAATGTGTCCTGAAAATATATAACCTTTATTAAGTGATAGAGTCACAAATTTTCTTGAGAAAATGAAAAAATTTTTTTAGACAAGATTTGCAATAATACCTCAGTCAATTGTTTTTATTACTAACTTTTAAATGTTTCCATATTTACAAGATGATGAAAATGGTTGCAGATAGACAGCCTTAAGCCATCTGCAATTATAACTGACTGTAAATTTAATGAATCCTAGTCTTAGGTTTTTGTGCCTTACAGCAGAATGTTCAGAAGTCAGAGGCACAAGATATATTTCCCCTAGCTATATTTCATTACAGCAAAATGAATTGTTTCTTAATCTTTTTCAGTTCTTGAAGTTGAACAAAATCAAAATAAAATGCATCTAATATTTTTTCATAGATTTTAACATTATTAAGATACTATAAAATTTTCTCTAAATACTGTAGTGTGAAATGCTGCTGATTTCATTAATTCTAAAAGCCTTCCATCCAGTACCAAAAAAGGGTTCTGACATTCCTACATTTAGCTTGATTTTGGTAAAAAGTCGTCTATAGTGTGTTAATAAGATTTTACTATGTGTATGATTTCATTTAATAACTTACTTTTTGACATAATGACACATATACTGTTGACCCGATTTTTTCCTTTACCATCAAGATTAGCAATTCAGGAAGTGTAATAATGAAAGAGGAGGAAAGTAAATGACCTCACAAACCTTATTGTTCCAAACTTTGCATTTATGCCTTGATTGAGGCTGTCATTGGAAAAGGAAATTGGAATTGTTGATAAAACTTTTAACTATATTACTTACCTGATTTGTAATATCATATACAACAATTGCTGCTTGTGCACCTCTGTAGTACATTGGTGCCAAACTGTGATATCTTTCTTGTCCTGCTGTGTCCCATATTTCAAATTTAACTGTTGTGTCATCTAGACATACTGTTTGTGTTAAAAATGCAGCTGTAAAAGAAAATATAATTGTAATTAAGATTTTGCATCACATTTCTATAATATCATAATATAGCAAAGACAAATTAATCAAACATGATGAATGAGACAGAGATATTTTTCTTTCTGTGAAGTCTAGAACTATGATGTTTGATGTATATATATATATATAGTTATGAATATCTAGAAAACTCAAGGATACAACACAAAAACATAAAACACAAGATAACTCTCGGGATTTTTACCAAACAAATAATGACAATAACTCCAGAAAACCCTTCAACCAAAAAACACCAGTTGTCCACATTGTGCAAGTATTTGCTTTCTTCATACTGTAGTTTTTCAAAGTCCACTTCCACAGGTAAAATAATCAGATAAGTTCAACAAGTGCTTGATAATTACTGGGAATTGTCATGATCAACTTCTAAGTCACTTCTAAGTCACATGGTCCACTACCAAAGATGTGCTTATTCATAACTAAGGGAATTAGTTATGCAAAGAGATAATTAACATTTAAACATTCTGTTAAAATTAAAATATTTACTGACAGTAATTATCAGAGTCAGACAAATTATAATATTTGAACTGTGCTATTACTTTGCCAACATTAGGGAACTTTTCACAGAACTGCTTTAATGATGAACCAATCTTGTCAAATGTTAAAAATTAATTTCACTCACAAAGCTTGTCTTGTGCATCAAAGTTTATCTAAACAACATTATTCATCATGTTAATGTAACAGTAAGGGTTTTTATTTGACCCTTCACTTTCAGGGAAAAAATCTTAAAAATAAATCAATTTAAAAATGGTTGCTTTTCCTTAAAGTCTAACAGTTTCTGTTACAAGAGCTAGCAAAACTATTAAACAATGGACAATGACAGAGTAACACACAACTCCTCTCTAATCAGTAATGGTTCTTATAATTTCTATTACATTGTTGTATGCACATAACTTGGAAGTCAATAGAAAATGATCAATGATTTTGATAGCTTGGGGGTTCAACTGTAAAGAATTGAAATGTCCTAAAAACTTGGTTTACAGTACACTTTTGTCTTGGAACAAAACTTTAATCAGTCAAACCGCTAACAAATATGATGACAACAATGACAACTTTTAAACAACAGTTACAATATTTCTGTTCAACAATGTCAGTTACTAAAATGTTCATACATTTAACAAATTTTTTCTCAACAAGCTCACAATCAGTATTGTATTGGCAATACATGTTCCCTGTTCATGACAACTGCCAGTCACAGATAAAAAACCCTTTTAGCAATACTGTATATTCAGAAAGGACAGACAGATGCCAGACACATAGGCAAGTTCATTAAAAAACATGCATAACTATGCTGAATTTGCCAACCAAGTTTCATTAGAATCTTATTAGTGCTTAAGAAAACAATCGAAATATGACATTTGTGAACAAAATAGGCATTTTGCCAATAAAGCACACTAAGTTTCATGAAAAACCACTGAACAGTCTTTGGGAGACGGTGTGAATATATAACTTTTCCACAGACAGACAGACGATGACAAACTCTGGTTTTATTGAAAGGAAACTTACAAAGCATTATGTGATACAATTCCTCTTTTTCATAACATATGTAACAGTACGAAAAGTTAAGAACCTCGTGAAAATCATTGTCCTTCACCAAGGGGACTGACAGATTTCCTCACACTGTGATATGTCAGAGCAGGACTTGAACTTTGTCCGCAGGAGGCTGTTTGATCCATAAGCACAATTTAGACCACCCAGAACACCAAGTCTAAATAACTCACCAAACAAAAAATCCAAATGTGCTATAGAAACTACACTCAACTGTGAAATAAGATGCCATAGACATGTAATGAAATTGAAGCTATATCACCAATCAGTGTCACATGGTAGCTATGACTCAAAAGACTCACAATGCAAAAAATTATGTAATGTGAATTCATAGAGAATGACACTTATTATGGCCATAAGAAACACTCTTCTATGAATTCGTTGAATTAATAATTTAAATATACTACAGAATTTCAAATACAAAGCCACACTGAGATCATGTTGCAAGGTTTTCAATTTTCAAGTCATCACAATTCAATTTGAATAGATTTCTTAGTGTTAACAAGACAAATGGATATCAATCAAACATTCAACTTGCTAGTCAAAAAGTGTTTTCCTTTTTATAAAATAACAGAGTTGAAGTGTCATGTAACCATCTAACTTCTAAGGTCAACTGAAATGTGCATTGTAAATTCAAAAAAAATTGTTGGCATTAAGATTTTGTTCTCAAGTTGAATCTCATTTTCCTAAAATGAAAAGTGGATAATTTTGTTATCAGGTTAATATTACCTCCTATTGTACTTTCTTGGTACTCATGAAACTGTCCTTTAACAAATCTCAAAACAAGACTAGATTTTCCAACGGCAGATTCTCCTAACAGCACTAATTTGAATTGACATATTTTGCCTTGAGCAGCTCCATTGGGTCTTTGAGCCCCTCTGCTAGCCATTATATATGTCTTTACTGTGTCTCTTTCCTGTGATCAACCAACTCGCACATACAAATAGTTTCGAAATATAATCAAAGTGACCTGAAAAATATATAACACATACTCTAGTTCTTATTACACTGTCAAGTTAACATTATAATTAATGATCAAAATATTGGGTTAACAATTTTGCAAAGCTTTTTTACTTTTAACACCGTCAAGAGGAACTATAGTAACAAATTAATTATAATGGAGCTTTCTACCGAGGGGTTGATTACACATCTGACATGTTCTTTAAATATACATGTGACAATAAAGAATTTACACATTTGGTTGGTATCTGGCACTTTATATTTTGAGTTCTTAGAAATAGTCAAATACACCTTTAAAATTTTATTAGATCCCAGTGTTTACGGCAATATCTGTGCCAAATTCTGACATTGAACTATAGTTTATTTGATATTAAGAAATAAAATTGACATTTTGCAATCTAAAAAGAACGAAAAGACCAACTAACTGTCCCAACTTTCATGTTTACTTTGGAATTACAAATTGACATTATTTCAGCCAAACACACTATTTTACAATAAAGTAAGTAGAATCAGTATACACATATAATTACAGAATCTTTATAAACAATGTATTGATACATACATTAACTGGACTGTCATTGTAACACTACGTCTTTGTCCAATTTCGTGACAAGTGAAGCAAATCATAACAAATAATGTTTTATGATGCCTTAAAATGTTTGTGGTTAAGGATATAAAATTGGGAAATGATTTTAAAATGTCATTTTGCAATTTCTTTTACTCAAGGAACCAGACACCTTTGACATATTACGTAACACTTGCTGACGATCTTCTGATAAAAATGTAAACAAGGAAACCAGAGGCTGAGAAAAATGTCAGCCATCATAGATTTGTCACGTCATTCATTTACATGCGACGAATGAAACGTGAAACATGTAACTGAATTCATGCTTACCGATAAATATAACTATAACAATTGATATCTTGAACCAGTATCACGAAATAACTTAGATATTCGATTTATAAGTTGTGTGATGATTTTACGCAGAACCTCCCTCTGAGAACTTACAACTTCTTTTGAAGGAAAACGGAAGTAAGTGCGCAACATATAATAACAGTTAACGGATTTTATATTTAAAACCAGGCTGTTAGATTTTAATTTTTCAAATAGATTCTATTTCTTTCTTTATAATATACAAGTTATAGTCAATGACAAAATTAGTGATTTTCAAACTGGAATGAACAACGGATGTTACAGCGGAAGAATACATACAGAAAAATAGGCCATGTAAACGCACGGGCACCCCCATAGAATGACGTCATGGTCAGCCGATACACTAATCGATTGATCTTTTAAGTTTTTAACACCTTTTTAATGAAAATAACAATCAATAATTTTTACATTACAACATACAATTTAATACACCTTCGGGAATTGGAATAGATATTTTAAACATTGTATATATTGCTCGAAGTGTCTAATATTTTTTTTTCGACTTTTACAGCGACATTACTGAAACTTTGGCTGTTTTATTTATTATACAATGTTGCGATTGTGATATCATTAAATAACTAGTGATGTCACTAAATAGCACGAAACACTTCATATTAAGTGGTGTCACTTGATCGAATTTGTGATAGTGATGTCGCTTATCTGTAATATGTATTTGAGCAATAAATTAAAATCACTTATTCTCATGTATTTAGTCCTACTGAATCACCAAATCGAATACAATATTCAAAAGTAGCACATGGAAATTTTGTCACGCATTATTTACAATAATTAAATATATATATATACATTATCTCAGGGCAGTAAAATTTATTTTAACTCAGTTAAACTTACTAAGCAATTTACTCACTGGCAAATAATTAATATGACTGACTTGACTGATCTCTTATTAACTAAAAAAAAGTTAGTTTTCTCATTATTGTCATTTAGCATCAGTCAACTTCAGTTCTGGTAACTCCAATTTACAGCAAAAAGATTTCACCCTTTAGAAATCTATTCCTAAGTAATTTATAAAAAAAAAAATGATTTAGCCTTCCATTAAAACACATTTCAAGCAGATTTTAAATATCAAAAACTTCAATCGAAATCTTCAAAATTTAAATCACTTCGATAATTTGAAGTCGTTGTTATTACAATATCGAAGTTTTCTGTTAAAGCCTTCAACCTGTACGGACAACTCATCCGAGAATTAGATTTTTTTTTAGCAGAATATTGACGTTTAAAAAAAATATACAAAAAAAAATCATGCTAGCACGTAGTATAATTTTTGCGCTTGTATAAATAATCTGTTTTTTAAGTGTTTGTGATACCGATAGATCTAGTATATTATCATATAACACTTTTTGAATGTTTTGCCATATTTAATTAGATTATGCAAAATTATAAGTCTAAAAATTCCAAAAAGTTTTATATGGTACTAGAATTTTGAAGCTGCACTAGATGTAGTATTATAAAATTATATAGTATTTTCTTTTATTTGTTCTTTATGAAACTGCTTTCATTGATGTAGTTAATCCATTTAACCGTGATTAGTATGCTTTGCCGTTTGCTATAATTTTTTTGAATATTTCATTCGTCACATTGTAAGTTTTTGAATAATTATTCGGAAAATTTAAAATTTACAATATGACATCTGCCCGAGTGGAATTTGAACCTAGGCGATCATGAAGAGGCACTGTGTTTAGATCACTTGGCCATCGAGATCCCGGGTGAGTAAAACAGAGATGGAAGTTAAGTTGAAACCGGGGGGGGGGGGGGAGGTTAATACAGAACACACACCGTTTTAATTTACTCTGAAGAATTATATCTGAAAACGAAAATGCTAATATAAGACATTAAATAAAATGCAGTTAAGCAATAGATATTTGGAGAAAGTCGAAGGGATCCAATTGATCAGGTACATATCTCGGTAACAACTCAAAAGATGGTTGTATATTTTGTATTTTATATATTGTATAATTTGCTTTCTTTTTTTATAGGCTTTTTGGGTTAAAATTTTAGTTGAGGGTGCAAGTTATGAAACTCTTAAGATAAATAACAAGATTAACTAATTAATAAAATAAAACTTTTTACCAAATATTTGAATAAATACATTACCAAATATTTAAATAAATAAATGATGGTTTCGTCGAAAATAGGTTTGACTAAGTGTAACGTGTCGATGAACGTTTTGATACGACCCCCAGCAGAGATCTAAAAGTGTGCCATAGATTTATTTACGTGACACGATTATAGATGTGGACAGAAGGAACGTCATTGACAAAATTTGGAGAATACTATCACTTACTGCACTGATTTTGATATTTTCACGTCACCTGGAATAAGTTATGGAACTTTTACAGTGAAAATATACAATTCGTAAACTAAAAGAAAACTTATAAAGTAAAAGGGGGCGTAACCTGAAGGATTAGTAAACAGATAGACAGACGGTTTGAGATAAGATTTTTTACAAATTGAATGTTATTCTTAATATAGAAGTGATTTAAAAATGAATTTAGAAGTTTTTGAAATCTCTAAAAATATGTTAAGGATGTCTTTGTGAAGTTGATAGTTGTATTCTTGGATATTATAATCATACCTTTAACTAATATGTAAGTATGATATAATGGGGATGTTTCAACAGGTTGTCATGATAATTTGTACTATAGTCAGTAACTGTATTGTATTAATTTGGGGAAGTTTTGGACGATAAAAATCAAGAAATTACTCAAAAGAAATCTAAATATCAATGAAAATTGACACTATAGGTGGTATAGGTATCATATAATGCTTCTTGTTACTTCCGGGTTGTAATGGCCTTGAGTATTATAAATCAACCATTGTTTCTGGTGTCAATAAGTAACGATAATATGGATTGATCAATGTTGTTTTACGCACGAGTCAATATTCTTTAACTTATATAGAAGCGATTAGACCTAGGATATGAAGGAAACCGAAGTGCCCAGAAAAACCACTCAACCCGCCAAGTGAACTAACAAACATTTTTCACAGACCATCACGGTGTTGCCCTAGATGGATTCTTAACTTGGCGATGAGAGACAATGTAATTGCACCCTTTAGACAATTTGGACTACAAAGGCCCCAACACTACCATTGAATATAAAATCTTTCATAAACGACAAGGTTTCTTTTTGTAACACATATAGCGCACTACACCCATTAAATCTTACTTAAGAGGTATGACAAAATAACGCTATATTGAAAATTTCTTTCTTTTCAATATTTCTTTAAAAAAAACATGCATAAATACATGTGCATTCTATTTTAATCAAATAAAAACATTTTATTAAAAACACACGAATATAAGTTGTTATAAATCGTTCTGTAATCCAACACGATGTCGACTATGTAAATCCTAGATTGTAGATTATATAGTTTAATTTTTGTTGACTTAACCTTTAATTGTTCTATTTTGATATAACTAAACATATACATATACAATATCTGGAACTACATCATTAACATGATACACAAACAGAGATACTCGATCTCTTTATTTCACTACCCCCCTCAACTTATACCTTTAATCTTCCAGGACTTCTCAGCGCCTAGGTTCGATTCCGACTCCTTCATATCATTGTTAGAAACTTTATGACTTTACTTCCTAGAGGTCTTTATGGCAGGCGTGGCACGTTAAAGAACATCCCTGCACATTGCTCTAAGCGCACTGCAAAGGTAAAAACTTCACTTCACCTATAGCTGGTGACGTCTCAATATAACTGAAATATACTTGACTGGGACGTAAAACCCCATTAAATCAATCAAGCAATCCTAGAGGTCTTTGGTTTTCTCCGGGTACTCAGATTACGTTCATTATTCTAGAACTGACAACAGTGATACAAACTTGATTATGACGTAAAACACCATTATTCCTGTCTACTTGTAGTTTATTCTTTTGACATTCCTGTTAAATTTTGAGGTACAAAGACGAAACATCTGAGCGAAAATATCTTATTTTGCGGTCGCAATTTAATATTTGACAAAATATTATTATGTTGCGGCGCAAGATTACCAAATTGCGTCAGCAACATTAAACATTTCCCTAAGTGGATATTTTGACATCGTTGCACTAATAGGCTTTCACATAAAGTATATGTTCTAGAGATTGTCTTAAAGCTAGACTATATTGTCAAATTTTATTTGCATCAGTTGTTAAGACACGTTGTTATTCCCTTTTTATACAGATTAGCTTTCTCCCTGTACGAATTTTAAACGCACTTTGATATAACATGTATTCTGTTTTATCCTTTATAATACCACTTGAAAAGGAGTGCTAGGGATCGTATAACTACGTGTGATAAAGGACACTTTGTGCCATATCTGAAAGAATCTGTCATGACCGACTAGATGAACATGAGACTTTCGATTGTTTATTTTGGATGAACGTTCTGAACGTTAAATTTTCAGAAACTTTTCTTTTAGTTTAACTTCACTTAAATCTAGAACTAGCTTGGCTATATAGACTTAAACATGTCAGTGTACCAGCAGGCACTAGACCAGCAGGTGCTTTTGAGTCTATACATCTTGATGTATTGGATATGCATATGGCGCATCTTATGGGGGATTCTTCGAAATATTGCTATTCTATATCGTTCCTCGAAAACGTTATATGTATCTGTTACTTGGGGCAATAGTGAACCCCATTGGCCTTATCTATTGTTGAAATATTATTCATCGGGTTAACAATCACAATGTTACTGATATAAGATATATTAACCTAATGTTTTTTCTATTGTAATATCAGACATAATGAGCAAGCGAACAAATCCAGCACCACCTAATGCTCGGATGGGTAACCCGGTCGTAAGCAGATCAAAAACAAATCAAATTAGTTCTTCTAGGGGAATCCGGTGTAGGAAAATCAAGCATTGCATTAAGATATGTTAGAGGCGAATTTAACGAACACGGAGAAGCTACAATCGGAGGTAAGCTAGTGACATTAAGAAATACCACCATCAATGGTTCATATATTAAAATATTTGGAAAAAGTTTCATGGACAAAAACTAATAATGTAAAGATATTATCTTTTTTATTGAAGGTATGCTTGTATAAACTGTAGAGGGTGACATGAAAACGCAATTTTATATCCTATAATCTCAAGTTTTAATTTGAAGTGTTCTTTTGGTCCATTATGGTCAATCAATCAAAATTGAGAATGAAAGAAAAAAGGGAACAATTGGACGTCAGATATATCCAGGATAATTTTGATACAGCGACATACTTGTCAGCAATATTGTGTTGAAGGCCAAAAAACTTTTTGAGAGCTTTGATAAGCCTAGGCTTGCAATATTCCTGAATCAACAATTTATTTGTAAGCAGCTTGCTTCGTTGTAAGGAAGTGCGATTTTAGTAAAAAGAAAACTACAAATGGGTCTTATAAATGTGTACGTAGTATATTTCAGATTTCTGCATTTGTGTATCGACTGGTGTTTACCATCTGTAAAAATTTGGTTTTTGTTTGAAACTATGTTTATTTGTTTTACAGCTGCTTTTCTAACAAAGACTATCAATGTAAATGGCTGTGCTATAAAGTTTGATATATGGGATACAGCAGGTCAGGAGAGGTATCACAGTCTGGCACCCATGTACTACAGAGGTGCTCCTGCTGCTGTTGTGGTGTATGACGTTTGCAGTATGGTAAGTTTGATATATAGTTACTGCAGTCCTGGAGAGGAATCTAAGATCTACACCTTTGCACTATAATGATGTTATCACCAGATAGTCACAAAATATGTTTTGTCTTGCGCTCAGTGTGTGTGTGTGTGTGTGTGTGTGTGTGTGTGTGTGTGTGTGTGTGTTTTCTTGCCTTATGCTTATTATGTCTTTTTAAGCTAAACGTTTCCCTTTTTACATCAGACAACGAATAGGTTTGAATCTAAATTGGACCGAACCTAGTCTGAGAAAAATTGTCAGCCTGATTGCCAAAGGTCGGCAGCTTATTTCCTCGACCATTCGAGAACAGACAGACTCGAAGTAAGTGAAAGAATTTCAAACTGGAGCGTTAAAACAATTACTATACTTCACTCCACTCTTTTACAGTCAACTCTCTATACAACGGCCATATCCGTGATTATCATATTTGCTGTTGTAAAGAGTGGAGTGGAATGGAGTAATGGTGTTTTACGCCCCAGTCAAGAATCTTTCAGCTATTTTGAGGCGGTCAGTTCTGGGATGGTGGAGGAAACCGGATTGCCCGGAGAAAATCACCGACCTTCGGCAAACGAACTGACAAACGCTGTTGTAAAGACTATTCTGTTGTAATGAATTTAGAATGTGTCGGAGTTACGTCCCTTGTTCAAAATTTAAGTGGATAGTTTGTTGCATTCAAGTGATAATGCATTGCATGATTAAAATAATTACTATACTTCACTACACTCTTTTTACATTTGTATTGTTCTTAAGAAATATTCTTTTCAAAAAATGAAAAGTACATGTACTTCTTGGGATTTAAATCTAAGTTTAATTTTGGATATCTTTATTCAGAACTCCTTTAACAGAGCAACTCTTTGGGTCAAAGAATTATTACAACAGACATCACAAATGGTCATTGTTTTGGCGGGAAATAAAGCTGATATGGCGGGAGAAAACAGAGGTGTTACGAAAGAGGTAAGATGATAATCTCTCGGAGCAGCGGCTGATATTTATTAATAAGAATCTTTTGTCTGCTTCGTGACAGCTAAGCTTGAAAAGAAGGGTAGTTATATGGTTTGATATGACATTTGAGTCTTAAAGATTCCTAGTTTAATTGCAACATTAAGTCAATCAAAATGTATTTTAAGAGTTTGAAATGTCAGTGTTCTACAAGCGTTGTGAAATGCAACGATTTTACAAGTTTTGTAAAAGGTTAGTGTTTTAAAGATTTTTGAAAAGATACTTTTTAAAAAAAAGTATTTTAAAAGGCTAGGGTTTTAAAATTATTTTAAAGACCACCGTTTTTCAAATGCTTGGAACGGATGATGTTTTACAAGTATTTTGGAAAGTTTACCGGTTAGCTGATTTGAAATGCTACTTTATTATTTTATATAATTGAAACATTTGCTTGGTTAAAATTTCAAGATTTAACCTGCTTGTTATATGTAGCTTGTAATTAAAAGTGGGTTAATGCAGGATTCACTATTATCATCAGACTTGATTTTCAGAAACTTCATAAAGACCTGAATTTCAGGACCAACATCATTGTAGTCGTCAGAAGACAGCGCAGCTCACCTAGACAATCAAAGCTCTTTCGCATGCAGAAGCTTATGGACGGTTTTTTTTCGGACATTCAAAATTACATCATATAAGCCATTGCATTTGATTGGGGTTATAAAGAAATGTATAACTTAAATGGATGCGTGTAGAATGTGTAATCTGCTTATAGTTAAAATTCAGATAAAAAGTAACATCTCATATTATTTAATGTTTTGACTACCCAGATCATACCAAAATTAAAAATAAATGTGCATTGTCCAATAACACATTAAATTAACCAAATAGCACATGTACACCATAGCAAACCTTATCATGACTGTTTCGTCATTGTTGAATTCACAACCAGATTAATCCACGTTTGAAATGTCAAATTTCATCTTCGCACATTTAATTTGACTTTTATTTCATGGAATAAATAATAGGTAATTTGTTGTTTGTTTTAGACAGTTAAGTTATCAACAAAGTAACATTGAACAATTCGTACTATGAATTAGCTTATGCTTTCTAAAAACATACATATAACCTTAACTTTTATCGATTATTTTAGGAAGGGAAAGATTTTGCGGATGAACATGGTTTAATTTTTGCCGAAACATCAGCAAAAACTGGAATGAATGTTGAGGACATATTTCAAAGTGTAGGTCAGTATGATATAAACTGAATGTGACAGCAACAAGTATGTATCAGTCAAAATGTCAAATTTTAGTGATAATTGATGTTTGTATTCTTTTGGTAAAATTAAAGCCATATATTAATATCGGTGTTTGTAGAGTGCTTGCTCGTATGTTGAAGGTCGGGGTAGGAAACCAGGTCTTAATATCTTACAAAAATACATGTTAAATTTTTATGTGTCATATGAGCACTTCTGGAAAATCATTCCTCATCAGTGACACTAGGGGTCGAAAAGGTTGATAGATAAAAAACATAAGCCAAACAGTTGAAAATTAATAAATCCAAAGTATAAATCTAACGGAGACTAAATATCGTATTAATCATTGTTTGGCCAAGTATTTGGTATTGAGACATGAAAAGCTTGTACTGTCTCGATATAAATGAAATAGTTCTAACTGGGACGTAAAGCCAAACTCATTTATTTAATCAACCTAAACATCATGCCTGCGTCCTGGTATTGACCACTGTGCTCATTTAGTATCTTTTTACATTTTTTGTGTCAATATAAATATCTAGTGCTCAACAGGGATTCTGGTTATTTTGTAAAATGCCATACAGACTGCAAACCAAAATATACTGAAGATACCATCAACAAAATGTTGGAGTTTTTGATAGACAACATATTTGTTGTGTTTGGCAATACATGTATTATCTTTCAACAAACAATCGGTATACCAATGGGCACAAACTGTGCACCTTTACTTACTGATTTGTTTCTTTATTCATATGAATCAGAATTTTTACAGAACCTTGTCAGATCTGGAGAAAAGACTGTCGCTAAATCATTCAACTACACATACAGATATATAAATGACGTTCTTTCTCTAAATAATCACAAATTTGGAGAATATGTGAATGTCATTTACCCAAGTGAGCTTGAAATAAAAGACACGACAGATTCTCCATGTTCTGCTTTGTATTTGGACTTATACCTCAATTATGACACCCATGAAAGGTTACATCTGAAGCTATACGACAAACGTGATGACTTCAATTTTTATATTGTCAACTTTCCGTTTCTTTGCAGTAATATCCCTGCTTCTCCTGCGTATGGTGTATATGTTTCAAAGTTAATACGATACGGTAGAGCTTGTTCCCACTATGGGGACTTTCTGCAACGAAGCAAATTACTTACAATTAAATTGTTGACACAAGGATATTGCCAGCCTAGGCTAATCAGGGCCCTTAAAAAGTTTTATGGCCGTCATCACAATATTGTTGATTAGTATGTAGTCACTATATCCCAACTTATACTGGATATATTTGACCTACCATAGTTCTTTGTTCCTTTCATTCTCAAAATTGACTTGCACGTGACGGGTGTAGCTAGCTAGACAGGAGGTGCTTGCCCTTCCGGAGCATCCGGCCTCACTGCCTTGATGGAAGTTCACGTGTATAACATATTTTGCTAGTTTGCAAAGTTTTTACTTTGTTTTTGGGATTGTGATATGGACAAGGACTGGTATGTTTGTTTTTTATTCTTAAAATTTTCAGTATAACATCATTTTACTTAAATACTAAGTTTTTATAATCAATTTTCACTTGATGCCATCACAAATAAAATATGAATTTGTCTTGATACAATCACAAATGAAAGTACATGTTTTAATTTTCCTGTGACAAGAAAGCATTTTAATTTTATTATCACCATAAATATGATATACATGTATTAAAAAGTTAAGCCATATGAAATTACGTACAGGTCATATTTGAAATCATTGATATTTGGATTCGTACCCGGATATAAAAGCTTAACCTCGCCATTTGACTTCAGAGAACAGATGTTGGTCCTTGCATACATCATCGGTTTTTGATGTCGTCTTTGCTATGGTTTAATTATGTTGACCGTACATTGTATCAGGATATTGCAAATTGGCGTTAGTCACCTCACGAGACCTGCAGGCGCAATAGCTAGGACAACCAATTATACATAGAATACCAAATCAAAAATACAAGACAAATTTTAATCTTTTAGGCAAAATATAAGACTTTCTAAGTCTCCTCTTTTCTTCGGGAGTGACGATTTTGTCTTGGAATGGTCTTTTTGGAGTACCATTCAAAAGCATGATTCGTGATTTGATGTACACAAAACCTTCCTCTTTTTCAAAAAAGAACTAGGAAAGCCTTGCCGATTTGCATTTGTTCAACTTGAATAACTTGACAGGTCTAAGAGGCTGAAGGGTAAAATTTGGACTTTTTAAATTTTACTATCCATTGTCGCGTAACCACAATTTACGTCAAGTTCCTTTATCTATTTGCCCCCATACCTTTGTGGCCTTTTTCACATAAGTCATATGGGATTACTGCCTGCGTTGGCCATTGCCAAGTCTATTTGATTGTCTCTTTATTTCGTGGCACTTGTGTACCCAGTTCTTCCGATCAATAAAAGTTCTTGAAAAAAAATGTTATTAACATTGATTTTGTTTTGAGAGTAAAACTGAAGGTCATCTGTCTCGGTGCACGTTAAAAGAGTTTCAACAGAGTAATCTAGCTGTAACCAATACAGAAGTTCTTATTATAGGATTCATTGTCACAGACACAAATATTTCACTTACCAGCTAAACTTGCAGTAGAAGGATGTTTTACTTTTGCAGCTTTTTTTTTTTTTAGTATTGACCAGATTGGCAAGAGACCAAACCCCGACTTCTACATGCGAAGTGAAGAGAATTTATGGCGTTTTACGCTCAAATCGAAGATTTGTTTCACTTATATCGAGGTAGTCAAGTCGGGGATGGCTGAAGCCCAGTTACAAACTGAGAACAGCAATAAACAAAAAGTTGCACTTTTGCCTATTTGGGGACTAATGGCAGCTTCCTAAAACATTCTTTTGCATAATTTTTTTTGCTACATGTATTTTTATCATGTTGATTATAAAACGTTGTGATATTTTGCCTTGGATACTTTTATGCATTTATGTTGTACTTTATAATTACAGCTGTAAAATTGGCTTCAGATGTGTCCTCACAGGCGCCAGGTGGAGGAGCAGGTGGTGGAAAGAATGTTAAATTAAAGAATGATTCAGAGAAAAAAGGTTGTTGCTAAGACAATATACCGTTGTTAAAATAATTCTGTGATATCCATTTCATATTAACTAAAGAGTTTCTAAACGGCGAAATGTTTGGTGCTTGTAATGAACAACTTCAACGAAAAATTTTGAACGAGCAAAATTATACATAAACCTTATTGTACATTATTATCTTCATCTTGAACAAGATGACCAATTTCAAAAGCTTTTTACTATACCTAAAGTGTGTAAAGCTGTAATCATTTGCACAATATCCTGTAGTATTTCTCCCGCTTGTGGATAATTTGTATAAACTAATCCGTTATACATTGACCAATGATAACAAGAACAATTCTAAACAAAAATTGTGTACGAAGTACTTTAATATACAATGTATTATAAATCGGGAAATTTCCGGTTAGTTATTTTTTCATGCAGATTTGCAATAGTATGAAGACGCGAAAATTACATAAAAATTTAATTTTACATATGATTGACTCCCTTTTACACTAATTGAGGAAATTTTTAAAAATGCAAGAATCTTGAAATGTTATTACTTTCAAACATTAACTGGCAAAAATTTCCAAAATTACATCATTTAGTTTTTTTTTTATTTATTGATATGTTGATGATTTTCTTAATTTAGAGAAGTATGATATGTTTTAAGAAATTTTTCTCTCGCGTTTACTGGAATAGTTTTACTGGCACGGTTTTATAGACCAGGCACTGTGGCAATTACAACAGGCATTGTGACAGCCATAGCATAAACATCGTGATAATCACGGCATAAAGCATTTTCACTACCACTGAAGGCAACTGTCAATGGGAATTTGAGTAAAATGACAAATTTTATTTTAAAAACCACAAAAGAAAATTGAACAAGCAAAATCTCCCTTAGAAATATAATGCTTTATATTTAGATATATATTTATACATGTACTACATTTATTGTCATACAAAACTAATTTGCTAAGTGATGTGGTTGATACTGTTTGATTGTATAAGAGTTATAATGTTTAAAAGGTTGGACAATACCACAGGGAGTAAGAGTACAAGAGGTAAATGTTATTGCATTGAAGAAACATATATCGATATAGAAAATCATTGTAACACATTCCTTGTTGAAGGCCAGTTTTATGTTTTTCATATATTGTTCTATTATTAAATAGAATATTAAGTTATTACAGGTAAAGCAGTGTATGAACATCAATTTACACAACTGAGATTGTTTAGTACATTTAGTGCAGTTAGTCGCAAGATTATTGAATGCACTTATAGGTATTTGTGAATGAAAAGAAAGTTTTCAATGTATGCGATTGTTTATTGCATTTAAGAGCAAGATTGTTGAATGCACTAATAGGTACTTGTGGAAAATTAGTAAGTGTTAGACGTATGCGCTTGTTTGTTGCTTTAAGAGCAAGATTATTGAATGCACTAATAGGTATTTGTGGAAAATTAGTAAGTGCTAGACGTATGCGGTTGTTTATTGCATTAAAGAGCAAGATTGTTGAATGCACTAATAGGTACTTGTGGAAAATTAGTAAGTGTTAGACGTATGCGCTTGTTTATTGCTTTAAGAGCAAGATTATTGAATGCACTAATAGGTATTTGTGGAAAATTAGTAAGTGCTAGACGTATGCTGTTGTTTATTGCATTTAAGAGCAAGATTATTGAATGCACTAATAGGTATTTGTGGAAAATAGTAAGTGTTAGACGTATGCGGTTGTTTATTGCATTTTGGAGCAAGATTTTTAATGTAATTACAGGGAGTTGTGAATAAATGGTTAGTGTATGACTTATCGACAATTTAAACAATTATCATGAATTCACACTATTTACATTTTTAAAAATTTTGAATATACGCTTAAGGAACTTGTGAAGAAATGTTTAGTGTGCATTGTATATAAACTATAACAATTACTAAATAACGCCAGTTTTATATTATTGTTTTGTGTCAAATATGAAGGGTGATAAACAATAATATGTGTTTGTTCTGTGTATATATTTGTAACCGATGAAAAATTTAATTTAAATCAAACCTACTTCATGTTTTTACAGAATGATAAATTTTAATCAGTTATATATTTACAAATTACTTTAAAAACAATGTCCATAATTTAATTTCCAGCTTTGTTGAATACATTAGAGTTTATATTTATACAAATGTACCAGTTTTGACCCGGCTGAATGGATTTCAAATCCGGCTTACAGTATGTTAAATGTCAAGTTTGCCATCAGAAAATGGGATATATGTATATATTTTTTTACATTGATCTAAACTTTGTAACTTATTTGTTAAAAAGCATTTTCCAAACACTTAAATGGCTGCCTTTTTTCTTTTAGTCTTTGGTCCATTTGATATCATATTATCCAAAAACACAAATTATATATAAGATCATATTGAGACACAAGGAAGAGCTGGTGTATGCAATAAAGGAGTTCACCTTTCATTTATACATTTTGAATGCTAACATTAAGTATATTAAGACACAAAGAATTTATAAAGGTTTTCATTTGAGAAAAACAATGACCATCTGTAGATTAAATAAAACCAAAGAGCAATGAACAATTGTTAACAAATGCTATGAATTTCTTGAACCAAGATTTATAAATAAGAGTGTCGAAAAATGAATCATTTTAACTACATGTAAACTGAATTAGATTAACTTTAGTGTGTATAATAGTAGTACTAATTACTGTACTAACAACATTTTAATGTGTTTTTTGCCTCATGAATTGTAGAAATTTGCGATTCCCGCTAAAATTATTTTATTAGTTAAAGATGCACATAAAAATTAAGTGAATAAATATAATTGCGCATCTAATTTATCTTATTTAACACTTTCTGTTACAAATCTGAAAAATATTTTACCAGATTGCCAATTTTTTTAATTCAAGGAAGATTTTTCATGATTGTACAGGCCATTTATGATCAAATTGTAAGATTTTTCTGTAATTTTTTTTTCAGAAATAATCAAAATTTTTTTGTCTTACCAATATGTCATGCAAAATGAGATATAGAAAAGCGTCACACATAAAATGTATTGCATATACAAAACTCAGTACTTGCAAACAGATATAACATACTTCTTTTTAGCGCTTTAAAATAATATCCCGCTACATCAGCTATGAGGCACTGCATTAAATTTAAATTTACTGATATAATTTTGTGGATTTAAAATTATATCATTATATTAAATTAGACGTGTAGATTTTTAAAAAATTACGCCGAAGGCACCAAAACAAAAGATTGAAAAACGGCACAAAATCATTTAAAAATTAATGTATTAGTTTGAAATTAAAGCTTTGTTGCTTATTTCCGACTTGTATTTATCTCTGGTCTGATAGAAAGGAGCTTTGTTATTTTTTGTAAACTTTATATGTTGCTAATCATCTATGTAAAACATGCGTATATGATATAGATAAAAGTAAAACATGCATAACTTGGATCAGTTTTTAACATTTTATATTGTCAGAAATGGAAGAAATTTCCGACTTTATATAAAATATAATTTTTGAAATAAAACAACCATTACATTGTTTTATTATTTTCTTGTATTTTGTTTCTAACTTCATTCGTATGGTTCCTTTACTATTGGAATGTTCAGACATAGCAAATCTCTATATAAAGACACCTTCTTCCAAAATAAATCTTCATAAATACCACCTTTAATAATTTTAATAATTCCAAGGTTCGGTTGATGGAGGTTTATATAAAGGTTTAATTATATATTTAAAAGTCAAACTTTCCAAGGTCCCATGGATGGGAGTTTATATGCAGGTTTTAATGTAAATTTTACAGTTATAATTTTTAATAGGTTAGTAATCTTTACAGCGTTAGTTATCAATAAATCTGAAGTAGTTATTCCTGTAGAAAATAGCGAGTAGTTAGGTTAAAGATACGTGGTATTCCATTGCTTTAGTTTCAATTCCGGTCAACTGTTGTAGAATAACAGCAAAATAAAAACTTTTCATGAAACTGGTAAATGGGTTGTAAATAGACAAAAGCAATGGTAAGGGTAATCTATAGTAAAGATCAAGAGCAAAATTTATTTTATTATTAAAAACGTAATTTCATTTTTATCTAATCCTGTGCATATGTCATAAGCATTTTTTAAATTTTATTGTTAATTACATTCAAAAATGCTTTACGACAGAATTAATGGCATAAAAATGTAAGACCGACCTTGCATGCAAATGATTAAGGTAATAAATTTAACACACCTTATTTGTTGTATCTTTTCTTGCACACTGACTGTTAGCACTGGTTGTGATCCCTTAAGGTCTAGTAATTAAGTTTGCTCTTGATTTGCTGTTCTTTTTTGTGTGCAAGGGTATTTAACAAAGAAACTTGTTTCAGAGGTTATTTATTCAAACTTAAGAAACACGTTTGGTTGATCAGTTCAATAGCTAAGCTAAAACTATTTTACTTTTTTACAGAAAGAGTGACTTTATATCCTACTTCCAGTCGGTTTATACAAATCACTTGGTTTGTGCAACCAGCGTTAGCGGTTAATTTATTTTTTAAGCGTTTGTGTTTCAACTGCAGATTGTTCATTATACAGAATTGTTTAAGATAGCTTGAAAACATTTATGATTTATTTTCAGTACAATCAAACTTTACTTTTAGTTTAACACTCCGTGAATGTCAATTTAACAAAGCAAGAGAGTGGTTAAAATTGAGAACTGAGCTCGTCTGGAATAGGACTTTGTTTTATACCAATATCATTATAATAAACTTGCACAATATAAACAAACGAATGGTACATAATTGATAGAAATAACCGTCGAGAAAGAATAGTGGGGAAAATAGCTTTTTTAAAAAAATTGAAATCAGAAGTATCGCTTCAGGATAAACACGAGTTAAACTGTTCCACATGTAAAATTGTTATCATTTTATCTCCTAAAATATATTTTTTTTATGACAACCATATAAACACTATATTTGCCCAATCATATTGCACACTTGACCTTACAAAACCGTTATGAGGGTACTAACGATTTTGTCTGTCTTGGTTGTGTAATTATTACATAAAATTGTTCAGAAAATTTGTCAGACACAAAATTGTCAAACTTGCACCACAATAAGACGCGCGTCTGGTTGCTTCTAATTGGATGCACTTAGGTGTAGCAACCGACTGGGCCAATAGCTTCAATCGAACCGGAGATTTTAACCTATTTTGTTTACATATAGCTATGATTATTGTTTATCAAACATTTCCAGAAACATATTTCTGTATTATTGCAATATCACGTAGATTAGTCTAAATGTAGACATAAGAGTTTATAGTCGAACGTGTCAAATAATATCATTATATTTATTGTTTAGTTTTTCATTATGAAAAATTTCAATACGTTAGAATGTACTTAAACATCGCCTACCGGATCTTGTTAAAACTTATACGTAACACATGTGCCGGTTTTCTGTCCTCCATTTATATAAGGAAGTAACGGTTGTTCTAGATCGTCATTAATGGCTGATAATTAATTTCGAGGTGTCCGTTTATGTATGGTAAGTCAAGCATGCATTCAGTCAAAACAATGAAACAAGTCCGACACAAATAAACCAAGGGCATCCGCCTCTCTTATATACTGAGAGTACAAAGGATTTTTCCCAATACGAATCACTCTTAATTTAACTATATATATATATATATATATATATATATATATATATATATATATATATATATATATATATATATATATATATATATATATATATATATTAGTAAAATCATAAACAATGAATATATATAGTCAAATCTTTATGTCTTGAACAAAGACTTGTTTTAAGTGTTTCATTGGATGTATGCACACATAGGATTAATTTCATGGTTTTTTTTGGGTTTTTTTTCACTTGCTGGTATACCTACACACAAAGCTTGAATAACATTTGTTAGGTTATTTTCAGTTTATTTCAAGCTATTTATTTGGTCAACATTATTATCAATCACTATAACAAGATAACAGATTCCTGAACATTCTATTTCAAGGCATTTTTGTAAATGCTATCATATTGTCATTTCCTATCTGTACAACTGTAAGAAGTTACATGACCTTTTACTAGATCAGCTAGGTGTAATCATCCCATGCTTAAGCCTCTTTGGGTTAAATAACAAGTTAATTTATGATACTGCATTTAGATTGGTTAGAGTAATTAGCGTTGACAATGTATCTGATAGAGAACTGATGATATGCTTTTCAAATACTTATTTCGATATTTGTTGTGTAGTATGACTAGAAAACTATCAAATGTTTACTCCTGTATATAAAGAATTGTGTAAGGTTGTTGAGAGAGAGAGAGAGAGAGAGAGAGAGAGAGAGAGAGAGAGAGAGAGAGAGAGAGAGAGAGGCAAGGGAAAAGACGCGACAAGTAATCCTTTATGTAAGCACCCATAGACAAGCTGCATTGGATCTCCAATGCATGCTGCTTATATAATGTACAATGTATGTCATGGATGTCCAGGACAAGAAACCAATTAAAACCAATAAAAGCCGTAACAACAAACTATATAAGAACCGGTTGTTTTTGTGTTACATTATTGTAAATGGTTTAATAAAAATTAGGAAAGAATTTGTAAAGACAACTGGTAATGTTGTGAAAAATTACTTCAGAAGAAATGTGGTATTGTTCTTTAACAGAAAATAAGTACTTTGGTGAAGAAGAATGTCGTTTTGTCATATTATAAATTTTTGAATTTTCTGAATGAAATATTCAAAAAATTATAATATGACAATTGTCATATTTTAAATTTTTGAAGATTTCATTCAGAAAATTCAAAAATCTATAATATGACAGTTTCCCTGTTTTATGCGATATTGGAGTGTTTCAAGATCAGTGATCTGCATTCGACTTTTGTTGTTGATTCATTTATTTGCTGTCGTGCGTTTTTTTTTTTTGTGATATTTACATTCAAAAATTAAATTTTCTGTCTTTTTCCAAATAAAATGCATTTAAATCTTCACCTTTAAAATTTCCTAAATTCAAATGAACATCACATTATAATTGTTCACTTTGTCCCGGTCTGTACCTGTCAAAGGTCAGTTTCGAAAATAGTAGTCTATATCATAGAATTTGAAAGCTTGCAGAATTAAACATCACACATATAACATATTACAAATCACATGCTTCTTTTTTAATTTAAATACCTTATTGCATCTAAAACAACACACGACAAAAATGTATTGTCTAAATAAAAATGCAAATTGCAAGAATAGTCACCCTTGTACCGTCACTTCATCAGTATATTGTAGCATATTGTGCTGATGCATTGTTATAAAACATTCTTCATTCAGATCAATGCTAATATTCACATTTTCATAATACATGGTACATTTTATCACATTTTATATCTAAAATCATTATTTATAAATACTTTGAAAAACAACTGAACATTACACTGCAATCTTTCACGTCCGTACGACAGCTTTGTTCTTAAAGTCGCTATAAACAATATATACCATATAGAACGTGAGTAACCATGGCTAATTAACGTACAGACTATAAGACATAACAACCAATGAAATTACTATAATTGTTCAAAAATTTACAATTAGTATTCCTCATGAAAACCCCTTGGTTGCGCACTGGTTATTCGTCGTTGTATAGACAGCAGTTTACTATACGGCAGTGTTCAGTCATTTAAGACCTGTAAATTTTATTAATTTTGGATGTAAAGTTTGTTTAATTTGACCTTATATAGTTGTGATGCTACTCAGTCTGAGACATAAGTACATTATAAAATAGTATAATTTACAGTATAAAATGGCTTGTTGAAGCTTATTTTTCTATTACATCTTGTTAAATACATTTAACAAAAAGCTTGTAACTTTACTGGATTTATTTAGATATCAATTTTTTATCCTAAAGAGAGTAATAATTTTTATTCTTCTTCATTTTTTTATTAAGAATATTAAAGAATATGCAGCATGCAACTTTAGATTTATCAATTATCAACTATTTGGCTTATGTTTTTATATATCAAACTTTTTGGCCCCTAGTGTCGCTGATGAGGAATGATTTTCCTAAATGTACACATAGGGGCAATCGAATTTAACAGGTATTTGTGTTATATATTTTAACGTTACTTATAAAATGTCTGCATATTTGAAATAGACAAAATAATACTGCACTTATTATTCTGCTATACAGTCATCGCATGCAGTTGAGAATTAAATCATCATCTTAAACATTATGACTTTATGCATATTTAACCTATGTATTATTTTTGTTGACAGAATTGTAAATTTATTGCCAAAGGACGGCGCTTTTATTTAATTCTAACCAGATATAATTTTTTTTAATTGTTGGTTTTAAATTATGTTTTAATAGTGTTCCGAATTGCTGATATAAGGCTAAAGGACTGCATAAAGGTTTATTAATGACATTTTGAGAAAAAAGTTTCTATATTATAGGAAATATCCTTTTTGTCTGCAAATTCTATTCGAATACTCGTTTTTAACAAAATTCTAATATTTATGTATGATATTATCGTTGTACCACAAATCTTTTAATATTTACGGCTCAATATTAACATTTTCAAAAATTTCTATGTTGGTGTTCTATTGTAGAAAGACATTTGCATTGATTTGCTAAGTCTTGAATTAAAATACAGAATGTTTGTAAACATCTGAAACAGTTATTTTATCAAAGAAGTATTGAAAAATGACTTTACATTTTGATTTGTTTTTATTTTGGAAGAGTTTTATCAAGTCTAATTTAAAATTGGAGAATATGTGAATGCCATCTACGACAGATTCTCCATGTTCTGTTTCATATTTGGACTGATACCTCAATTTTGAACACCCACGAAAGGTTACATCTGAAGCTATACGACAAACGTGGTGACTTCAATTTTTCTATTGTCAACTTTCCGTTTCTTTGCAGTAATATCCCTGCATCTCCTGCGTATGGCGTATATGTTTCACAGTTAGTACGTTATGGTAGAGCTTTTTCCCACTATGGGGACTTTCTACAACGAAGCAAACTGCTTACAATAAAATTGTTGACGCACGAATATTGCAAGCTTATGCTAATCAAGGCCGTCATCACAATATTGTTGATAAGTATGAAGTCACTGTATCCAAACGTATACTAGATCGACTTACCATAGTTCTGTGTTCCTATTCATTCTCAAATTTTACTTGCACGTGACGGTTGGAGATAGCTAGACAGGAGGTGCTTGCCCTTCCGGAGCACCCGGCCTCACTTCCTTGATGGAAGTTTACGTGTATAACTAATTTTTCCAGCTTTCAAAGTTTTTACTTTTTTTTCGATTGTGGTTTGGACAAGGACTGGTATGTTTGTTTTATTTTATTAAAAGAACTATTTAAGATTCAAAATCGTGTAATTTAAGTCACCAGATTCAATAGATTGTATCTAACCTTTTGTTTTGCTTTTAGATTCTCATTATTCCATTCAAAAATTGAAATTACTTTGTGTACTTTTTTAATTAACTTGTTTAAAACATATATGCCTGAGAAAGGGAACATTAGCTTTAAAAGAGCATAAATTAACAATACCCCATAACAGTCTAATTTTTAAATTTCTACAAATTGTATGCATTTTTATTTCTAACTTCAAATTTTGAATTAAAGTTTCAAAGATAATGTTTTTTTATTTCATATTATTATTTATTTATTTATTTATTTATTTATTTATTGAACGAAATTCATAGGAAAATGTTACTAGTATTTTTTGTATTGGTTGTAATTTTGTAAATTTCAAAATCTAATTTTATTACCGAGAAAAAAATCTGCATAGAAACTGACTTTAAATTACATTTATGTGTTTAATACTTGCAAATTATAATGGCGAAAATCATATATATTAATAATATATGAGACCGAATAATCTTGTCTTACTCTTCTACTTATTGTTAAGGGTTAAGAAAGATATCAATTTTTAATACAGAACAATTAAGTTTAAAATTATTTTCCCAATTTTTATAAAAACCATAATTTAAGCACCTTTTTAATGCTTACACTCTACATTATCGAAAGCTTGTTCAAAAGAATCAGGACTTGAATGTTTTTCAAACTGAACTAGTTATGTTTATGAGGTCAAATATAGCTCGTATGTTTTTACCTATATATCTGTTCTTATAATGTAGTATCACTTTTGATACATAAATCTTAACCTGTTTTCAATTACTAAAATTATTGGTGGCTTTCTATCGTTATCGTTTTAGTGTTAGAGTTACTACGTTTCTTTTCCCTTTTTTAAAGATAAAGTACCAATCCCAAAATTTGCATTTAAACTACCTAAAATTAAACCTAAATTTCCCTGTGATTTATAAGATTAAAGTGTTTAATTTCATTTACAACTGGGAATCCATTTTCCTCAAGGAAAAGTCCAATTTGTCTTCAAATTTGTCTATTCTTTAATACGAAGTATAGCGTTTTTGATAAAACATATTTTCATCTATAAGGATATCCTTTCATTTTTTTTCTTTAGTTATGAACTGATTGAAAATGTGTTCCTGATTTGTTTCTGATAAAAAATTTAAACTTAATTCATACCGTCTTTTTTGTTTCTTTTTTGTTTGAGATCACAGTATTCTGCCCGTTGTTTGTCTTTAGGAAATAAGCTAAATTATTTTTTAATAAATGTCTACCTCCGTTTTATAGAGATTAATTTATTTGTTTTGAAAAACTTTAATCTTTTTTCAATTCGCTATGTCCTTTATCACTTTTCTTACTTTTATTGTCAATAAGTACCAATCACTTTCACTTTCACGTTCATTTTGCGTATTTATGTACCAATGGTGGAAAAATAAGTGACAAAGTCGGGGTCCCTGTAACATTACAATGACCATACGGAATGGCAAATTGGTGCCTGTTTAAAGTCGGCAAATTTTACTATCATTAGTTCTATTATGCGTTTAATTTATCTTGTCTTGTTTACTTGTTACATAAAAGTAGTATGGATTTCATTTTTTTGTTGCATTTTGGGCATCATGGTAATTAAATCTATTTAAATCACTTATATTGCATTCCTCAAATTAATATATTATCCATAAAAACTTAAGTGGTAATTTATTTATTTGTTTATTTTTTATTCATTTTTTGTTTGTTTGTTTGTTTACTTCGTTGTTGAAAGTAAAAAAAATAAAAAAAATAGATAACAGAAATTAAAGCACGATTAAAAGAAAAAAGGAAAAAGTATATTAAATTTGACGTAAAAGAAAGCAATTATTTGTAGATTTAAAATGTAACAAAAATAAATACAAATTTTAAGAAAAATTGTAAAGACCACTTATGACAATTTGCCCATGAAATGGTGTCGTGTAGTTGATAATAAACAATTATATGGCCCTAGCACACTTATTTTACAACCAGTAGACTTATCAAATTGACCAAACAAAAAATCTACAAATTTATATATAAATCCTATGTATTATTTAACTTCTATTTTTTGAATATACACATGCCAGGCTTTTTTGGGTAATTTTGTCTTGTACATGCTTTTCAGTTGCAAATACCTTCCTTTTCTTTTTCTATATTGTTTGAGAAAATATATAGCAAATGATAATATACAGATATTATAATACATCTAAACGTCACTATAAGTGTGCATTCGTACAAAGCAGATATTATATCTTGTGTAATGATTAATCCGTGAGATAAAACAAGCAATTTACTCTTCACGAATAGCTAAAATTGCTGGTTCGACATAAACCAATAATTCATTCCACCTAACAAAAAATAAATAATAAATGTCCTGACTGATATATTGTATTCCGTAATGTTTATAAATAGTTGAACTATTTAAAAAAAAATATTATTACTAAATAAGTAGTACGTCATGAACGGAACAAATATTTTTCATTTCCACAAGGAAGTATTAGTTTTTGAAAAGAGCTGACGCAACGCAGGTCGGGTGAATGTTGATGTAACGTCGTCCGTTTCGTAAGTTTTAACATGCTTGTAAATATACATTTGATACATTTCTATCACAAATCTTTGTAATTTCACAAAGGTAATGATTGTTCTGACTTTGTTTATATATATATATATATATATCTGCATTTGTGGTTTAAATAAAATTATTTGTTAGTTTTTAGTTTTCTAAAATACCGTTGATTAGTGAGTAGATGTATTTAGTGTTTAAATTGAATATTGTTCAAGTATGTATACTTCCTCCTTCTTTATGTCTCATTTACAGATTAGTACAATCAACTGGATTATATACAGGTCACATCAAAATGTTTATTGTGTCATTGAAATAACATTTTTAATTTCTTATTTTAGGAGAGTGAAATGCGAAAACAGTAAGATAACAACCTATACATGACGGGTAGGTATTCATAGCATATTTGTGAGCTTAAAATTCAGTGGTTGATATGTTTACACTTGTTTTATTTTATTCTGACAGTTCAATTTTGGTCAATTTCCATGTTTTTATTTTGCCATTTTATTTATCAACAGATACATGTATAAATTTATTTTATACTGATCATTCGTGATGATAAAACTTCTAATTTAATATACATCGTGAGTTAAGTGTCAATATCCTAACAAAGTAGGAAGTTAAATTTTTAAAGGCTGTACTCATCAAAGTTCAGTTCCAAAAATAGAATTAGTTAATATAATATTGTACACAATCTAAGTTAATGCAAAAAATATCACTTTTTAGTTGGTTTATTAATTTATCTGAATTTTAGATGGATAAACAAAATAACTTTTCTAAAGCAATGCAGTTACCTAGTAATAGCACGAAGGGTTTCAAAATACTTTACTTAAATATGTCAAAGGCAAATTTAATTTGAAATTCGTTTTACGATGACATGAACATCTGATTTAATTTTTACATTCATTTTACCGGGACTAAATCTAAATACAGATAGTAAATATAACAATAACAAAACATTATTATGTTCCTAATGCTTATTTCACATTTATATTCGTCTCACATACATAAGCCGTGTGATTCTGTATTATTCGTTTCACATACAAAAGATGCGTGTTTCTGTATTATTCGTTTCACATACATAAGCTGTGTGATTCTGTATTATTCGTTTAACATACATAAGCTGTGTGATTCTGTATTATTCGTTTAACATACATAAGCTGTGCGATTCTGTATTATTCGTTTCACATATATAAGCTGTGTGATTCTGTATTATTCGTTAAACATACACAGGCTGACTGATTCTGTATTATATGATTCATCCACTCAAAACAATCCAAAACTTATGCATATATTGAATGAAAGTTGATAAGTCTATTGACAAATAATCTCTAAGAAAATAACCAAGGAATGTTTTGTTATCGCTTCCTTAGTAATACAGTTATAACTTTTTTTTTTTAAAAAAAAAAAAATTAATCATCAATATTTATTTAAACGTGCACTTCCTTTTTTAGGAAATATTTATCTTGTTACTGATAAGTACCTACTTCATGGACATTATTTTTTCCGGAACAAATCATATGGCAAATAGTAACGAAGATATATAAAGGGGTTCCGTGTAGTTTATCATTTATATTTGGATGATATCATATGGCTAAAACTTCAAGAAGCTCTACGATAGATGACTGGTAAGATAACAAAATAAAATAATGATTTGATTTCATTTATAACTCATGTATAGCAAATTAGATGAACTACTGACTCCATTCATCATATTATTTCTATTTGTTATATTCGCAAATATTTGTAAACATGACATTATAAAAATTATCGCTATAATGTTTTTTTTTTACAATCAAGATTCCAATAAACATACGGAATTAATAGAACATCTTTTTTAAAACAAAGATAACAGTGTCAGTTTAGGTTAAAATGCTTGCCAATCACACAACTACAAAGATAAACGTTATGTAATCAGAGGTTTTGACCCGTAATGTATTCAAGAGTGGTTAATGTAAAGAAATGAAGCAGGTTATCAACAGAGGTCTAATCCGAGAATGAATCGATGTTTCTTTATGTCTTTTTTTTTATTCCGCCTTTTTGTAGCGTGCCGTTATTGATGGCATATTTGTTTCTTTACATTACACAAAACTGCAATATATAAACCCCTAACCATAGAATTTTCTGTCCAACAGGAAGTCTATGGGTTTCAACGGGTTCCTCTGTTATCGTCAAAATAGTCATATGTATGAATTCATATTTATCACACAACCAGTTGAACAAGTTCTTAAAGCATCAAGTCTGACTTGTAGTTTGTCATGCAGAGAAACACTTCAAAAACGTGTAATTTACTTATTTTTACGATTACAAAATTGTTAAACTGCTAGGCTAGTGACATCTAGGTATCTAATATAACTAACATTTAGGTGTATTTAAGGTTTCTTGTTTTAAACATTTTTCATAATCTCTCATTTAACTGATTTAAGTAGTGTATATTTTAAGATGGCATTAGATTCCAAAGTATCAATTGCACTGGTTATCTTCAATGCTGAACATAAACCTATGCACTCTTTACACTGAAATTATAAAAGAGAGTTGTAGTCGTGCATGTTTACATTTGGTTTTCACCTTGTGTTCGATTTTAATTATCAATAACAATAACTTTGATTTAATGATATAACTGTATCCAAGATAGGGTATTTATAATTGATGGTCTTAAAACGTGCCCATTATTCTCTTTTTATCCTGTGTCGTTGTTTGTTTTATTTTTATATAATTGTATTGTGCCATATTATTAGTTACGTTGGCTTTTTTTCGGCTGCAAATTTCTTCCATTTTAAAATAAACACACGTAACTATTTCAGTGATGAAGATGGAAAGGAGCGTAAAGATGTTTTCTGTGGTACCTCAACTGGCGGAGTTTCAAATTTTGTTAGTGGAAGGTCTGAAGAATTAGTAAAGGTCAAGGTGGTTGTTGTCGGTGACATGGCAGTTGGTAAAACATCTTTGTCTGTGAGATTTACTGAACAAAAATTCGAGGATAAATACATGCAGACAGTTGGAGGTACAAATCATCATCATCTCAAAATTCAGTTACATATAATATAGATATGACTTTCTTATTTTAAAAACGAAAAATATTTAACTGTAATAATTTTGTTACAACATTTTAGCATAAAAATGCCGTATACGTTTTCAGGAAAAACACTATTAATTTCCAACCTAATGAAATGAAGAAAGTTCTTGTTATAAGGAAATTGTCTTTAAAAATGTTAATTTGACATACATAGTTCAAGTATTTTTTTTATAATCAAGCACAAGGACCTGGTGTCCAACTATGTTGGTAAACAAATCATAGTACGTTTGCTTATATTGCAGCTAGTTTCTACGTTCGTGCAGTGGAACTTAAAGGAAAGAAAATAATATTTCAAATTTGGGATACAGCTGGACAAGAAAGATTTAGAAGCCTGGTACCCATGTACCTTAGAGATACTGGGATAGCATTATTAGTATATGACGTCACAGACATGGTAAGCATTAATGTTTTTATATTAAAAACTTATTTAAAATGCAATGGTCAATAAATAAAAATATAATGTGACCATTCAATGGTTAAAGAAACAAGAAAACATTTCGCCTTCTTCGTGTGAAAACCGTGTAAATATCTTGCTGAAACCACATTGAAACGTTAAATTGATCACTAAACCATAGTGAAAAAAATTTCATGTTCAAAAAAACATTGTTTTAAAGGGTATTTATTACACTATACTAAAAATGACTTAAAAAGAGCAAACAATGCACTTGAAATTAGGGCCTAAATAAAGTTTAGGTCCTTACTTGGCATTGGTGGATATTAATCGTGAGATCTGTGATATCTGTATAGGAATGGTCAAATGTCTCATAGGTCTGTTTGTAGGTGGGTTGCTAAATTTAAAACAGGTACAAACACCACAAAGAGGTCGTCCTGCAACAGTTACAACGAATAATAACGGGTATGAAGTATTTCTGACTTTTGCACGACAATGCGCCTGCACACAAATCACGAATAGTGACAGAATATTTTGAGGTGGAAAAGGTTACTGTCCTACCACCACCATTCCCTCCGTTTCCTCTAGATTAAACTTTCTGTTCCCCATATATAAATAACTGTTTAAAGAGAAATTGAAAATTTTACAGAGTGATCTTACTTTTTAAATAAAATTTTGAGCAGTGACTAGACATTGTACTTTAGGTACAACTACTATATTGACTATAGTCAGAAACAAGATTAATCTACTTTCAATAAGAAAGTTCATGGTTGAATAGGTTCTAGACATGCATTGTTTTTACTAACAACCACACACTGAAACTAATATTACATTAACTCTTTTTTCATTTCTTTTCAACCACAATCATACTTTTTATTTAGGCTTCATTTCACCATGTAAGAGAATGGCTCAAGGAATTAAGGAACAGTGCACCAGAAGATGCCATTTTGACCTTAGTCGGAAACAAAATCGATCTACTTTCAAAGAAGAAAGTTCATTCAAAGGTAGGAGTAATAAGTTACCAAAATTCCAAATGTGTAAGTAAATCCTTAGATTGAATATATAAGTATAGAGAATTTGTCAAAAAACAAAATGGTTGATAACCAACTTTATAAATTTTTACATTTTTAACATGTCATCAAGAAATGCAAGTTTACTTGTTAGAAGGAGCAAAATGTTTAGGCTTAAAAGTGAAGTTGAAAAGTTTAAAATCAAGAGACTTTAAATAAATTTCCCTGTTCTAGTCTGATGCATATCATAAAGAGTTGTTTAAAGTGATAGCTGCAACATTCTACTGTTTGTCAGGATGCAAGAGCTTGTACATTGCCAACAATGAATTCATTTATTATTAATGTGTATATATTTTCAATTTGGATATAGGAAGCAGAGGATTTTGCTTGTGAAAAAGGGATGAAGTTTTATGAAACCTCTGCTAAAACTGGAGAAAACATTGAAGCATTGTTCAATGACTTAGGTAACTTTTCATTCATTCACACCTATAGCAGCAATCCTATCAAAATAGTATATAAAATGACATAAAAACAAATCATCAACTATTTTAATGCCATGTGGTGGTATTCAATAACACTATATATCCAATAACATAGAAAAAATAAGATAAAGAAATAAAATGGCCATGGCCATGTATCTATTCTATTTCACTGTTTATGATAGTCAGTGGTCCTATTATGTTAGCACTTTTTTGCTTTGGCTGTTTCTTTAACCAGGTACATGTTTTAAGAGACAAGTTTCTCTCCTATTTTGAGGGCGACATAAATATTGTTCATCATCCATATATTTGTGTTCAACATTAACCAGAAAATCACTGGGTAGTTTGGGTTTAAAACTTGAGAGATTTATTTTGTTAACCATGAATGGAATTCTGATATATTTTATTTTGATACAGCTATTGCCAGATACTTACTTTGCATTAAAAATATGCTTCTGTTTTGTCTGCTTAAATAAATATGTGTCTTATTCATTTCATTTCAGCATATTCCATATTACATATGACAAATGATAATAGCCACAGAACATCTAATATTGTGAACATAAAGCAAAATAATGCACAGATACCGACACATTTAAAGTGTTGTCATTGATTACAACAATCTGTGTTGTACCAATCAGCATATAAAACATTAAAGTATCAAAAGTTATCTACATGGCTTCTGAGTTTAATATCCAAATATTTAGAAATATATATCTCTAACAAATAAAAAATATATTCCAATGTGTTTGAATAAGAGATATATCCAAAATGACTTAAGATATTTCCAGAATAGATTTGGTTATGGAGATTCTCTAAATGATTAAGAAATATATCCAAAATAACTTGGAATATGTTTCCATAGCAGATTTGATTATGAAGATTCTCAAAATGATTAAGAGACATATCTATATATCAAACAGCAACATAACAGGTGGTTTGTATAGTGAATGAAGGATGTAACATTTAAGAGATGAAGAAGTTTTGAGGTTTTATGACAGTTTTAACTTGTGTTTTTTATTATGTTATGTTGAGTGGAGATGACCTTTCAGAAATCTTCACAAAAATTCTTTTAAATTTAAAAAGACTGTGTGTGTGTGTGTGTGAGAGAGAGAGAGAGAGAGAGAGAGAGAGAAACAGAACTGGACAAAAAAATTTTCTATAAATTTTATTCTTAAAAATCTAGAAATCTAAAAAAGCAAAAACAATTTCAATATGACACAATAACAATAAACAATCTAAACAAGAAATGTTTGTCTATTACTTCCACTATTTTAACACAATAAATTACTATGATTTGTTTTTTCTTATACAATTTAATGACTACATCTGAATTGTAAAAGTATTTATTTGAAAAAAAAAAATTATCAATAAATATGCTACTTTCCTGATACATGTATTATTTTGTGTGAATGTGAAACAGTGACCTGGTGCTGAATAAGTACACTTCTTTTTCCAGTTTTTAACCACACTGTAAGCTCAAGATTATCATTTAATTTAATTAAGAGCAGTAAGTTCAGATATATAAATAGAACATTTTTATGCTCGTTTATAAAGGGTTACGATACTTTTTCATGATTACTGAAATCTTACACATGTTATTTTAAAATATAATAAAACCTTAATAATAAACCTCCACTTGGTTCAATGTGTATTTTTAATACTTCACTGGTTGAAAGTGATATACAGGATATCACTGGAATGCACTAATTTGCTACCTTTCATATTCCATCAGAATGGTCTTGTCTTTTCTCTTGTGCATCACCTTATGGTATATGACACAATTTGTTTTTTCAACCTGATGTTTAACTACTGACGTTTCATGATGACTTCACTTTTTAATACATCTTCCTATTTGATCTTCGCCTTTGAACTCTCATATTGGGATATGATAATGAAAATGTGATGCAATTTCATCTTTATCCTTTGAACTCTGATGTAGATTTCAAATATGGATGCCAATTCTGGTACTTAAATGAGAATACAGCTTAATACCATTGGTCAAGTGTTTATAAGCTGTGCCAATGTGATTGGTGGAAATATAATACTGTGAGTGCGGGATAACTTAGATAGAGATTTCTGTAATGTGGGGGCTGGCACTGATTTATTTAATGCATGTTTCACTACAATATCTGGAAGACGACATTCTCTTTTCTGAAAAAAGAATTTAAAAAATAACTATCATTTTAATTTTTGGTATCAAAAAATATCTTTAAGAAAAAAAATCAACAAAAATTAAATTCTGAACTGTCTGAATCATTTTAAATTTTTGCCGACATTAGTAGCAATTTTAAGATCTGAAATCAAATCAAAGTGAACATAATGTAGATAATATACAAAATATTGTAGTTCAAAATCCTTATCACACCATTTAAGAAATAGTTTTTTACAGGATCTATCATTACAGGGTATAACAACATACACTTATCTCTATTCAGAAATAATAAATGATGCTTTTTCTAAATGTTTTTGTAATGACTGACAGTTTTAACAAATAGATAGGAAATATATATCTAAAACCACTTTCTATATATCTGAAAAGTTTTGTAAGTCTCTCAGGTAGATATCAGAGGAGGGAAGGGCAATTTTAAAATTTTAGGACAAATATTGGCTGTTTGGAAAGGTCAGATTAACTAGAAATGGCAAATCATTTACAATTCAACTGACATAATGTATTTTGCAAATCACTAAATAAAACAACAACTTACCTTGTGTATCAACTAGAAAGCCAATTACAGTTTACCTGGTACCTTTTAAGGCACAACAGGGAAATTTTATTTTTATTTCATTCAATTATTCATTGGTCATTTTTTATTCTATTGCAATTTTCAAATTATGTGATGAAAAAATTTGTTCAAAATAACTATTATCTCTATTCTTAAGTAAATCTATATGTCAGAGGATGTTGCTTTTTTTTTTTTTCAACCTAAGCCCTAAAAGAAAACTTTGCTGAAGAAAATATGCAAAATGAGTTTCCTTTAATAGAGCAAATGACTTCTTCCTAAAGTCAATTTTGAACTTTCAATTTTTTATGGGAACTTTGTTCAGAATTTTTCCTAGTCTTATGAAAGTTTATTGAACAAATTACAATATCAATGTTGAAACCAACTTTTTTAAATACCATTATGCAATCTTTGAACATTAAGATAAATTATGCTTCTAAACTCAGAAAAAACTCACATATTTATTAATTTTGTATCATAATTTAACAAGTGTTCTGCCTCTTCCATAATATATGAAGACAACACTTCTAAAATTTACTGCTAAAGAAGCCAAGTCAAAAATCCCTTAATTCCAGAAAAGGACAATGGCTTCTGAATAGATTGTTGCCATCATAATGGAAATTGCAGGTGCAAAAGTTTAATAGTAAAGATATGTTATCTTTCTGAAAAATTGATGTAAAAATGGAAAAAGGCCAAATTTTGTGATGAAAAAAAACAGACATCTTGATTTCAGTTTACCTCAAACTATGCTGTTGAGAGTATGAGTGAGAGGGTAAGGGTCCAAATGGGCTGTTAAAGGTCCAAAAAATTAGAATTACACATAAGAATTTGATTGGAAGGCATTAATGGTATTTAATGCCCCAGTCAAGATTTTTTCACTTTTAATAAAGGCAGTCAGTTCTAGGATGGTGAAAAAACCAGGGTGTCCATTGAACTGACAAACTTTCTCAAACTAGGATCTTTCCAAGTGGGATTCTAACATAGATGGAGTGAGGCACTGTGATCTGTAATGCATGCTTTTAAGTAAGCATAATAGAGCATATCACTTAGTCATTATGTTAAATGCCTAACTCGTTTATACAATAAGTTGTCACCAATTAGTTTTCTCATTTCTTGATCTTGCTAGCTCTGCTTTTTGCGAAGCACTTTTTTTTTAGCTGAAAATCTATAATTCAATGAAGGGTCTCAGTGAGCAAAGTCTCAAGCATGTGCTAAATATTGTACATACAAAAACAAATATTATGTGCAAAATTACTTTTTTGTGTATACAGTGAGTATAAATACATATGAAGGCATAAAAAGTGTAATAAAGCTATGTATGATATAAATTTGGTCTTAAAAATAATGAGGAGGATAACTAAATTGTCAACAGGAATCTCAAATTGAAGAATATTACCATCTTTTCTTTATTTCAAATTATACTGCAGTGCAATTTGCCAAAAATCTAAAAGAATTTGCAAGAAGTAAAATGTTCTGAAAATAACAAAGAGCTGTCTAGAGCACTGTGTAGCTTGCCTCATCTACACATCTACTCAACCAAAACTCTGATCAGTAAATATAACAAGTATGACATAAAACAAACAGCACTATATACAGAACCTTATTGTTGTTAACTGCTGGATCTCTGGATCTCAAAAAGAAGCAAATAAATGGGATAAAATATTGATGAACTGAAGAAGGAGCAAAAACTAAAAATACAGTAAAACTTCGATAGATTGAACGTCGTTCCCTCGAATACCCCGAAGTCATCTGTTGGTCCCGACCAATTTCCTTTTATATCCTATGTAAATAAACCTTGATGGCTCGAACTTCGTTAACTCGAATACCCCCACTCGCTCGAACAATAAATATTTTTCAAAAGTATAAAGTTAGTGAAAATTCAACTTCTTTCGCTTGAATACAGTTTTTGCCAGAAGGACATGTGGTCCTGGTCATTGTAAACAAAACACAAGCTGAAGCCATATTACAGATTTCATCAAAAGTAATAGAGTGGAACGAAATGATTAATCTAGACAGTTACCTAAAATTAATGAATTAATTATTAATTAACCTACTTAGAGAATGTCGACATGCTCAGTTCTTTAATCTCTTAATCCGATTACGACACACGGAGGTGTTTGATCGCTATTTTTATAACACCTCAATCGCTCGTGCCTTATAATTACACATCAGGATTCTGTAATTTACATGCCCTTGGAATATGTATAGTAATGTGTATTATCGTTTTCCCGTGGTTAAAACGACCGGTGATGATTGTGTTTTGTATTGTTTTTCTTTAAAGTATTACATGTGCAACAAAGAATAAAGTAAGTTTATTTTGTATCGTAACCTGTTGAAATAAAAATAAAGTGCCATATTCTAACCCAGTATAACATCATACGGCAGATTGCAGGTCAACATGTAATTTGAAATGAATTATGTATATTAATGTGACATGTTATTCTTTTCTATATATTTTTTTTTTCAATATTTCGTGATAAATAATGGAATTTTAATTCAGACTTTTCAAAATTTGACCTTTTAGTTTATTTACAAGTAAAACAAATTTAAAGTTTTTTTAATGGTCTGTAAACATGAGAACATGAACCTCCAATGAACCTCAATGGCTCGAATATTTAGTCGAAGTCCCTTGGACTTCGATCCACCGAAGTTCTTCTGTATAACATAAGCTTATGCATAAATCTATGTGGCTATAAGCATTGCATGAAAACCTACCTTTCCATCTAAAGTATGATGTGTATAAAGAATCAAATACCTCTATATTACGTAAATACTTTGATATCTTTAAGACAAAAATTAAATAATAATGCAAAAGTGTATATTGTGTATATTGTAAAATTATCAACTGACCACCACTGTATCATTGCTATAAAATTTTTGTAACAGACACGAAAATTTTCAAAGTCTCTCATCAAGGCATGTTAATCACTACATTCATGTGAATCAATTTCCAATAAAGGAGCACTAGCCTTTTTGTAAATACCTTTAGCCAAGTATATTTTAAAAACCCTTTGAAGTGAATTTAACTAAACCTTTTAAGCAACCTTCAAAGTGACTTTGATCACACTTTTTGATCAAGGTTTTTGATACTGTAAACTACCTTTCTACCCTTAGTTCTACTGTAAGACAACTCAGTCCTATACTATACCAGTGTAAACCTAGCTAAGATAAAAACTATTCTCTTGTCCTGCTTTTTCTTACATATGATAAGTTTGTTAATTCAGAATTATTGTTATTTACCTTGTAAATGTTAACTGTATCACACACAAGGTGTTGAGCTGTGCTCAGTAGTTGTCAGATGACATTGCAGTGTCACCTGGTTCCGGGGCATATTTAATATTACTTACAGAAATATCACGCTGCATGTTCTTCTTGGCAAGGTTGTAGTATTTACAGTAGTAATCATGTTGTTTCTTTATATATGCTACATTTGTCCGAGAATCTTTAGCTGGTGGGGGAGGCAATGGATGTTCCCATTCAAAATCTGGAGAATATGGCCCACTACTGTCAATGGTAGGTAGAACACTTTCATCAGATCTAATAGGCTTTATCCTAAGTTTGAAAATTTTTAAAAATTAATCATATTCAACAGTTATCATATACAAAGACAAGAGTAACAATAGGGTCCATTATACAGCCATCATTTTCATTGCTTTGAAGCATTGCAAGTTGAATACAAAAAACAAATTATTATCCCATGCTATTTCAGGAAAAATCAAGTTTGATTGTACTTTTATTCAAAACTTTGTTTAAAATCAAACTATCTATATTTCCATGTTAAGTTAAAATACAAAACAAAATTCAACTGTTTCTCAAAAAATATCCCTGAATAATTGTTTTATAGGGTAAAACATTCAAGATAGAAAAACAAACAAACAAAATAAAACCTTCCTCCAACCTTTAAAATATTAATACTAATCTCATCCTGAACTTAATTCTGTATATTTAAATTATAATATCACAAATTTATGTTCAATACTTTGAGCAACAGTCCTAAAAACATTTTGTATCTAATGGTGATATTTGAAGCCCTTATAGAACTTACTTTGAACGAGACACTTTCTTCCCCTTCTGTAATTCTGGCAATTTTGAACCATCTAACCTTGACACTGATGACCTTGCCGTCATTGTGCTGGCCACAGTTGTTGGTGTACATGTACCTGATTTAGATGAAAAGTCATCATAATCTCTGGTCATGGAACACGGAACTCCAGTTGTCCATTTCATTTGAAGAATACCATACTTTGACATGCCTGAGTTTCTATTGAATAAAAGATGTATAAACAAATGTATACAGAAACAGTCACAAATACCCAGACAAACAAAAAGAAAAAAAACCTTTTTTAACTTAAGCAAAAATTACAAGTATTTCTCTCACTTTGACAACCAATCATCTAAGATATCACAAGCTTTAGTTGCTTATCCCAGCCTAGACACTTCTGTAGACTGATTTACTGATAACATTACTCATCATGCAGTGTGATGTTGGTGATTCTAATATACAATAAAACCTGTATATAAAGACCACAAATATTTAATAATTGGGCACTTTATAGACAGAAGGTCTTAATACAGAGGTTATATCAGGCTGAAATATAAAGAAAATTGACCTTCAAATACTGCTTTTAATAGACAAGTGATCTTTATATAGGTATAGTAACCACAGCAACTTTTAACAAAGGAAGTCAATATCAAAGAAAGTGTGATGTAAAAAACAAACTACATATGTCCTGAATAGAATTATTTGAGTATGCTGAGAAAAATAAAATGTTTATAATACATACTCATCTCTGGTATGAACCATGAGTTTTCCTGGTATAGACTGAATTCTGTGACGGCCTTCTGTGTCCACTAGTTGGCTCTGTAAATTAAAATTTAAACCAATTAAAACATTTGGTCATAGCAAAATTGTCAGGTCACAGCTTAAAAATGAATGAAGCTACAGAAAACAATTTTTTAAATTGTGATTTTGTTTTGGATAAGATATAGATGAGGACCTCATATTGCAAAAAATAAAAAAATTAAAAAAAAATTTGAATAACCGATCAATTTCAAGCTTAACTTTGAGTCAAGACTATTTCTGTCCAAATAAAATATACTTTTATATGATTTTAATCTAAGATGACTTTGTAATATCCCACATATGTCTTTGAAATAGGGAAATACCAAAAAACTAATTTTGTTATACATTAGATAAATATCAATGAACAATTCTGTCCTGGTTTCAATTTATTTTGATATCATTCAATTTTCAGAATAAAAAACAGGACCATAAATTCCTTTCATAAAATTTTATTCTTCCAGTTCCATGCACAAATGGCAATTTTTGAGGTAACTATCAATGTACCTTTATATTCCTTTATAAATAATACACTTCTGTCAAAACAATGTCAAAAGATGGTGCCAGCATTGAGTCAAACTTTATAAACATTCATCCAAATTACATTTGAGGCATAGAAGGAAATACTAACCTAGTTTGGTGTCAAAACAGGATTATAAAAATGACTTTGATCAGGTAAGCAAATAAATTAGTTATTATAACAAAGAAATGTACAAAATGTAACTTCTCTTTGCTTTATCAGTAAACATTCTATCTGCTCACCTTGTCACCAACTTTAATTGTGTGTAGAAGTCTCATACCAGCTTCCCCTGGCAATGTAGGAAGTCCATCAGCAATGTATCTGATAGTTGGCTTTTCTACTGGCTTTAACTTGCCTTTGGAATACTCTTTACGAACTCTGTCTAATCGTTTTCTTTCTAATGCTGTTGGAGTTTCAAAAAACTTCTGCCAATCGGCAGCTAAAATATAATACACATGAAGAATAAAGCATTCATCTTCAATGTTATATGTCTTGCTAGCAGATGCTCATACTGGGGTACTCAGATCATTACACCTACATTTATCTATCTTTTAAAATATCATTTAAACTGCAGCATGTGCCAGGGGACATCTAGTCATCTGTGGTTTGGGACACATATTGAAGACTTCTTTATGACTAAATGAACATTTCCAATCAAACCAAACATGGTTAAGTTTTGGTTAATAACTATTGTGACATGTTCTGCTCATATCAGTTTCACAATCTTTATTTTATTTAACCTGTAGATGGATGGATTAAATTTCAATAATAAAATTCCTTTTTATGCTGTTAGATTATAGAATTACTGTTTCCAGATCATGATCTTGGTTCAAATCTCACTCAGATAAGATCTAAGTGTGAGAAAGTTTTTCAATTTGCCAAGTGAGGTTTATTTTTTGCTCCAAGTTACTCATGTTTCCCATTCCAAAACTGACTGTCTTGGTATACGTGAAAGAACTTGACTGTGGTGTAAAACACCATTACTACAGTTCATTCATATTTTCCAATATAATATAACAAGCAACAAATCTATGGTGAATGTGATGAATTGTTGCTGTAAGATTGTAACATGGTTTGAAAGGTGTTATTTTTGATGACTTCCTTGTTGATTTTACTGGAGATAGCTGGTATCTTTTTGATTTCTTTCCATGAAATGTGAAGGTGATATTTCTGATAAATTTTACAGTAGATAAAATGGTGAATGTGATGAATTGTTGCTGTAAGATTGTAACATGGTTTGAAAGGTGTTATTTCTGATGACTTCCTTGTTGATTTTACTGGAGATAGCTGGTATCTTTTTGATTTCTTTCCATGAAATGTGAAGGTGATATTTCTGATAAATTTTACAGTAGATAACATGTCTGCACCAATTTTGTTTGTTAAACTAGTGAAGATGTTATTTCTTGTAGATTTCAGTGTAAATTTCACAGGAGAAAATACAGCTCTTACCTATAGTTTTCTGTAAGACAGGTGAAGGTGATATTTCTGATAATGCTCCTGTTGATTTCACTGGTGATAACTGATGCCTCGGAACCCAGTCTTGCTTTGATGGCCATTTTTGTACTGAGAAATAAAAATAACATAATATTTAATAATAAAAAATCTATGAATAATCACGGCTAAAACAAAAACAGAGAAAATGTTTAATTATAGAATTTGTGTATTTATATATAAAGAAGTTAAAATTCAATGACGAAAACGGGTTCAACAAGTCTTGTTTGGTTCTGCACTCATGATATTAATATGTTCCTTGTGGCATTTGACTTCTGAAAACAAACATTACTGTCAGTTACATCAAGAAAATGAATTGTTATCTGATGTCAGTTAACAGTTCTTATTCACACAAATTGTTCTTTTGGCCAAAAATTGTAAATTCATGCTGCTTAACTATTAAGGTTGAAATTCAAAATGGTCAAAATCTCAAAATTAAAAAGTTGTCTATAAGAAAATATTTACATATGAAATTACAAAATACATGTATCACAGTTTAAAGTATAGGTCTGAGACCAGCCAAACTGTCTAAATTTTGAACACTTAAGTTAAATTCATCTAAATTATAGAGCAACACTGGTCTTTATCTACAAATGGTATTGGGATTACAGATATAAGTTATATGTTTTTACGTAAATACAGTTTTTAAGTTACAACTGAATATCTTCTGAATGGCAAGTGTTTGATGCAAATATACATTTTTAAACATAAGTAAAACAATAATTGTAAAATAAACTTTCAACAAGCAAAGATTTTAAGAAACAATTTTTATCTCATTTTATGTCATCCTTTATTCTAAATTTTAAACAGTTACTCATCTCAGTGATTATTTTAATAATTTATTTCAAATTAAATGCAACATTTAATGGTAAAAACAAAATAATGTAATATATAATGGATGATTTCATGTGTTTCTCTATCTCTTACTTGAGTTATCTCCCTTTCACTCTGACCAAAGACTTTCAACTCTGTGACTTAACAACTATGGATTACTAGTATAATGTATATATGAATCATAACTTACCCCTAACTTGACTAACATATTTTTCTGAATACTGTGAGGATGATACAGGGATTATCTTTCCTGATTCTCTTCTTAAGCTAGATAATTCTGAGATGTCTCGACCAATTCCTGAGTCATGGGTACTCATTCCATCACCAACCTAATATGATAAGAATTAATTAAAATTATTGACCTTTTAATCCTAAACTTGATAGCTAGTTATGTAGAGTAAAAAATTAAAAACCTAGCTGTTTATGTATAGACAATGAATAAAAGTATTCACACACCTGTGTTTTCCTATCATTTCCTATATTATCAAGAAATTATTCCAATTAGATTGCTGAAATGATTTCAATGTAAGAAGTGGAATTATTGGTAGATTTGCTCAAAATTTTGACCATTTTCTCTGCTCTTCATTCTCAGTAAATTTACAGGTTGAACAAAACTAAGAGAAATTATAGATCAATTTCCTATTTAATAACGCTAACAATATATCAAAAATTATTCTAGCTCATGTGTTTAACTTATAATATCTTTTTCAAAACAACATTTTGAATAACAGTGATAATTTCATTAAAGTTAATATCCAAAAAACACCTGAGAATAATTAAACAAGAGGCCCATGGGCCTTAACGCTCACCTGAGGATATTTCCAAAGATGTTTGCAAAGCACAAAAGACAATATATTAGGTACAGAAACTTTACAACTTTTCTCAAGTTAAGAACTGCCACAAAACTTAATCAGAAATATATCCAGTCACATTTCATTTATAAGTAGCTTATATAATAAGCATGAATAATTTCCAAATCATTAACAAATTTCAGTATACTTATGCAGCTATGTCCTTGACCTTTGAACATAAATGACCTTGAACCATATATGATCGCCATGCCAACAGCTACAATATTCTAATATACATGCCTATACAAAAAGTTAAAGTTTTCAAGATAATAAGCAATTTGTCTTCTTTTGCAGCTGTGACCTTGACCTTTGAAAAAATAACCTTAAACCATATCAAAAATGATCGCCATATTAATTCCTACAATATTCTAATATACATGCCTATGCAAAAAGTTAATAGTTTTCAAGATAATTAGCAATTTATGTCTTCTTTTGCAGCTGTGACCTTGACCTTTGCAAAAATGACCTTGAACCATATATCAAAATGATCATTGCTGCATTACCTACAATATTCTAATATATATGCCTATACAAAAAGTTAACAGTTTTCAAGATAATTAGCAATTTATGTCTTCTTTTGAGGCTGTGACCTTGACCTTTGAACATATGACCTTGAACCATATATCAAAATAATAGATCGCCATATCAATTCCTACAATATTCTAATATATATGCCTATACAAAAAGTTAATAGTTTTCAAGATAATTAGCAATTGAACTCTTCTTTTAAAGCTGTGACCTTGACCTTTGAACATATGACCTTGAACCTTGTATCAAAATGATCAATGTCACAATACCTACAATATTTTAATATTCATGCCTATACAAAAAGTTAATAGTTTTCGAGATAATTAGCAATTTATGTCTTCTTTTTGCAGCTGTGACCTTGACCTTTGATCATATGACCTTGAACCATATATCAAAATGATTGTTGTCACAATACCTACAATATTCTATTATACATGCCTATACAAAAAGATTATAGTTTTCAAGCTAATGTAGATTTTTATTATTTATAAGCCAAAAATAACATTTCAGGGGCAACAACTCGTACATGGATTATTATATAGTTACGTAACTTGGTACCTTTTTAAATTTTGTCATGCTGAACATTTTAATAATGTTTTGATTTCATATATCTCTTAATATTTGCAAGAAAATTGCCTAAAACTGCATAAATCACAAATTAGGTCATGACCTTGATTTGTGACCTTGGCCCTAATTTAAAGGTCATTTCAAGAAAAAGTCAAAACTGAAAACCTCATGTCCATATCTGTTCAAATAGTGAAGTTATAACAATTTGAAGCCATTTTACGAAATTTTTTAAATTAAACGCAAAAAATTGTAACCCTTTTTTCGACCAAATTTCACGAAATGAACAAACTATAGGCTTAAGACCCTAGAGAAGCCAAATATCACATCAGATTTTTTTCTTCCATCATCGATTTCAGAGAAGAAGATTTTTAAAGATTTTTGGACCCCTAGGTCACCTTGACCTAGTTTTGGTAGCCATGGCAATGCCATGAACAAATCTGAATTGCATGGGCCCATATATGCTTCTGACAAAGTTTCATTGAAATCTGTACAGCAGTTTTGGAGGAGAAGTCAAAAATAGGTGTTAACGACGCAAGCACGCACACACACACACGCACATACACATGCTGTGCCATGCCATAAGCTCACATGACCTCTCGGTCAGGTGAGCTAAAAACTTAACAAACTTTACAATTTTGAAAATCTGGCAATAATTAATCAGAAATATCTAGTCACATTTCATTAATAAATAGTTTATATGCAAGATTTAAAAAGTACAATGAATAATTTCCAAATAATGTTTTTGAGCTTTGAGCATATGAACTTTAACCTTATATCAAAATGGTCTTAATATCAATACCTACAATATTCTAATATATATGCCTATACAAAAAGTCAATAGTTTTCAAGATAATTAGCAATTTATGTCTTCTTTTGCAGCTGTGACCTTGACCTTTGCAAAAATGACCTTGAACCATATATCAAAATGATCATCATATCAATACTTACAATATTCTAATATATATGCCTATACAAAAAGTCAATAGTTTTCAAGATAATTCACAATTTCAGTGCACATATGCAGCTATGACCTTCACCTTTCAACATATGACCTTGAACTATATATCAAAATAATTGTCATATCAATACCTACAATATTCTGATACACATGCCTATACAAAAAGCTTATAGTTTTCAAGCTAATGCACAATTTTAGTATTTATAAGCAAAAAATAACATTTCAGGGACAACAACTCCTACATGGATTATCATATTGTTACGAAACTTGGTACCTTTTTAAATTTTTTCATGGGGAACATTTTAACAATGTTTTGAATTCATATATCTCTTAACATTTAAAATTAGGTCAAGACCTTGATTTGTGATCTTGACCCTATTTTAAAGGTCATTTCAAGAAAAAGTCAAAACTTTAATCCCATGTCATTATCTGTTCAAATAGTCAAGTTATAACAATTTGAAGCCATTTGAGGAAATTTTTAAAATTAAATGCAAAAACGCGTTACCCATTTTTAGATCAAATTTCACGAAATGAACAATCTACTATCTTAAGACCCTAGAAAAGCCAAATATCACATCAGATTTTTTCTCCCATCATTGGTTTCTGCCAAGAAGATTTTTTAAGATTTTTAAACCCCTAGGTCACCTTGACCTAGTTTTGGTAGCCATGGCAATGCTTTGAACAAAACTACATTGCACCAGCCTATATATGCTTCTGACCAAGTACCATTGAAATCTGTCCAGCAGTTTTGGAGGAGAAGTGGAAAATAGGTTTTAACGATGCACGCTCATACACACACCGCACCATGCCATAAACTCACATGACCTTTTGGTCAGGTGAGCTAAAAATAATAATACATAAACATAGAAACGTCAAAAATAATACTATGTAATAGCAAGAATACTTTTTTCGAACCTCTGCACTCTTAACAATAATACTGAAGAAGATATACCAATGTTTTGTCTTCCCTTTTCAAAATATTTTAAGCTACAAAATATATTTCTTTAAGTTTGGTTTGAAAATAACTATTGTAACTTTTAAAAAAAATGTTAAAATTCTTTCTATCTAGTTCAATTGAGATTTTTACAATCAAAAGCAGAAAGTTGAATCTTTTTCTGATGTTCCAAGTATCTACTTGAAAATAATGATTATAAACATTAAATTAAGTTATATGATATACAAAATAAATAAATAAATAAATAAATAAAAAACATTTACCTGGCTGCTGAGAGTTTCTGGGAATTCTTGAGAGCTGGCTACGCTACTCACATCCATGATATCCGTTATTTTGGATGGAATATTATCAACAAATTCTTCCTCACCTTCCTCTGAAACAACTCCACCTGAATTAAAATGTCATTTAAAATTAATTCTGGTACGAATTTTGCTCTAAAGAAATGGATATTGATTTGTTGCAAATAAAAGATACATTTACAAAACATGAATGGATTAACAAGAAGTCAGGATTGTCACATCATAAATTAATCAATTTTCTATGTATCAATGGATGATTACTTCATGGATTACTGATTTGTATTGATTTTTAACTCACTTTACTGTAAACATTATAAAAGTGTCAAACTCCAATTATTTTTTAAAACTTCTGATTTCATTAAGAGGTTGTTATTGTTTGTTTATCTTTTACAAAATTAATTTTAATTTTGAAATATCTGCATTGCTAATACTACTTGTACAGATAAAACATGACATTGGGGATAAATTTATCATTCTGTCATCAATATTGCTACTAAAGCTCTCTTTACATTGCCTGTTTGTACCAGTATTTTAATTCATTGACTTTACCTTAATCCCATGAGGTAAAAAAATTACCTTTACAACAGAACATGAAATGTATGTACCAGTAATAAGACTCAATTTTATGTTGCATTAGAGACTTTTCTATGATTGCATAATATTTTACAAAGCAAGGTTTGATATAAATTGGGGAAAGGTTTCCTTTTGTACCCTCTTTTATGATTTTAATTTTGAATAAAATGGCCTAAAAATGATTAAATCAAGCCATTCTGCACATATCTGTGAAAAATAAATTTTCAAAATTTTTACATAGAATTTAATGGGTAGGGAGTACAAATATAAAGGTATTTTCTATTTAGATAAATCCATATTAAGAAAGGGCTGCATTAGTAAATCCTGTCTTAACTGAACAACAACTGGACCAAAATTTATGTTTGGTTGAACAGGTATTTACTTTAACCAGGTTTAATCATTTAACATATAATTATTAGCATTATTTCCTAATAAAGTACAGTAAACTATATCTATATATAGTCCACTAAAACCCTTTTTTGAAGTCCCTATGCTCAATATTTCAACCAATGAAAACCTTTTAACAAGGCCATCTGTCCAATAAGACCATTGTTTTAAAGTCCTTTGAGACCACTTGTCAATAAAATTTAATTGTCCACAAGTTGTCTTTTAAATACAGGTTTTACTGTAATAAAATATAGTAAAGCTTTCAGTCAATATTCTTCTATTTATACAGAGAAGGTCAGTTCTGAAATGGTGGAAGAAAGCAGAGTCTTGAAAACCAACAATATTTAGCAAGAAAATTATTCATATACAAGAATCTGTCAGAGAAATCTGAGCCTAAATCTGACACACACTGCAATCTGTAAATGGAAACCACGAACTTGACTTACCCTTTAAAATTTTTCCACTTTTTGTTCTTTTTCCTAATCTCTTCAAATAATACTGATATACCATTGGATTTCTAGGATCAAATCTAAAAACAGAACTGAACTTATAAAACAAGAATATCTTTGTCACATAAAATTAAAATTTTTAATCAAGTGTTGAAAAATTGTGAAAAATGAGCATAGCAGGTCGGGTCATGACAAATATAATTGGAGAAGTATATCTAATCAGTTATGGTTTAGTCTCCAATATAGCACAAATTGGCATTATCAATCATATCATATGGCATTTATAATTTTACCTCTTACGAAATAAAGTGATTTGAATTAAAATCAAGAAATACCCATCACGTCTTTGTGTACTGTGCATGGACATTGGATTTTGGAACTGTCTATATTGAAATCATACTTGTACTTTTTAATAAAAATAAAATTAAGTAAAAACTTACCTAAATGTGCAAACAAGCAAAATGTTATTGACAAAGAATTCTCAAAAACACTACTTGAAACAAAACACAATTTTTTTCATAAGTCAATAATTTTGATTATAAAATATTCTGCATGTACTAAGAAATGTATGTGGAGATTTTCATACATTTCAGCAAGCACGAACAGCTGAACACTGCTTTTAAACTTTATACATACACTGCATATATGATAAAATATACAGGGTCTTTAGATCTTGTCATGAGACACCATGAAATTGTGATTTCTGGGAAAACAAAAGTATCTGATATGATCAGAATATCAGGGAACCATCAAACTTGTGTCATAATTGAATAATATGATAATGACATTAGGGAACATTTGTATATCTGGGAACAGTGTAAAGCATGAAGGACCTAATTTAATTTAAACTATTTTCAATTACTGATAGAGTTTACTTGGACATTAATGTCTAGATATAACAAGAAGCCTAATATGACCTGTATTAATCAACTAACACTTTATAAATGCATTTAAATTTAACACAACTTTAAATACATGTATGTTTCAACCAAGTGTTTTTTCCAAAATGATTAGTGTTCAATTTGGTCTAGTTGTTAGAAAAAAAAGATTTTGAAAGAAATATAACAACTTACTAACATCAAACTCAAAACTTAAAGTCAGAAAAAGCTGTTACTTCTATTAAATGGTTATTAGTATACATCTTTCTTTCATACGAGATATATCAAATTGAAACTAAATTATCAATCCATAAATAAATCTTAAACACCTATTTATCTGTTATTTTTCTATTTTTGTAATGACAGTCATCTTGATTTTGGATGGCAATGCTTGAAATAATTTTCATCTACATCATCCATGGATCTTTCTTAGTGTTTTGAATTTCTATTAATAACTGATGAAACAAATCAAGCTTGAAACAACTGAAGACCCAGTTTTTAAGACAATTTGCATAAAAGATAATTATAATAATATCATAGATATAAAAATGGTCAAGTTCACAACAACCAGCTGCTGAAATGTTTAAAAAGCCTTTGGAATTCTTATTAATCACGGAAAATATTAGTCATTCATTGAAAATACTTTGTAAATTACACATTAACAAATGTATTATATTACTGGTATTTATCTTTAGTGTGTCCAAGCATGGCTTCTATTTGACCATTAAAACTATGTTTTTGACTCTTTTAATTTTGACCCTTGAAGCTGGCAAGTTTAATATTTGCTGATTCCAAGGTATGTAACAAAATGGGGTCCAACTCTGATTATCAAACACTGTCCAAGGTGTCAAATATAAGTCAAATGAAAGACTACTGGGCAATTACTTTTTTTCCCTGTAGTATTCAACAAAACATTAAAACTATAGTGCTATTGTATTGAATCAATAATAGCAAAAATTCAAAAACAATAAATATCTATATACATGTTCATACTCCTTACCTTGATATTTTTCAAGAAGCTAAAGGATACTTAATTAGATGTTACATATAAGATACATGGTAATTGTTAGTAAGCAGAAATCTATATATAGAAGTTACAATTACAATCACTGATAAACAATATCAGGAGCTGATATTTATTTTACCAGCAAAAATAATTGATTTGAAAATTCTGTGACCTTTCCAAATCAACCCAACACATTCAAATTCTACATCATCAACAAAATAATGCATTCAGGTTACCAACTTTTACGCCAGAATTTATAGTTCTTATATTGTTGAACTTTCAAAATGTTACCCTTTAAAGAAAACAAGGTGTGTGAAGTGAAGTAATAGAGCTTTGCACCCCAGTTAAGATTCTTTTACTTGTATCAAGAACAGGCCTTCACAAACGCCAATTTTTGGCAAAAAACACCGATTCAAACTTAAAAAAGTGGTTGAAAAATATCCGAATTGGCTTTTTTCCCCATAATAGTAAGACAAAATCTGATTAAAAATTCTTTTTTAATGCCGGCTTGTTAACAATTAAAATTACTCAGGACTGTGTCACGATTCACTGAACTTCCCTATTCACAGGTAATTAATTACCTAATACCTTACAAGTTAATTGATTACTAGTGGCTTCACCTGTTCACATCGTTTCTACTAGAGTATACAAACACATACACGTGCCTGATCGATAGTTAATAACCTCCCCTGAATTTTATATACAAGAGCTGACTAGATTGATAACGACCGTTTTTTCGGGTTACCAACAACATGATCACGGCATTACACGTGGTTTTATATGTTATATGTCGATCTATTTTAAGTTACCAGTGATGGGATTTTTGCAAGATATCAATAAGCGGTGTTTATGAACATTTATCTATATATGCGACAGTGTCACACATCGACTTACATGTATAATTTATAATTAAAACGACAGATATCCCGATGTACCAAACACAATTCAGTTTAACTGTTTATTGACGTTTTGTTGCATTGCCAATGACTCATTGACTGGACAGTTATGGAAAGATAAATAGCAGTACGTTAACACCATATTTTGAAATAAAAACTTAATGTTTATTTCTTTACCTGTCTGATGTGTGTTTATTAAAAACAAAAAACAGAAAATTGTTGTGGGGGGTGGGGGTACCCTTTGCCTAACGTTGAGAGGCGGGGGGGGGGGGGGGGGGGGGGGGGGTTGATATACCCTTTGCCTACCGCCGATTGACCGTGCCGGCGTTTGTGGAGCCCTGATCAAGAAGGTCAGTTTTTGAATGGCATAGGTACAATGGAGATGAGAGAAAACTACAACTTACAACAAGCAAACTTACAAACTAGGCTTAGACAATGTGATATGTAAGCATGAAGAAGACAAGAGGGGAAAAATACCAAATAAAAAAAAAGTAAAACAAAATCTATAAGTAATGAAAAATATTTAACTTTTAAAAATATCTGTGTTATTTTGATGTGCCATTTGCACACTTTTTGGAAATTCATTTCTCACCTGTGATACTAGGGGCCAAAAAAGTTGAAAAATAAAAAGATAATCCAAACATTTGAAAATTAATGAATTAAAAGTTCCAAAATTATATAAATCTAATCCAGCTTTGCATAAGGGAACAAACCTTAGTTTTAAATAAATTTCAAGAATAAGAACAGCTGAAAAATTTGGCATAATACACATTTTTTGACAGCACAATGTATGGCCTACTGAGTTATGGATACCCCCAGAGAGTTTTATTCCACAATAAAGATTCTGAAAGTAAATTTAAGAGATCCCCCTATCTCAAACTTAATCTAAACTAAAATTTAAAAAGTTAGAAGTCTAGCTCATCTAGGCAACACCTGAAGTAATGTTAAAAGGCTTGCAAACTACAGTAAAAAATAATTCATTATATCAATATACATTTTCAATGTTTTCTAACATCCTTGTGTTACATCATATTTGAAGTTCAATCGTCATTACTTTTCAAAGAGTTTCTTAAAATCATAAATGTAACATTAAATACTTCAAGAAAACTCAAGCTAGACAATACAAAATATGTAAAGATATTTCAGATGGTAGGCTGTTGGATAAAAAAGATACATCTTTGTTAGTAAAACATCATTAGTTAGGTCATCAACCAATAAGATAACAATTAGCAAGACACTTCAAAATCATTGGTCAAGACATCAACCAATAAGATTATAATCAGCATGACACTTCAAAATCATTGGTTAAGACATCAACCAATAAGATTATTAGTAAGACACACCAAAGACAAATGAATTACCCATCAGGAAAATCATCATATTCCTCAGACACTGCAGAACTTTTGCCTGAAATCTCCACCCTAGTTACAGAGCTTAAAGAAAAAGATGAAATTATTTATACTTTTTCTTTAAATCAACATCATGCAGTTACTTATAAAAAATGAGCTATCCTAAGACAAATGTCTTCATTGCTGCAATGGTGTTTCACTTTGTTGTATAATATGACAATATATGTTGTACAAAAGTTTGACTGATGAATGGTTTGTTGTTGTATTGATACGCATGATTTAACTTTTCTTTGCTATATAACTATTTTGACAAAAAATAAATATTACTAAGCATTACAGGTATATTATGTTATATAGACAATTAATAAAAATAAGTCAAATTAAATTTGCCAATACAACTATAGAAAAAATCTGTAAATGTTTTAAATCATAAAATAAAATCATTTAAATTTATATGCAAACTTTTTAATGCAAAAATGACAAAATTTTACACCTGCCATAAAACAGGCTATACAGCTAAAACAAAACATGTAACACTCAATAACCATCACCAAATAGTTAGAATCTGAAATATAATTAATTAATATAGGTGTGACAATCTTTGTACATAAATCACTGTTAGTTTGTGACATCAGGTCAAATATTGTCATATAAAATATCTTATTCACTGTGTACTTGTTATAAATGTCTTGACAAAGACCTAAGAATCTATAATTTTATGTACAAATCAAATGGAGTAATTAAGTCTTATGATCAAGATAATTAACTGATATAAAGGTGGTCAGTTCTGGGATGGTGGGGAACCTGGAGTACATGTATAAGCATGTCAGACACTCTATATCAGCCATTTCAGTCTTCTTTACAGGTCTATGTAGGGCAAAAAGGATGACTTAAAGTAAGTGACATTGTAAACAAAAAATCAAAAAAATTAAAATTTTCTGATAAGACTGGTTTCCATTCAACAAATAATTATCTGTAAGAACCAAACCAAAGTTATATCTTTTAATCTTCAGAATTCTATAAAATAAATTTTAAGACTTAATATCCTAGTTAGACATCAAAGTGGAGTGAGTATTGGTGTTTTATGTCCAAGTGTTTCATTTAAAATGAGAAGTTCAGTTCAAGGATAATAGAGAAAATGGGATTGCACAGAGAAGACCACCATGTAAACTGACAACCTTTTCAACCCTAGGGGGCCTCGGTGGCCGAGTGGTCTAAAGCGTGCGCTTACGGATCACAGTGCCTCTCACTGCCTAGGTTTGAATCCCACTCGGGAAAAATTCTAGTGTGAGAAAGTTTGTCAGTTCGCTTGCCGAAGGTCAGTGGTTTTCTCTGGGCACTCTGGTTTCCTCCACCATCCCATAACTGACCGCCTCGAAATAAGTGAAAGATTCTTGACTGGGGCAAATACATAACTTCTGACACTTAGGTTACAGCTCATGACAGGAGCATGAAAGAAACTTTCATGTATCTAACGCAGGAAAGCTAAAATGTGTTTCAGTTCCATCACAATGACTCAAAAAGCCATAGAGCCAATCTAAGCAGCAATGAAATCACAACCACATAAGTTTTGTTTGAATTTTCCCTCACCTTTACAAAGTAAAGCAATTAACATTGAAAGCAGATAAAAAAAATTCTATTGGTAAAATCACAACATAGTAAATCTATTTAATTCAAACTTTGCCTTCACCTTTTTATGAGTATATATATATATATGTTTGACAATACTGTGAGGCCGATTCCTTTAAGATGTAGTTAATACAAAGGTATGTCAAATCTGTCTTACAGTCTTTTATTTTTCAGGTACTCTTCAAATTTTTTTATTTTCTTTATTATTGTTATTATTATTATTATTTTTTTTTTTACAAATTTACCTATATTTTGCAAGTATTAATTCAATGATAAATAATTATATTTTACTAAAGTACTCCTGTTACATCATCTCTTAAAGAAATTAAGATGTCCCTATGACACTGTAACCATGGTGATACAAAGTCTACTTCAGTATACCAAACAAAACATCATGATGATAAATATTGTCCTATAAAGACAGGTTTAAATGTTTATAAATATTTATTTCATAACAACATGTTAAGTCCCAGTCTTATAGAATCTATCACAGTATTGTTGACTAGAATTAAATTACCCATTGTTACACTCATCATCCTCATTAACAAATACCTCAATATGTATAGTACATCTTAAAAATCAAAAAATATATTTTCAGAAAACAGGCATCTTTTATATATCTATCAGTTGTAAAAATAAAAAACAAAACAAAACAGATACAAGTAAAATTCAAAATACTGAAGGTACTGAAAACAGGACAACATATAAAATAACATAATAACAAAAAAATAATAATAATAAATAAATTGACAAAATGGAAATTAATTTGGACCAAAATAATTACAAAAACTGTATCAAAATATTTTTGTTTTTTATGGAATAATGGCATTATCTTACTAATGATTATTGTAAATATTCATGACCATCATGGTGTGTTTCAAATTTCAATTTATATTCTACAAATATCAGCTTGTGCACCCAGAAATTTTGAATTACATATCAATTTGAATTTGAAAAACTTCACAAATATAAAATTCCAATGTAACCACGACCATGACTACAACCTGAAAAATAATACCTATAGTGGAACTTTAAGAAATCAAAAATATATTTCTAAAATGTCATGAGTTACTAAAAACAAATTATTTGTTTGTTTTTAGGTCCTAACAGTTATTATTTCTAATTTTGTTTCAAATCAAGTAATTCAAATACCTGGATATTTCAAAAATTAAACTAAAACAGCCATGATGTACTAGAGGTTTTATTTTAGGACTGTGATTCCATCAATTTAACAGTAAATCACTAACAGACATTATCAGTAATGTATCCTTCGTCTATTACAGTAGAGTTAAGTTTATGTTTGAAAATCTAGATAATTTTATTGTGCCAATTTAGGTCAACATATTTATAAAAAATTATGCCAGCTCCTATATAATACACAACCAAATTTTATATTCATATTAATTCACTCAATTCACAAAAATCTCACGTGATTTTTTTGTTAAATTCACATGAATTTCACATGGAATTAATTTTACATGAATGTACCTAAAAAATTTAATGAAATTCATATACTTTCAGATGAAATTCATGTGAACAAAATTTGCCAATGTAAAATATATTTATTTATGAACTATCAGGAATTATTAAATGTTTTCAAGAAGAATTTAACTGCCCACAGATTTCTGATCTTTAGATCAGTAGGCATTTTGGTAAATATTACAATACTACTGCATATTTATGTGAAAAAAAGAATTCTTTGTACTGTTGGCAAACCTTTTTTCTGTCATTCATTTTTCATGAAATAATGATTTCATACTGGAGAAAGTTTGTTTAAAATAAGTTCATTTTTTTAAATACTGATTTCGACCTTCATGAAATGTCTAATTTAGATGAGTTTCTACATAAAACTATCAAAAAAAAAATAAAAAAATTTTATATCATGGTTAATTTAAATTAAAAATATGCCCAAAAATAATCAAAATTAATTTGATTTTAACAATAATGTACCCAGGGTTGTCACTTTAACCATATATTACTTACTATGTCTATATTTATCACTTACCTTCTCCTTCTGTAATTACTGGACTCCCGGGAAGTTGTACTTATACTATCCCTATATAACAAACAAGAAATATAATTTACTATTGCATATCGTGATTTTAGAGATACAAGAGGGCAAGACAAGAAAATATGTCATACAGCAGAAAACTTTGTTCAGTAGATGTATGGAAAATACTGACTTCATAAATTGAAAAAAAACACTTAAATCTAGGGGTCTGGGGGTTATTTCATCATTCAGCAGTGACATCTAAATTATTTCATACATAGCCTTGTTTGAGTCTTAGACCTTTGTTGTAGTGTGACCATAACAAGACATTGCTACAATTGATCCAGTTTATACAGTTGATACTGTGTAAGTGTTTATTTTGGTTGTGCATTAATATTGGCACTTTTGGCATAATATTAATTTCCACTGATATTAATACACTTCAACATTAATTTTAGCTCACCTTTCTAAAGGGAAACAATAACAGCACCAATATTAATACACACTAAATGTTTGAGACCCTCGGGAGCACCAAATATAATACACACCAATATAAATACTTGACCTGACAAACTTGACTTAATTTAAACAAAATAAAACTTGGAAAATTTAGCTTCATCAGGTAGACTTTAGCTCTTCTTTACTTGCCATCAGAGCTTACAACGGATTTAACCTTCATTTAAAAATACTTTTCCCACAGTTGTTGGGCAAGAACAATCTTCATTTAAATGACAAAGTCAATTAATTAATCAATCAATCCAACAATCAATTAATTAATCCATTAATCAATCAAATGTTGATGTATATAATAAGCATAATGTACCTGCTCCTCTCTTCTAGATGAAAACTTTTCTGTCTTCTTCCTGATGCTTGAGTTTCTGGAGTCCAAAAAGCACCTGTTAAAATCAATCAAACAATCATGTATTTATCCACTTATTTGCAACAAAAGTGAAGTTCCACTTGCAAAAATCACTATATATTCCACAGGTGAAGAAATAAAGATTAAATAACATTGTCAGGAGTACTTCATTAGTACCCGGGAGGTCAATTCTGGTTAAACTGGTACATTTAATCACTAACACCCATTAAAATTTATTTGACAAAAATATTCATCATAATTATTTAAGTAACTAAATTACTAAAGTTCCATTTGCAGATGATTAAATACAGTATTAAACAATGTTAAAGAAATCCAATATATCATATAAGAATTGCATTTATACAAGTAACTCTTCAAAAACACAAATTGCCATTAATGTAACAGAATTTCAATACAACACCCATTTACATTTGAAAATAACATAAATATGTCCTTATTACACTTTCAGATACAATGCCACTGAAAACAGATGTGTACAGATATAAAAGCTTACTATTCAACTTTAAAAATATATTAAAACTTTGTTTTCCTTTTCTTAAAACTACTATGATTATAAAGTGTGTATTATAATAATCCTACTTAGGCTAATGTCACAACTCAGGATAATCCCTTCAAGGCAATAGCCACATTTATTTCACCTTCAAGTAGAATTAACAGGTGCTAGTTTACATAAAATAACAGATCATTAAAATGGGCACTATACAATATTAGCTAGTTTTACCTGTTTTGTTTAACAGTTAATGGCCCTTACTGTTTGTGTTAAATAACAGATGAGCACAAGTCTTGGATTTAAACATTGTAGTTTTAGTGCAGAAAGTTTATTTTGTTTAGATAAAATTGTTAAATTTGTTGTCCACCATATTATAACAGTAAAAACCGTGTAATAGGAAAGGTAAAAAATGCAGCCACAAATTCGAGGATTTAACCTGGGACCTTTCAAATATTAGCAGGATGCTCTACTGACTGAGCTACATGGCTATCTATCAAGCCTGGTCTGCTACAACTAAAACAAATAAATGCAGTCTATCCAGAACTCAGAGCTCAGACCTTCATTAAAATATCATGATAGGTATAATATAAAAAAGACCACTCACTACTAACAGTGATGAGGACATTCCAATGGAATATATAGTACAGTAGATTCCGCTTAATTGCATAGTCTGTTTGTCAGAAAATTTTATGCAATTAAGCGGAATATGCAAATAACCGAAAATGCCCCTTGGGCACAACTGATTGATGGATACATAGGTTGGGGCCATTTTAGTACTTGTGTCGGCATCATAGAACACTGTAGAAACAACAGAAAATTAGTTATTACTTTGAAATTAAAAAATGAAATAAATAATTCAGAATAAAAAAATTAAAAAAATTATTTTATTTAATTTGTATAATGTTTTAAAAATTCTAGCTGATCGATTGACGGATACACCCGGTGAGGCCGTTTTTTATTTTTAGTAGACATCAAAGTCGGTGTACTGTAGAAACAGCAAAAAATTTGTAATTCCTTTGACATAAAAATAAATAATTAAAGATAATTGAAAAAATATTTAATTAATTAAAATCTCAAGACTTGTAGTATATTTTCTTTACTAAATAAAGATTTAAAATTCTAGCTGATCGTTTCAAACCCCCTATTTACATGATTCCAAAATGTGGTATAGGTGGACTTTTCTTGCAGACCATCGATCTGTGTTTAATTAGAAAATGTATGTAACTGGAACATCTGTTGGTATTTAATTCATTGTTGCTTTACACTCGCAATATTCGTATTTCTTGTTTATTTAATTCTTTTTAAAAATCCACGTGTTCGCACATGGCACTGAGTTATATTGTTTGAGTTATCTCCCTTTCACGGTACGATAATCTATTTTTAAAAGTGACATAGAAAAAATCCAGTTGCTTGAAAACGTGCACGATGTCTGGTAAAATTAAATTCAAACAGAATTTGTGTAAATAAATTGAAAAATGTCTTATCTTGTTATTTATTTTACACAAAGTTATATTTTAATTGTTTATTGACCAATTATTCGATCAGTCATAAATTGGAAATTCCCGTTATGTGTAACTAGGTCTTATCCAATGAAATTAATGAATAAAACATCACTTCCTTAAGTGAAAATATGTCTTTGAAGTTGAATCTGTATACCGACAAAACTTGCTACATAAGGGGTTTTCAGCCGTAAACGATGATTTCAACCAGTTTATCTTAAAGAGGAAATAATAAATAAAGAATAAAGCATTTGATTGAGGTATGATTTATTGAGTTTACGCAAAAAGAACTGTAAATATGCTTTATCAAACTTGCTGTGGGATAACAGTCAACGTACATACACATCCCTTAACCATGTTAACAAAAACATTAATTTTAAAAAAGTGTTTTTGGTTTTATTTCATCTTTGTTTTAAAAAAAACCAGCACCGAAGTTCCAGTAAAATCATGTCTGGGTTTAGAAAATGTAATGGAAATAAATTTCAGTTAAAAAAGATCGTTATAAAACTTGTGTGACCCTGGTACAAATTTTTCACCTGTCATAGCCCTTTTTAATTGGTTTAACATAATTAATTACGTTTCCTGACAAACGCTTATTGACAGACCAATTGGATGACTACTCTACAAAGTGAACACTAATTAACTGGCTTCATATCTCACCTGGTGTTAGCCGTACACATGTTTATATTATGTAAACACCTCTCGAGGTTACCTTGCATTGTCGGCAAATATATTTTGTAATCATGAAATTTCAGACCAAGATCGCATAATTTTCAGAATTTTTTATGCAATTAAGCGGAATTTAGACTTTTGTTTATGCAAATAAACGGAATTTTTTTGCACTGTTTAAATAGGAAATGGTTTGGTGCAAAGAAAAATTAAGCAATTAACCGGAATATGCAATTAACCGGTACGCAAATAAGTGGAATCTACTGTATAGCCTAAATATAAAGTCTCAATGCACCTAAGAAACATGGACTTATAAATAGATGGTCTTTATATATGTGTTTCTTTTTCTTGTTGAAATATATGTAAAAAGGGACCTTAAAACACTGGTTCACTGGTCTTAATGGACAGTGTTCTTAAATAACAAGCAGTACCTATAGCAAATGTATGTAGTAGCTATAGCACATGTATGTAGTAGCTGTAGCACCTGTATGTAGTAGCTACAGCACATGTACGTAGTAGCACATGTACATAGTAGCTATAGCACATGTACGTAGTAGCTGTAACACATGTACGTAGTAGCTATAGCACATGTACATAGTAGCTGTAACCCATGTACGAAGTAACTATAGCTGATGTACGTAGTAACTAGCACATGTACGTAGCAACTATAGCACATGTATGTAGTAACTATAACACATGTACATAGAAACTGAAGCACATGTACGTAGTAGCTATAGCACATGTACGTAGTAACTATAGCACATGTAGGTAGTAAGTATAGCACATGTATGTAGTAACTATAGCACATGTACGAAGTAACTATAGCACATGAACGTAGTAGCTGTAACACATGTACGTAGTAGCTATAGCTGATGTACATAGTAACTATAGCACATGTACATAGTAACTATAGCACATGTATGTAGTAACTATAGCACATGTAGGTAGTAACTATAAAACATGTACGTAGTAGCTATAGCACAAGTATGTATTAACTATAGCACATGTATGTAGTAGCTAGAGCACATCGACGTAGTAGCACATGTACATAGTAGCTATAGCACATGTACGTAGTAGCTGTAACACATGTATGTAGTAGCTATAGCACATGTACGTAGTAGCTGTAACCCATGTATGAAGTAACTATAGCTGATGTACGTAGTAACTAGCACATGTACGTAGTAACTATAGCACATGTATGTAGTAACTATAGCCCATGTACATAGTAACTGAAGCACATGTACGTAGTAGCTAAAGCACATGTACGTAGTAGCTATAGCACATGTATGTAGTAATTATAGCACTTGTACTTAGTAAGTATAGCACATGTAAGAAGTAGCTATAGCACATGTTTGTAGTAACAATGGCACATGTAAGTAGTAACTATAGCACATGTACATAGTAACTATAGCAAATGTACATAGTATCTGTAACACATGTAAGTAGTAGCTATAGCTGATGTTCGTAGTAACTATAGCACATGTACGTAGTAACTATAGCACATGTATGTAGTAACGATAGCACATGTTCGTAGTTACTATAGCACATGTACGTAGTAGCTATAGCACATGTATGTAGTAACTATAGCATATGTACGTAGTAGCTATAACGCATGTACATAGTAGCTATAGCACATGTATGTAGTAGCTATAGCACATGTATGTAGTAGCTATAGCACATGTATGTCGTAACTATAGCCATGTACGTAGTAGCTATAGCTGATGTAAGTAGTATCTATAGCACATGTAGGTAGTAGCTATAACACATGTACGTAGTAGTTATAGCACATGTACATAGTAGCTATAGCACATGTACGTAGTAGCTATAGCACATGTAGGTAGTAGCTATAGCACATGTACGTAGTAGCTATAGCACATGTACGTAGTAGCTATAGCACATGTATGTAGTAACTATAACACATGTACGTAGTAACTATAACACATGTACATAGTAGCTATAGCACATGTACGTAGTAGCTATAACACATGTATGTAGTAGCTATAGCACATGTACGTAGTAGCTATAACACATGTATGTAGTAACTATAACACATGTAGTAACTATAGCACATGTACGTAGTAGCTATAGCACATGTATGTAGAAGCTATAACACATGTATGTAGTAGCTATAGCACATGTACGTAGTAACTATAGCACATGTACGTAGTAGCTATAGCACATGTACGTAGTAGCTATAGTACATGTACGTAGTAGCTATAGCTGATGTACATAGTAACTATAGCACATGTACCTAGTAGCTATAGCACATGTACATAGTAGCTATAGCACATTTATGTTGTAGCTGTATAGTTGTACATACCAGCCCAAGAAATCTTCTCATTCTGAGAAGGGTCTTATGTCAGTAAAATTATTTTGTCACCTCCTTCAAAACTTAAAAGATACAATGGTATTGGTCATTTGTAAATATATAAAAATCACTGAATGTTAAAATCCAATTTCGAGTCTCATTTACCTTGGATGACCATTCTACATCAATAGATATCTGGTCAATTCTTTAAATGATGGTTTTAAAAATTAATAGCACATGTACGTAGTAGCTATAGCACATGTACGTAGTAGCTATAACACATGTACATAGTAGCTATAGCACATGTATGTAGTAGCTATAGCACATGTATGTAGTAGCTATAGCACATGTATGTAGTAACTATAGCCATGTACGTAGTAGCTATAGCTGATGTAAGTAGTATCTATAGCACATGTACGTAGTAGCTATAACACATGTACGTAGTAGTTATAGCACATGTACTTAGTAGCTATAGCACATGTACATAGTAGCTATAGCACATGTAGGTAGTAACTATAGCACATGTACGTAGAAGCTATAACACATGTACATAGTAGCTATAGCACATGTATGTAGTAACTATAACACATGTACGTAGTAACTATAACACATGTATGTAGTAGCTATAGCACATGTACGTAGTAGCTATAACACATGTATGTAGTAGCTATAGCACATGTACGTAGTAGCTATAACACATGTACGTAGTAACTATAACACATGTATTAACTATAGCACATGAACGTAGTAGCTATAGCACATGTATGTAGAAGCTATAACACATGTATGTAGTAGCTATAGCACATGTACGTAGTAACTATAGCACATGTACGTAGTAGCTATAGCACATGTATGTAGTAGCTATAGCACATGTATGTAGTAGCTATAACACATGTATGTAGTAGCTATAGCACATGTACGTAGTAGCTATAGCACATGTACGTAGTAGCTATAGCACATTTATGTAGTAACTATAGCACATGTACGTAGTAACTTTAGCAAATGTACGTAGTAGCTATAGCACATGTACGTAGTAACTATAGCACATGTACGTAGTAGCTATAGCACATGTACGTAGTAGCTATAGCACATGTACGTAGTAACTATAGCCATGTATGTAGTAGCTATAGCACATGTAGGTAGTAGATATAGCACATGTATGTTGTAACTATAGCACATGTACGTAGTAGCTATAGCACATGTACGTAGAAGCTATAGCTGATGTACATAGTAACTATAGCACATGTACGTAGTAACTATAGCCATGTACGTAGTAGCTATAGCACATGTACGTAGTAGCTATAGCTGATGTACGTAGAAGCTATAGCACATGAACGTAGCAGCTATAGCACATGTACATAGTAGCTATAGCACATGTATGTAGTAACTATAGCACATGTACATAGTAGCTATAGCACATGTACGTAGTAGCTTTAGCTGATGTAGGTAGTAACTATAGCACATCTACGTAGTAACTATAACACATGTAGTAACTATAGCACATGTACGTAGTAGCTATAGCACATGTATGTAGAAGCTATAACACATGTATGTAGTAGCTATAGCACATGTATGTAGTAGCTATAACACATGTATGTAGTAGCTATAGCTGATGTACGTAGTAGCTATAGCACATGTACGTAGTAGCTATAGCACATTTATGTTGTAACTATAGCACATGTATGTAGTAACTTTAGCACATGTATGTAGTAGCTATAGCACATGTACGTAGTAACTATAGCACATGTACGTAGTAGCTATAGCACATGTACGTAGTAGCTATAGCACATGTACGTAGTAACTATAGCCATGTATGTAGTAGCTATAGCACATGTACGTAGTAGCTATAGCACATGTATGTTGTAACTATAGCACATGTACGTAGTAGCTATAGCACATGTACGTAGAAGCTATAGCTGATGTACATAGTAACTATAGCACATGTACGTAGTTACTATAGCCATGTACGTAGTAGCTATAGCACATGTACGTAGTAGCTATAGCTGATGTACGTAGTAGCTATAGCACATGAACGTAGTAGCTACAGCACATGTACATAGTAGCTATAGCACATGTACGTAGTAGCTATAGCACATGTATGTAGAAGCTATAACACATGTATGTAGTAGCTATAGCACATGTATGTAGTAGCTATAACACATGTATGTAGTAGCTATAGCTGATGTACGTAGTAGCTATAGCACATGTACGTAGTAGCTATAGCACACTTATGTTGTAACTATAGCACATGTATGTAGTAACTTTAGCACATGTATGTAGTAGCTATAGCACATGTACGTAGTAACTATAGCACATGTACGTAGTAGCTATAGCACATGTACGTAGTAACTATAGCCATGTATGTAGTAGCTATAGCACATGTACGTAGTAGCTATAGCACATGTATGTTGTAACTATAGCACATGTACGTAGTAGCTATAGCACATGTACGTAGAAGCTATAGCTGATGTACATAGTAACTATAGCACATGTACGTAGTTACTATAGCCATGTACGTAGTAGCTATAGCACATGTACGTAGTAGCTATAGCTGATGTACGTAGTAGCTATAGCACATGAACGTAGTAGCTATAGCACATGTACATAGTAGCTATAGCACATGTATGTAGTAACTATAGCACATGTACGTAGTAGCTATAGCACATGTACGTAGTAGCTTTAGCTGATGTATGTAGTAACTATAGCACATCTACGTAGTAGCTATAGTACATGTACGTAGTAGCTATAGCTGATGTACATAGTAACTATAGCACATGTACGTAGTAGCTATAGCACATGTACATAGTAGCTATAGCACATTTATGTTGTAGCTGTATAGTTGTACATACCAGCCCAAGAAATCTTCTCATTCTGAGAAGGGTCTTATGTCAGTAAAATTATTTTGTCACCTCCTTCAAAACTTAAAAGATACAATGGTATTGGTCATTTGTAAATATATAAAAATCACTGAATGTTAAAATCCAATTTCGAGTCTCATTTACCTTGGATGACCATTCTACATCAATAGATATCTGGTCAATTCTTTAAATGATGGTTTTAAAAATTAATTAATTGAAATTAAATTTTAAATAAAATTCCTTAGGTAAAAATTTAGATTTTCACTGATCATTTAATTGATGAGCTGGACAACTCAATATTTATTTTTCTGATTAAGGACATAACACTAAGAAGGTGCATTTTCAGAAATTTATGGCTTATTTTTAAGGCTTATCCACAGAATGGTGTAGCAAGTTTTGCTGCATTTCTGAAAAATTACCTACTGTGTTGTTGTATTGATAAACCCTCAAGCCTTAATTCTTTGCCAGTTTTGTTCAGTCAAACTGACATTAAAAGGAAATTTTGCAATAAACCAAGAAACGCTTATAAAGAAAATATATAATAGAAATGGATAAGAGGATTTCTAAGAAACTGGCTTTAAGCAAGGCTGCAAAGCTAATAGGAGGATTAGTAGGGGGTTTACCCAGCATACCACTTGATACTTTATAATGATTTTTGTAGAACAATTTTCATTAAATATGGAATCACATAAATTGACATTTTTCCAACAAAAATTATGTTACACCAAAGAAATTTACAATGTGAGTGTTCCAAATCAATCCACACAAATGTAAAGCAGTAATGATCATGTTACAATAGGTAGCCTTTTAAGCACCAAAACTACTTGTATGAAATATTAGGATGAAACAAACAAAACCAGCACTATGTATCTATAAATGATAACATGTTATAACAATTCTTATTATTATTAAAATAAACTATATCTTGTACAACAGGCAAATACAATGGAATTTTGTTATCTTGAAGTGTTGATTTTTACTTGTAGAAATAAAATTATTCCATGCAAAGGAATGATGATTTCAGTTATCAAATTCAAAGGCATGATTAAAGTTCCAGTAATTAAAATTCAAAAGGATAAACATAATTCCAGTGATCACAAAAATGGATGTTGAAATTTTCTTTTTTACAAAAATTATGTGATACCCCAGGATGTAACAGTGTTGTTGTTCACAAAGTCCCTGTATTATGTTACCACACGACAATCATTGCTATGCTTTGGCATGTTTGTATTTTTTCAAAATTATTGTGATAATGGTCTGAAAATGTGATTAAAATTTATAACAGCTGTAATTAGTAAAACACACTGCAAATGTATCTTTATACACATTCAATTCAAAGCAGTAATATATAAGATTTATTAAATAAGCTGTAAATAAGACAAATTAAGTTTAACGACAAAAAACATGCAGTAGTCCACTCAAAATTACCCTTCTCATTCTCAGCAGCAAAAATTTTATTTGTTTTCTTGAATAAAACATTTTCATTACTTTCTGAGTCAAGATCTCTAAAAGAATTAAGATCATCATCTTCAGAATCTGAATTGATTCTAAATCCAGTTTCTTTCCTAGTAGATTTAGTTTCTGTAAATCTGCTATTTGTAACTTCCTCAGAATATATCTGAGATTGTCGTCTGCTTCTGTCCATCCTCTTTCTACCTTTTGTCCGTTTATCACTGAGATTTATATCTGACAGTATACTTTGATCATCTGACAAAACACTGTCATTATCAATGCTCCCTACTGATTCAATATCAAACTGTATATTAGGAATATCAAACATTTCACTATCAGTTGTCTCCCTTTTCTTGGATTTCTTTACAGTAAGAGGTTTAATTTTTCTGTCAGAACAAATTTCAGAAATATCACTGTTCTGTTCAGACACTGCACTTTCTGATTGTAATTCTGAATATTCATTCAGTAATTTTCCAATATATCTCTCTCTCTTTTGCTCGCTTAAATCATCATCTGAGTCCGGAAAAATCTGAATCTGAATATTTGGTCTCTGATAACTTGTTGATCTTTTTGTTGTTATTTTCTTTTGTTTCATATTAACATTATTACCTGACTCCTGACTAATAAAGCTACCATCAGATACTATCCCTAAAGATACAACTGAGGAGACTGAAAACATCAAATACAAATTCTGGTTACTATAGCATAATCATAGGATAAATCATAAGTGTCTGTGCACACACATAATGAAATAGTTGTAATTAGAATACTATGATATGAACTAATATCCTACTGAAGCTAATGTCATACCTAGAAAAACTAAAGACCAAACTGATACTTGAATACACTTAAACATACAGCAATACTTAAGCATTTATACACCCACATATACACTACTTTACATATGGAATATGTGCATTTTGCATCATTTACTTATGAAATTATTCACCACACCAGGTCATTTTTTGGCATTTAGGCCAATTGAACTTAATGATTCTCATACAGGTTGGATAAAAAATTTGTGGCTAGTGGGAGGGTTTTAATTTTTTATTTTTATAAATATGTTTTAAAAGTGTTTTTGCACTCTCACCTGGTTGACATCTGCATCGGCAATAGGAACCTTTTTGTCTATATCGCAGCTTATTAAATTATTGTAGAACTTCACTAGCTGTTGTCTGCTATATTTGCCCTGTACCATGCCCATAATTCTTTCAGACAACTGGCGAGATGAAAAATTAAGAAAACTAATACCATGGACTTGCCATAACTCTGAAACAGACTTTGAATATGCCCAGGATATGACATGAAAATAAAATGACTTGGGGTGGCACATTTTCAGTAGGGCAGGCGGGGATGAAAATCTACCAATTAGGTTGAATTGGCCTTATAGAAACAAATGGCATCACTTAGCCTAGTTACAAACTAAGTGTCAAAATGTGCAAGTTTCTCACTCAAATGTGTCATCTTACAGTGAAAATACAAAAAACGTGTATGTGTGTCTGTGCAAAAGGTGTCATGTGGCATGTCAAATATATGACTTAAAATATTTAACTAATTTCTTACCTCCAGAATTATCAGAAATAAATGACAGCTCCTTTAGTCGATTTGAGGCACGGCTATTTGACTCTGAAATATGGAGGGATTCTGGGAACTTTTTCTGTTTTTCCCGTCCATCCCAGGTCTTATCAATGTCAGCTAGCTATAATGAAAAAGAAAAATAATAAAAAGCACTAATGAGGAAACTAAAACATCATATGAGCCCATGTAAAAAAGAGCAATTTTAATTGAATCGTAGTTGAAGAAAATAGTGTCTAGGATGTTTGACAGTGCTTTCAGAAGAATTTTGAGTGTTCTTGGAGATTATTTTTGATGGATTTTCAAGCGTTTTTCTTATCAAATTCAGATAAACTTTTGATTTCTTTAACTGTTTGAAGAAGTGTATTTTGTCTTAAAATTATTTAATATTCAATATTTAAACTATTTTCAACAAGAGGTCCAATTTGCCTGAAATGCTCACCTGATAAAAAATATCTTGTTGAAATGCGTTAGTTTCACTTAACCTTTGACCTTGACCTTTGGTCAAAATTGGTATGTTAAGAATACATCAAATTCAGGTGCTTATTAAAATATTTGTCAATTTTTAAAATGAGATATTCATTTTTGAAATCAGGAAGAAAATGTGTATTAGAAGTCAGATCCAAAAATGTGCAGCAGGTAGCAGATTCAGACTAATTAAACTACCGGTAATTATAAAATTTTAATGAGGAATAATCAATTTTTATATACATGTATTTGACAGCAAATACTTGTTGCATATACAGGTATTCTGTTATCCCAAGAGTCTGGCCAATAGTGATTCAAATCTCTGCAGCAAAACGTTTTTGATATGTAAGCCTGTGCCAATGAAACCAACGTTAGACCACCTAGGCCCCTATCACCTTAGTTACAAATCTTAATTACACATACCTTTAGATCATCTACATCCCTAAGACCAGGAGAAGATAAATCATCAACCCAGTTACCAATCCATTCATTAAAGGTATCTGTACGGTATGGGATATCCAGTCTCATAGCCAAAGCTTTCAGAGCTTCTTGCTATAATAAAATATAATGATTTAAATACTACTGTATAGTAAAACTTGCTGAAAAGGGTAAATCTATGTAAAGATCATCTGTCTTTGAAGTAAAAATAAATACTGTTTAAATGTTCATTGACTGTGGTGTATGACATGCAGTTAAGTTGACCTACTTTTGTTTCTTGGGTTGTGTCATAGTATTTCCTTGACAACTCCATAATTAAACAGTATACCAGTCTTATTAAGTTGGGAGCTAACTTTGCAATCAGTACAAGATTTCTCTCTGTGTGTGTGTGTGTGTGTGTGTGTGTGTGTGTGTGTGTGTGTGTGTGACAATCATGAATTTATTATGCAATGTCAAGAAAAAATTGTTTGAACATACAATGGCTCAAAAATTGTATGAACATACAATTTATGTTAAAACATTGTTCAGTGATGTTCAGTAAATGATTTAAATAATGTTGCAAAACAAAGTGATTTTAAGCTTTGTTGCTGTCTACATTACTAACTTGATTTTTTGCATCAAATATTTCAAACTCATTTCTTAATTATATTTCTGTTTCTTGTTATTTTATGTCTTCATTATTGTTTGTGACAGAAAATTATGCAAAATTTTCATAGAAAATCTACTAAAGTTAAATGATTTTCATCTACCTGAGCCCCTTGTTATAATGGGAAATCAATATGTACATTCACAATTATCATAAAACATTTAATAAAAAAGAACACGTTTCCACTATACAGATTTTACATGTTGAAAATGATGCTGTTTAGTGATATCCTTGCTAACAAATTATGTCATTTGTGCAAAAGAATCTGCCATTTTCCTTTTTTTTTAAATGTAAAACTTGAATCAAGCCAACATTTTACTCAAAGCAAAGGCAGAGATATTTCCATGGTAACCATGGATGCACATAACAATTACAATAACAACTAGGTTTGAGTAAGTAAATATTAACACCAAACTTAGTAAGTTTATTGAATATTTAAAAAAAAATTAAAATCATTTTTGAGAAAATTTGTGAAATTGACAATTGCACTGAGTGACCCTGACAGTAATTGATCCCTCTTATTCTCTTTATGTTTCTGTCAGCATTGCATTTAACATACACAACATACCTGACATGTACATTTAACAAAATAAGTTAATGACATGAGACAGAATGATCAACCAAATCAATGCTTTTTGTGGAATTCAGAAATCCTGTAATGACATCCTATATCAATAAATAAAATGCTTAGATCAAATAAAGAGACATCAATACCAATATGACATTTTCTTATGTTATTTAGTTTAAAAGTTAATACTCTATCATACCTCATCCCCTTTGCTATCGTACTTGCTCGATATACCCATGCTTTCCATCAGTTGTAACAGATCATCTTTATCTCGGACTCCAACCAACGATGCAAGTATATCTGCAGCCTCTGCTCTAATATCAGCCTAAAAATATAAGAATTATCTCAACAACAAAAAAATGACAAATCAAATTTACTCTGTGATATAAAACAAGTCAAAGTTTACAAAGGTTCATTATTACTGATAATTCAAACATAATGAGAAACATGGTTTTGATAAACAAAAATGTGCTGCAATACAAATGTACCAGTATATTGTACTCTTGTGGTACATAATGTGGTACTAACTTTAAGAATACTGGTTCTTATAACATTTGAAAATTTGGTGAAAACAGGAACTTTGCCCTATTATACTATTTTTCAAAAAAATAATTTTTTATAATTGTTTAGGCAACAAGCAAATTACTTATCTTTCTATTTGCTATCAATTTGTAATTTCATAAATTTATTAAATTAAATTTACATATGAATTTCAGGAACTTAATGGTGAATAAGGAAAAAGATTTCAAAAGCATCATCTTGCCAATAACAGCAGGATTACAGCTAACTGTTAAGTCTAACCTGCCACATTCCTCACTTCCTTTTTTTAATTCAACTACCCTGAATCAAAGCCTGCAGTTACCATTAAGAACTAAAGGACTAACCTGTTGTTCAGTCATTTCACTTTGTCAGACAAGTCCTCACATGTAACAGGAAAGGGGACAAAATATATTTTACTAAATTTTATATGTATAAACACATAAATATAATTTACCTGGCTATCAATAAGTTTAGGTAGAATGGTTGCTAGAACATCCTGTCTGTCCCCTCCTAACTCCTTTAAGGTACGTAATCCATCATGTTTGATATTTTTCTTGGAATGTCCTAACTGGTTAGAAATCTTAGATACAATTCTATCCAAATATATATCTGGTATACCAATCTCCCTAAAATAAAACAAACAAATTAAAACATATCAATTACAAAGACAATAAACAAGAACACAGAATAGTTTGAACATATGGTATCATCAATATGTGAACTGTAGTTGAAAGGGTGTGAAAACACTATTTCAAATTTAAAACAAAAATCTTAAAAACTTTAATACTAAGGCTGATGTCAAGGTCATCACCGAAAATTTTTACACAGATGGAATAAACCTTGTAACAAGGTAGCATGTGTGTGCCAGATATCAGAACTGAAGCTGCAAGGTACATAAATTGCGAACACATATTTGAAATTCTTACGCCTGATGTTGATGATGTTTTTTTTATTCTGACTTACTTGTGTAATGCCAGTATATAGTCACAAACTTTTTCATGCTGTTCTTGGTTGTCTGTATCATCAAGTAAATTCATCAAATGGCTCATGATGCTATCAAAAGATGGGGAACCTTGTAAATCAGGGAACCAGTTTTCATCCAACAGCTGATGTACAACATCTAAATCCACAGCAGGAAATAAACGTCTCTTTCCAGACTTTTCTCCCTCCTGTATTTGTATAAGAAATCTCAGTCAACTGAGGTAGACAAACTGTCATTCATACAATAATACTTTGATGCACTGCCTTTGATTGATTAGTCATATTAAGGCAATAAAAGGGGTATGGCACACTGTGGTGATAAGCAAGGTAGCAAAGTTATCAAGGGACAAAATAATACATTTCGCAAATTAATTCTTATTTTAGTCTTAATCCTTAGAACAATTATATTGCCAGCACTTTAATTTCTATAGCGTTGCAGTATTCATGGAAAACAATTTTCCTAGTAAAAACAAGTTCCATTTCATATGAAATATATGTTTAATGATAAAATCATTTATACATCAACAAGAAACTTTTAGAGTGTCTTTGCATTAACCAGTTTGGCAAATGTAAATTTCAGGGTGCTTATAAACATTTTACATTTTTCTATACTTCTTCTTCGTGTTATATAATCAAATTACAGAAACAATGATCAAACATACATGACACAGAGTAATTGTATGTATAATAAAGGATATGTGTAATACAATGGCATAGTGTGTAAAGAACAGCTAAATTTGTGGGGATGAAACAAAATATCTTACAAAAAGAGAGACACTTGGAGTTCAAAATAATCAAGATCATTACAGATGGAGATTTGAAAAGCTTTGTGCCATAATATTACACACTACCTATATAGAAGAACAATTAAACATCACTAAAAATTCATGTAATAAAGGGAGATAATAAAGTATATTCTACAATTAAATGAAAATAGAAATATCTAAATGTAGGGAAAAAAGTACAAGTTAGCATATTATATTGATATGAACTTGTAAAAAGTTTTAAGCATCAGTTATAAAACACTAAAAACAAAAAACTGTTTCAAATAAAAGTAAGTCTGAACTTAAATTTCTTCAAAAAGGTTCATCCATCCATTGTCTCCAGTGTCTATCAAATTCTTGCCATTTACTGTTTTTGAACATGAGGAACTTCTCAAATTTGGGGATTTCCCGAAAGTAATGACATAAACTTTATACAATGTAATATAATGCTGTAAGTTCTGAAGGATAAGTTTCTAACAAAACAGTCTAAAGTTCTTTAAGAGTTGAGTAATGGTGTTTAACGTCCCAGTCAAGAATATTTCACTTATATCAACGTTGCCAGCGATGGGCGAAAGTGCAGAAATTTTGTCTGTGCATTGCGCTGATGGCATTAGACAGGAGGGTTCTTTATTGTGCCACGCCGTGACATGGGACCTCGTTTATTTTAAGTTCCCATCTAAAAGAACCATGACTTTCATTTTGTAATGCCGAGTGCTTGGAAAAAGAACAGCCTGCTACCCACTTTCAAGTCTTAGGTCAGACCTGGCCATATCAAACCCATGACATCCTACTTACAGAGCAAGCACTCTACCAACTGAGCTACTGCAGTGGTTAAAGTTCTTTAGGAAATACACAACAAGGGGGATAATTCATTTCAAATGCAAAAAAAAACTGTCAAAATTCAATAACTAAAAAAATTAATCAATATAAGCCCATAAGGATTTTGGGACATGTAATATAAGTCATATGTGAATTTTTACCTTGAATCTTATATCAGTTGATTCTTCGTCCACCACCATGTTGGTTAATCGGAATGATTTAGATCTTTCACGACTTGGATCACGACTTACTGATTTCAACCTGTCAGGAGGTCCTAAATCGAAATCAAATTTATTAAACTCAAACTTCTTTGACTTCACTGAAAAAAAGGAAAAAATGTCCAAATTAAATTTTACATTCAATTAATCAATTAAGTGTTGAGATATATCTATGACAGAACTATAACTGCCATAACTACTCAGGCAAACTGAATAATGTGTATATTGGAATAGATGTGGCATTTATAGGACCATAATTACAACATCTCAACTCTTTAATTCTTATTTTTAAGTTTATATTAATCCTAAATCAGACAATCAATTATTTTTTTTTTTTGAAATTTAAATTCCTGCTTTATATAACATAACAAATTTTGTGACACCACTAGGTGTAACAGCCATATTGTTGGAGTTTATCATTACCTGCATGTTTGTGATGTCTTATACAAAATGACAAATTTTGTGACACCACTAGGTGTAACAGCCATATTGTTGGTTGTTAGTTGCTGTGAGTTTGCATCCCATGCTGTATTTTTAATGTCACATAATTGCCAGTCACAAAATTCATGGCAACTTCAGCCTGGTAATGGAATTAATGGTAGAATTTTTTACATATGTAATGGGGAAGCATTTTTAACTTCACTAAATTTCTATAATCCCTGAGAAAAAATTACAATTAAATTTGTACATAAGGACTGTCCAAGGGTCCTAAGAAATACAGTCTTTATTGACAGGTGATCTTTATATAGAGGTTCTTTTGGTTGAAATATGAAGTGACCTTAAAACAGTAGCCTTGATGGACTGGTGGACATGAAAAGTAATCACTATGCCATTTTTAGCATACCTAAATACACAACTTGGACATTTAATGCTTTCATTTTTTTCAGAATACAAGTTTTACATAATTAAAGAAATTTAGATAAAAATTAATCTTTCTGACTGTTAAAACTAAACTGTATATTTTTTCTTCACAAACGTATGTAATAATTTTAAATACAGACAAACAGCACAATATCAAATTAAGTCAGATATAAAGGCTGTATATGAAGCTTACCTTTAATTAACCAGAAGCTTACCTTTGATTAACCAGATATCACTTAAAATGCAACATCAGCATCATTCTTAATGAAGTAAATTTACCAAAAAACTCTGATTAAAAAACAATCTAAGACCTGGATTTTCTCTATTTAATATCAAATAATTTCCTTTTACTTCAAACTTACAAATTTAAATGTATCTCAAAATAAAAGCATTACTACCAGTTCATCAATACTGATTATCTTAATCAAAAATCTTCAAATGATTTGATAAACCAAAATAAACTAACATGGATTAAACTGATATTATTGACACATCTGTTGTTTAAACAATATCAAATTTTAAAACATTAGTGATAACCTAATAATGTCCATCTTCTTGTTAAAGTAAACTGCTGTTAAGTATTTTACAGTCAAACCAATCTATAAAGACCAATCAGGGATCCCATTTAGTTTAATCTTTATATAGTACCCACTCTTGGCATCTTTGTTAGCATGTAAACTCAAGCCCATACATTTTAGCATTGAATCACAAAGTATATTTTGCAAAAGTGGCCATAGTGTCCATTCAGATTATTTAATTTTCAATGTCCTTGATGAAAATCAAATGAAAAATGGAATATTTTAAACCATTTTGCCATCTACAATCATTAGTTTTCAAATAATAGAATCAAAAATACCCTACAATGATACAATACTGCATTATCTGCCACAGCAAAAGTTGAATTCTTGTTAACATTCAAACAATTCACAACTTTATGATACAAAATTAAATTCTTTTTTATTGTGCTAGCTGTAAATGAACGAATTTGACTCAACAAATTCTAATGATATAGTTCACTGGATTTACTGCTGCTAGTCATATAAACTTACATTCATATCTGGTGGTTGGTGTACTTGGCTCTGACCGCTTGCTACTGCTCCTGGGTTTTTTCTCGCTCTTTGAGGATGTTGTAGATAAATTTGATGTTGCTCTCATCATCATACCCATCTTTTTCCATGGTGTTGGTGCTGTTGATGATCTATCATCTTCATCTATAAAGTTCCAACTAAGTGGTTCTGTCTAAAGTAAAGATAGGAAAAGGAAAATTATAAATCTGAACACAGGCACACACTCATCAATAGTGATTAGTAATACTATATCACCTCCAATATACAGTCTTAAGAACGAACAGCATGTATTTTCCCCTAGGTTACCACTTGTGTAAGAAAGGTCATCAGCTGGATTGCTAAAAGTCTTTGTTTTTTCTCTGTAGGTACTTTAACTTCCACCATTTATAAACTTACTCCCTTTATAAGACAGAGAAAACTGAAATTTCAAGAGAAAACCTCCAAACTTCTACAATCAAACAATTTTCTTACATTAGAATCAGCCTAGAGTGAAATTCAAACCTAGATGGTAAGAGATACTTTGTGTTCCTTAAGACAGAGCTTTAGACAAATGTCCACTAAGATTCCTTTGTTCCATGCATAAATTTACCCTGCAATGAATCTGTATATAAGTTTTACCAAAATACAATTTTGCCATGGTTTTCTTACATACATATATATATTTGCAACATTCATATAAGCAAGTTCAATTTTTTTTAGACAAACTATTATCAACTTGTTTCTTTGAAAGTAACAGGCATTTTTTGCTTATATATTTTAATTAACAATTGATTAAAATGAGCCCTACAGATAATTATAAGTTAGCAGTGTACTGATAAATTTGGTTCATGTTGGTGTGGCTATTTTCATCAGGATTTAAACAGGTACCTCTCACATGTTAACCAATTAAACTACCAACAAAGTTAAAATAACATTCAATCATGTTTTAGCATGAAGAAACATCATATATCAAACAATGCAACATCTTAAAACTACAAGTCATTTGTAATAATTTAAAAATCTACTGTTATTAAAAATACAGATTTCACTTCAAACTTTTAAGTACATGCACAGTAAAAATGGTACAACTTGTGCTGAAACAAATTATAATGGGTGTCACTTTTCTTCAAAGTCGTTAGTACATGAACATTCCCAGTGTTTCAGTAAGTGCTGAAATGATTTAAAATGGGTGTCACTTCTACTTCAAAGTTGTTAGTACATGAACATTCCCAGTGTTTCAGTAATTGCTGAAATGACTTTATAATGGGTGTCACTTCTTCTTCAAAGTTGTTAGTACATAAACATTCCCAGTGTTTCAGTAAGTGCTGAAATGATTTAAAATGGGTGTCACTTCTACTTCAAAGTTGTTAGTACATGAACATTCCCAGTGTTTCAGTAAGTGCTGAAATGTCTTTATAATGGATTTCACTTCTACTTCAAAGTCGTTAGTATATAAACATTCTCAGTGATTGAGTTAGTGCTGAAATGTCTTTATAATGAGTGTCACTTCTACTTCAAAGTCGTTAGTACATGAACATTCCCAGTGTTTGAGTTAGTGCTGAATAATTTCATTCAGATTTCACTTCCACTTCAAGTTTGTTAGTATGTATCCATGTCAGTATTTTAGTTAGTGCTGAAGTAACTTTATAATAGGTGTCTCTTTGACTTTGAGATTATTAGTATGTTGGCAGTCAAATATAAGTAATTTATTAAGAACAAAGTGTCTTTTAGGTAAAAAGCACTGCAAAACAGCACAGCAGTTCTAACTCAAAAACCTTCTACCTTTACATTATCACCTGGTTTTAAAAGTGACATTTTACTCCCAACCATAGGCTGAGCTTTTTTCTTGGTCTCATCTTGAGGTGTAACTTCCTCACATTTAGAATCATCTTCCAGTTCAGAATCTAGGTCAGTGTCACAACGATGTTTATGTTTGGTTCGTTTGGGTTTTTTACTTTCAGTATCTTTGTCATTAACAATAGTACTACTACTACTATCGGTACTGCCATGTTCACTTTCTGTGTCGGCATAGTCTAATATAATCTGTCTGGTATTCTAAGTAAATAAGTACATATATCTTTGAATTTATAAGTACAAAATCATGAGTTTCACACCAATTAATGCAATATACATACCTGTTACATGTAACCCTTCACAAACTAGACATATAAAACAGATATACATGTATTGTACAGTGTAGACAGAGTTTGAACAATCGTACAGACATTCTCATTTGATTATCTCTCCTCTTTACATAATTCAGAGGGTGAATACAAGAGCATTAAGAGACTTTAAAACTGTACTGCAGTTTGTTTCACATTTCTTTTCTATGCCTTGATAAAAAATCTTTAAACTCAGTGGATTAAGCACAGATTTGCATAATATAAAATACATACAGTCAGACTTAAGGGAATAAATCTAGGTTTTTTTGGGGATACAACCTTTTCCTTAAAGAGGGAAAACTAGACAGGTGCCAAGGAGAAATATCTACATTTTAATCTAAAAGATTGGTAATAATTTGGTATAATATAAAATGAATAATAATATAACATGAACAAAACTTTGTAAGTTTTGAAAGTGGCATCAGTATTTATGTGACAAGAAAAAAATGTTGATAAACGAGCATTTCTAAACTTTTAAAAGAATAAATATACAGTAAAACTAAAGAATTGCTATTTTGAAAAAGAATTAGTTTTTTAGAGGATAATTTTTCCAAATAGAAAACCAAATTTTTCAGAATTATCAGAGCAAATTGTTCAGTATTTTAGGAGGAGAAAAAATATACTTACATTCAGTGGTCAAATCTAGTTGGATTAATCAGGATTTTAACCCGAGATTATACACAACCAAACACCATTTTTCTGCATATTGTGAAGATCAGTTAATAAAATGAATAAAATGACCAATCAATTTTATCATACATGTTAACTTACATCAAAGTCATCTTCGTTTTCTTCCTCTATATATTCTGGTATCCAGCCTGCAGGCATATGTTTCGGATCAACTCTGGGTATCTAAAAATAGTCAAAATTTTATTTATTTATTTTTTTTTTTTATTTATTTTTTTTTTTTTTATCATTATTATTTTTTTTCATTTTCATTTGACTTTGAAAAAAGACTTCTGCATAGCGGTCATTATTTGCCTGTGACATGTTGGTTCAAATGCAGATTTCATTATGTATTTTATCAATCTAGTTATGTCTTATTTTTTAACTGTGCAAGCAGTTGTTTCATTCTGGTGTTTTAAGAGGTTTGTCCTGGTGTACTCCCACATTGCACATTTTAAAATGACAAACATTTCTGGCAAATTTCATTAAAATTCCGAGTACTGTTCAAAAGTTTTGAAGCAGACATTGACCAGTAAAAGCTTATGAATCAAAGTCCATCTAATTGCCTAAATTTGAATCCCACATTGGATAGACCCTAGTCTTAGAAAGAATGTCAGCTTGCATGCAAAAGATCAGTGGTTTCTGTGGGCACTCAAATTTCCTCCACAACCCATAAATGACTACCTTAACATAACTAAAAAAAAATCTTGACCTAGACACAAATGCAATCACTTCACTTCTCTTGATTATTTATCAAAGATTTCATAATCATTACATATTATATGAGTAAAATGTAAAATGTTATATAAAGTTATGTTATCAGATGTAAAACCTTCAATACTTAGCTAAATAAAAATACTTACAGGTTTGACCTTCCATCGTCCTACATCAGTCTTCTTTTTAAGACTCAGAGGCGTTTCTGGTTTTATATATCCTAAGCATTTTCTTACCACAGAATTTGGTATAAAACCTGAAACCAGAGTTATTCAAAGTAAAGTGACAAGATAGAGAGTCAAAACAAACAACATTGAATGCTAGTAATTCCTCTATAACTTGTACAGATGAACTTACAACAAACTAGTAGAATAAAGAAAAATTCTAAAAAATTTTCATTAAATACATATCTTCTAATCTAGTTATTAACCATGAGTCCCACTTAGTTAGATTTTAGTGTGAACTAGTTTGACAGTTCACTTGCAAAAGGTTGGCAGTTATCTCCAAGTAGGTGGTTTTCTCTGACATCCCAGAATTGACTAAATAAATAAAAGTGAAAGAATCAAAAACAGTAAAACAAAAAAAGCAAAAATAAGCAAATTCAACTATATTTGAATCTTAATGCAACTAAAAATGGAAATTTCATCTAAAATTTCTGATCTGTTACATCTAAAAAGTTTTGGGTAAAAAACAGATGTAAAAAGTTATATTTACCATCTAAAGGAATGATTGGTTTTCTTTTCAGAAGTTCTCGTTCCCATGGGGTCAGCTGATCCAAGTTTTGGGGCGTTTTACCATCAAATTTAACTGTAAAAAAATTACATCACATTAATTGACTGATAGACATGAATCACTTTAATAATTATTTAATCAAATTATTCCAAGAAATATCCAATTGTCCCATGACACTAAAATTCCAAATCTACCACTATTCTTTCAACACTAGTCTTTCTTTTGAAACTATTTTACTGGTTAACAGGTCTATATGAGGATCTTATATGTAGTAAATGTACTTCTATTTAATCAACAAGATTACAGGCACGACAGATACACTGTCCCTTTGCTACCCTGGTGTTGTGCTTTTCTATTATTTAAGTTATTCTAGTTAGAATGATCTTTTAGGTTTTTTGTAACTATTTTTATACAAAATGTATTTATCTATTTATTTTTTAGTTTTTAATTTTTGTTAAAAAAAAAAAACACACACACACACACAAACATAAAACAGACATTTAAAATATATGTTAACATGATTAATTCATTTCTGCTTGAGATGCATTTCACATTAATAAAAATAATGGGGTATCCTTCTATATACTCATGTCCTGTAAATTAAGTGAAAAATACATTGAATTAAATCTGACAAATGCCTGACCATGCCTTTCGTTAAAAGGTTAAAAAAAATGTTTGGGTTATTATGAATGATATAACTGACAATAAATGACAATGTAGTAATGTTTTATGATTAAGTATACTTGTAGCCATCTATACAGTATATACATATACTCACTTCTCTGATCTTCCAGTGATCTGCTGACTTCTAAACGTAACATAGTGGTAACTTCTTTCCAGATTTCTGATCTTTCTGAGTGCAGTACTAAACCATCATCTGTAACACATACAGAAAAACCTTGTAATGTCAATCCATAACTTTTATCTTGTAACAAAATCCCAGAATAATAAACAACACACATACAATCAACTAACCGAATAACTGCAATGCTCCCTTTTGGTCACAAAAAAATCAAATCAAATCAAAATGTAAAAGTAAAATAAATGACTGTAAAGTGACAAATGTTTATTATGAAATAACTTAATTTAACTTTTTTGTGGGGAAGTAAATACCACATAATTTAATGTCAATGAATAATCTTACCAATCAGTGTCCCCAAATGGAAATTATTTTCACTGAACAAAATTGCCTAAAATTCTCTCTAAACATTGATTCTACAGTAGATCATGGAGACTTTTCCATTTTTCCATACAAACAGAAAACTATGAAGTTTAAACATCACTTTCGGGCTAGTTCCTCCCACATTATTTAAATAAGCATTATTGTTATATTAATAAATAATTGTCTAATCCCAGTGTGACCAGTTCTGTTTTAGTGTAATTTGTATTATACTGTATTGCAATAACATAGAGTAGAACTTCTATAATTCTGACAACATTTTCTCAAACACTCTGGAAGGACTAAAGCTGGTCCTAGAGACCAAGTGCTTTAAGGTCTTGGCTTGCAGATTATTATACTAATTGACCCATGGCTTTAAACTTATGCAGATCTTAGTATAAGAGTGTATCAGTTTTCTTGCTTTAAGTCACTGGGTTTTCTTCGGAACTCCAGTTTTCTCCTTTGTGTCAGGACTGTCTTCCTTTATATGAGTAAAATGCTCTTGACTGAGACATAAACCATATACCACTCTACTCATTATAAAAAACTATACATGTTAGTGATGTAACTACATTCTATTATACTAGTTTTAGTTATGTTTACCATTTAATAAATTCTCTACATTAATAAGAAAATTCAAGCTAATAATACAAGCAGAAAAAACATGTTTCAAACAAAGTCAACTTAATCACAAGGTACACACAATATGCATGCAACATCACAGAACCATTTAGAAAAGCCTGCAAAATACCCACAAAAGCTGATCTTTTTAATTCTAAAAATAAAACAATATTTCTTGCATGAAATTTCAATTTTTAAAAATTTTCACCTAAAACCTACATTGCTAGTTTAAAACTATATGTCTGAATTATCAAATTTACAGAATTAAATATCTTACACTTAAACTTATACAAATTTACTGCATATCTACAATTCCAACTGAAACTGAGTAAAATAAATAATTCAACTTTTCATTAAATTTATAATTAAGTTTTAATTAAGGAGTTACTCAAAAACAATAGAAGAAACATACTCCTTGAAATATTACAAAGTTTTAAATTTTAATTCAAATTTCAAATAATAGCCATTAATATTAACATCCATGTTACATCATTAAGATTTTTGATTGAAACATAAAAAGGGCATATGATGGGACATTAAATGATACCTCACCATGGTATGTAGCAGCATTAAATTGATATAATGCATTCTACTACAAAATGATCATACTGGAACTATGATTTTGATATGAATAGGGTTTTATGTAAAGAATATTTCACTTATATCAAGACATCACCAGCTATAGGTGAAGTGGCTAAAACTCTGATCAATATTAAGATTTTACTTAACTACTGTGCAAGGATTTCTTTGATTTGTTCTTAAGTTCTCATCTAGAAATCACTGGAATAGAGAGATAGGACAGATAGACAGATACATGAAGAAAATGGAGAATAAAATTAAATACCTACAACATGTGGTGGGATATAACAACTAACACGAGAGAGAGAGAGAGAGAGACAGAGAGAGAGAGAGAGAGAGAGACAGAGAGAGAGAGAGAGAGAGAGAGAGGGGGGGATGTTATGAGCTTAGCAAAACATGTCTCAACATGTATTGATCACTAACTTTATCATCTCTGATATGATTGGAGGTGTTCATTATTTAGTCAGTTATAATGAAGTTTCTGATATGGTACAACATGTCCCTTATCACAAGTGACTAAACACCCCAAGCACTACAGTTTTATATATGATCAAATAAAATAACATTTAAATATCACTAAAATGTCTTTATGTTTTATGGAAACATCACTGTATATAAACTGCTGACAAGATAAAAAACCATTTAAGAAGAATCAGTATACAGTGTAAGGTAGTATGTGGCATACAGCTGGCTGTAAATGGGCTGATAACACATAAATGTAATGTGTAAATTGGCGAGTAATAGTAAAATAAGAAACTATGTATTTAGAATTTAAAAATAAATGATTTAGGAATTTTAAACTACACAGCAAAAAAGGCAGCATTAATCAGAATATTTAAAAAACCATATATGTTAGTGATGTAACTACATGCTATAATACTACTTTATAAATATCCTACATTAATTAGAAAATAGCATGCTAATGATATATAATGTTATCTCACCTGATCAAACCTCTCTAATTATTCTGATTTAAGACATCAATAATCAATATTTTACATTTTATAACTCATAAAAGTATCATAAAATTCATATAAAATTTTATATAATGAACAATCAATGTAAAATGGTTCAGAAGGCTCTACAATGTTACTTCAATCATATCACTGGGGTATCAATTACTCCCAGAATCACTGTGTGACACTTCAATTATATCACTAGGGTATCAATTACTCCCAGAATCACTGTGTGACACTTCAATCATATCACTGGGTATCAATTACTCCCAGAATCACTGTGATACTTCAATCATATCACTGGGTATCAATTACTCCCAAAATCACTGTGTGACACTTCAATCATATCACTGGGTATCAATTACTCCCAGAATCACTGTGTGACACTTCAATCATATCACTGGGGTATCAATTACTCCCAGAATCACTGTGTGACACTTCAATCATATCACTGGGTATCAATTACTCCCAGAATCACTGTGTGACACTTCAATCATATCACTGGGTATCAATTACTCCCAGAATCACTGTGTGACACTTCAATCATATCACTGGGGTATCAATTACTCCCAGAATCACTGTGTGACACTTCAATCATATCACTGGGGTATCAATTACTCCCAGAATCACTGTGTGACACTTCAATTATATCACTAGGGTATCAATTACTCCCAGAATCACTGTGTGACACTTCAATCATATCACTGGGTATCAATTACTCCCAGAATCACTGTGATACTTCAATCATATCACTGGGTATCAATTACTCCCAAAATCACTGTGTGACACTTCAATCATATCACTGGGTATCAATTACTCCCAGAATCACTGTGTGACACTTCAATCATATCACTGGGTATCAATTACTCCCAGAATCACTGTGTGACACTTCAATCATATCACTGGGGTATCAATTACTCCCAGAATCACTGTGTGACACTTCAATCATATCACTGGGTATCAATTACTCCCAGAATCACTGTGTGACACTTCAATCATATCACTGGGTATCAATTACTCCCAGAATCACTGTGTGACACTTCAATCATATCACTGGGTATCAATTACTCCCAGAATCACTGTGTGACACTTCAATCATATCACTGGGTATCAATTACTCCCAGAATCACTGTGTGACACTTCAATCATATCACTGGGGTATCAATTACTCCCAGAATCACTGTGTGACACTTCAATCATATCACTGGGGTATCAATTACTCCCAGAATCACTGTGTGACACTTCAATCATATCACTGGGGTATCAATTACTCCCAGAATCACTGTGTGACACTTCAATCATATCACTGGGTATCAATTACTCCCAGAATCACTGTGTGACACTTCAATCATATCACTGGGTATCAATTACTCCCAGAATCACTGTGTGACACTTCAATCATATCACTGGGGTATCAATTACTCCCAGAATCACTGTGTGACACTTCAATCATATCACTGGTTATCAATTACTCCCAGAATCACTGTGTGACAATCTGAGGTTATACAACTGTTAATTCTGTTTCATTTTTAAATACCCAATGTAAGATACATAAAAATCAATGATTTAACAAGAAAACAAAATCGTCTGGACCAAAGTGTTCAGAGTTTGATAAGTTTAACAAATAATGACCCTAATTCAAAACATCGATTTAAAACATCTACATTTCATTACTGACTTTTATTATAAAGAATGTGCTTTACTTTGATGAAATTTTATTCACTTTCAACATTTTTAACATTAATTTCATAAAATATTTAAAATTATACAAATATCAGTTTGATTAATCAACTGATCAAACAAATGAAGTTTTTAACACCTGAAACCAGGTTATATGCATTTGTTACCAAAATGTACAGGAAAATGAATCAGACTAGACAAATCAAACAATTAAATTTAAATTTTTACTTTTCTTTTTATTATCTTTTTCAAAGCTTCTAAATGATAATAAATGATGGGTTAATATACGTCATTAAAAAGGGCAGTTGAGTTGATTGCAAGAACCATTGAGGGCCATCAATTCTAAAGAATTGTCAACTGTTGGTTACTATAGTGCATAGTGCTTAACTGTTTCCATGCTAATTCCATTATTATATAAATTATTTACATCAAAATATGCCAGAAACTTTTACCCAATCAATGCAATTGACATTTCTGTAGAAGCAGTCTAGCAAAGAAAGCTGCAAAATCTCAAATTTTTCAGGAATAAATTAAAAATAAATTGTGTTAAATCTATGAATTCTTACCTTCTTCAAATAGAGCTTGATCACTCAATATTTCCATTGCCATTTCTTTTATTTTTTCTAGAAAAAAATATTTAAATAATAAAAACCAAGAAAAAAAATTATACAAACAGAAAGAAGTATACCACCAAGGCATACTGTAGTCCAAATTTCCTCTGACCCTAACACACTCTAGTGGTTGTGTGTAGGGTCAAAACAATTTCTATATCAAAAACATTTAATTTTTAATACCAACTGGTGTCAAAAGGGGCACTGCCTCATTATGCTTCGAACTGAAAATATAAGAGCAACCACAGAAATCAATAGTTGAATAATTTGTTTTTCAAATATTTGTTTCCAAGGTTTTGAAAATGAAAGAAAAAGTCAGGCAACATTAACACACACACAAAAAAAAACATATTCTCAAACCAGTAATGCTGACAAATTCATCTATCAAATGAGGTGCGTAAGTTTTCAACAGTTCCACTTATATTTTCAATTTTTTTTATATACATGTACTTCTTTGTATAATTATAAAATGACAATAAACCAAATTGCAAATATTTTTTTTTTTCAATTTTGATAAAAAATGATTAAATTAATGTCCCTTGAGTCTTTTAATATCAAATTGACAATAAATGAACAACTACTTTTTAAATGTATAAATTGCTTTACCTAAACAAGGAAACCCAACAAGGAAATTGATGACAGATAAAAAACCCGCAAAACTCTCGGTTGGATGGAGTATTGATTCTAAATCAACTGACAAATTAATATTTTATCAGACAATTACACACACCAAACTAATATCATTATAAATCAATTATTTCTATTTTACACCACTTATAACAAGTAAATACTGATATATTATAACAGTATTTATACAAAACAATGCTGTACTCAGGACTACAGGATAGATTTATACTGTATCAATTAGTAAAAAGATAATAATGGTTGTATATATATGACTTATATGATAGCCAAAGTAAGTTCTTTAAAATAAATTTCCCCCCTCAATGTATTGCCACACCCTTTATAACTCAAAACAAAAACCTGACTTAACAAATGAGATGACAATGTGCTGATGATTTACTGTTTATGATTGATTAATGTGCTGATGATTTACTGTTTATGACTGATTAATGTACTGATGATGGATTAATGTACTGATGATGGATTAATGTACTGATGATGGATTAATGCACTGATGATAGACAGTTTATGTTTGATGAATTTACTAAAGATTTATGGTTTATGATTGATTAATGTACTGATGATTGATTAATGTATTGATAATTGATTAATGTACTGATGATTGGCTGTTTATGATTGCTTAATGTACTGATGATTGACTGTTTATGACTGATTAATGTACTGATGATAGACTGTTTATGATTGATGAATGTACTAAAGGTTTATGGTTTATGATTGATTAATGTACTGATAATTGATTAATGTACTGATGATAGGCAGTTTATGTTTGATGAATTTACTAAAGATTTATGGTTTAAGATTGATTAATGTACTGATAATTGCCTGTTTATAATTGATTAATGTACTGATGATTGACTGTATATGACTGATTAATGAACTGATGATTGACTGTTAATAATTGATTAAAGTACTGATGATTTACTGTTTATGATTGATTAATGTACTGTTAATTGACTGTTTATGATTGAGTAATGTATTGATGATTGATTTATGTACTAATGATTGATTAATGTACTAATGATTGATTAATGTACTGATGATTAATTAATGTTCTGAAGATTGACTGTTTTGGATTTATTAATGCACTGTTGATTGACTGTTAATGATTAATTAATGTACTGATGATTGATTAATGTACTGATGATGGACTGTTTATGTTTGATGAATGTACTAAAGATTTATGGTTTATGATTGATTAATGTACGATGGACTGTTTATGTTTGTTGAATGTACTAAAGATTTATGGTTTATGATTGATTAATGTACTGATGTTTGATTAATGTTCTGATGATTAATTAATGTTCTGAAGATTGACTGTTTTGGATTTATTAATGTGCTGATGATTGGCTGTTTATGATTGATTAATGTACTGATGATTGATTAATGTTCTGATGATTGGCTGTTTATGATTGATTAATGTACTGATGATTGATTAATGTGCTGATGATTGACTGTTTATGATTGATTAATGTACTGATGATTGATTAATGTACTGATGATTGATTAATGTACTGATAAGGACTGTTTATGTTTGATGAATGTATTAAAGATTTATGGTTTATGATTGATTAATGTACTGATGTTTGATTAATGTTCTGATGATTGACTGTTTATGACTGATTAATGTACTGATGATTGACTGTTTATGATTCATTAATGTACTGATTATTTATTGTTTGTAATTGATTAATGCACTGATGATTTAATGTTTATGATTAATTAATTTACTATATACATTAGAACTTCATTCGCTCGAAGGCCGTTACCTCGAATACCCTGGATAACTCGAAGTCATCTGTTGGTCCCGACCAATTTCTTATAATACCCTATGTAAATAAACCTCGATGGTTCAAATGTCGTTAACGCGAATACCCCCACAATAAATATTTTTTCAACATAAAAAGTTAGTGGCAATTCAACTTCTTTCGCTCAAATATATTTTTTTAGAACAACATGTGACTCAGATCATTTTAAATAATAACACAAGCTGGAGCCATATTACAGATTTCATCAAAAGTAATAGAGAGGAATGAAACAATTAGTCTAGACATTTACTGAAATGTTGAGTACTATTATTAATTAACCTAATGAGACAGTGCTCGATATACACAGTTATTTCATCTTTTAATCCCATTACAACATGCGGAAGTGTTTGATCTGTAAACAAGAGGCCCATGGGCCTTATCGCTCACTTGAAGATATGTCCAATATTGTTTGCAAAGTGCAATACACAATATATAAATACAGAAACTTTAAAAGTTTTCTCAAGTTAAGAACTCCCACAAAACTTAATGAGAATAATATCCACTTACTTTTTATTTATAAGTGGCTTATAAAATATGCATGAAGTAACTTTAGTGTAATTATTAATCAATTTCAGTATAATTATGCAGCTATATCCTTGACCTCTGAACATATATGACTTCAAACCATATATGATTCTCATGTCAATACCTACAATATTCTAATATACATGCCTATACAAGATAATTAATAATTTTAGTATTCCTATGTTGATATGACCTTGACCTTTGAACATATAACCTTGAACCCTATATCAAAATGACAGTCATGTCAATACCTACAATATTCTAATATACATGCCTATACAAAAAGTTAATTGTTTTCAAGATAATTAGCAATTTAAGTCTTCTTTTGCAGCTGTGACCTTGAACTTTCAACATATGACCTTGAACCATATATCAAAATGATCGTCATGTCAATACCTACAATAGTCTTATATACATACCTATACAAAAAGTTAATTGTTTTCAAGATAATTAGCAATTTAAGTCTTCTTCTGCAGCTGTGACCTTGACCTTTCAACTTATGACCTTGAACCATATATCAAAATGATCGTTGTTGCAATACCTATAATATTCTAATATACATGCCTATACAAAAAGTTAATAGTTTTCAAGATAATTACAATTTAAGTCTTTTTTTGCAGCTGTGACCTTGACCTTTCAACATATGACCTTGATTGATATATCAAAATGATTGCCATGTCAATACCTACAATATTCTAATATACATGCCTATACAAAAAGTTGATAGTTTTCAAGATATAGTGACAAATATATCATTTTTAGCAATTTCCCCACTCAGTGCCTTACAATTTCCCCATTTTGAGCCCCATGGCTATTATTTGTGCAAATCTGAAAATAGATGACCTAAGGATGTTATAAATGAAATAACTAAGGTATATCTCTTGTAGATTTAGAGGAGAAGATTTTTAAAGTTTTTCACTATTTCTCCCCTTTATGGGGCCCCAAGGGGACATAACTCCTTCATTTGTGCAAATCTGAAAGGGCTTCACCCAGGCATGATGGTTACCAAGTTTCATTAAATTTGGCTTGGTGGTTTTAGAGGAGAAGATTAAAATGTAAAAAGTTTACACACGACGCACGACAAACGGAGATGGATAGCAATAGCTCATCTGAGCTTTCAGTTCAGGTGAGCTAAAAATCCTCAATCGGCCACGCTTGATGATTGCACACAGGATTCTGTAATTAACATGTCACTGTAGTATGTAGTATTATTGTTATTTCCTGTGATTAAAATGACCGGTAATAACTGTGCTCTGTGTTGTTATTAGAATAAAGTAAGTTTTTTGTATCATCACTTGTTGAAATTAAAATGAAGTGTCATGTTTTAGCCCCGTAACAAAAAAACATCATATGACAGGTCAACATTCAAGTTTGAAAAGATTATCAAGATATCATGATAAATAATGGATTTTGTATTTTTAATAGGCACGTTTCTACCATTTCATTATCTATGAATTTTTATTATTTCAAGATAAATAATGCAATTATAATTCAGACATTTTATCATTTGACTTTTAAATACATTTACATGTATTACAAATTTAAAGATTCTTTGTCTGTCAATAATCATGAGAACCTGAACCAGCGACCGTATCTCGATGTTGGATGGCTCAAACCCACCGAGGCTCAATTATTTGGCCGAGGTCCCTTGGGACTTCGAGCTATCTGGGTGTGGTGTCTATTGATGTGGGATCTATGGGTGTGGTGTCTGTGGATGTGGTGTCTATGAATGTCGAATCTATGGGTGTATTGTCTATGGATGTGGGGTCTAGGGGTGTGGTGTCTATAGATGTGGAGTCTATAGGTGTGGTGTCTATGGATGTGGGGTCTAGGGGTGTGGTGTCTACAGATGTGGAATCTATGGGTGTGGTGTCTGGATGTGGCGTCTAGAAATGTGCATTTATTCATGTTTTATAATTAGTTCATTAGTAAATCATTTCTTTCATCTACAGAAATGATTATAGTGAGACTAACAGAATCTACAACCACCTGCTATGTGAGATAGAGATGTCTTAACCTGAAGTCATTTATTTTTCCATTATGAGCCAGTTCTAGACACAAAGTATAAGACAGAAGATTAATATTTCTGTATCTCAAACTAAACTTGGTGTTTTTTGGGTTTTTTTTTGACATACAAATCTTTAACATTTCTTTTGAATACAACTTAACATTAGGAAATAAATCTTGTTAGTCAATTTGTTAACAATAGTAGAGTAGTTTTCACAAAAAGAAATATGCAGCCAAGACCAGAAATATATGTCATGAAATCTGTATCAATCATTGCACAACAGACAATATACACAAATGGCTTTTATAGAGAGGTTCTTTTTGGCTGAAAATTGAAGCAACAGGACATTTCAACTGTGGCCTATAGAGACAGGTGATATTTAATAGAGGTGTTCATTATAACAAGTTAACTGTAATATATCCATTCTCACCTTCAGATATTTGTTCACTTTGGTCTTGTTCAACAGACTCTATCTCCAGTTTAATCTTTTTAGAGGGTACTTGAGACTTCAGACCTTCTAGATCTTCCAACACTGCTAAATCTTCTTCCTCTGTATCCTGAGATGACCTCTCAAGTCCCCGCTTACTTAAACTAGTGCTAAACTTTGGAAGCTGTTTTGGGTCGAACCTGAAGACCAAATTTTACAATTCACATTTAGTGTATTTGATAGTAAGAAATTAAACACCTACACTTAAAAATCAAAATTGAAAAATCTCTGGTAAATTGATTTATTGGAGGCCTTTTTAAAGGTAGGGGAGCGTTCAAGTAATAAGTTACTATGATTTCTGGTTAGGAACTTACACCCTCCCCCAAAAAACAATTAATTAATCCAAAAAGCTGACCATCCTTAGGGGATTTTTTAATTGGCTGTTAGATATTCAGGTGTCAGTAATTATGAAAATTGTTAACCAAAATGGATACATGAGAGATATTAGTTTATCTGCATAACATGTGATACCCCATAACATTTATGGTAACTATTCTTTCTGAAGGATATAGAATGTTTATACTGTATGTTCTATCATATGTCTATACATCAATATTACTGGAAAACTTGATTTCATATCACTGTACACATTATTGGTAACTATCACATAGCATGAACTCCAAACTTACCAAGGTTGTAGCTTGTTGTTGTAAGGAATGGGAGTCTCTCTTACATCATCCTAAATTTAAAAAAAAAAAAACATACATCAATCAATAAGGTAAGCAAAAATAGACATAATATTCAAGACCATAAAAGGTAACCTACATGGAGAACCAGCCAAAAAATTTAACAATCGGGCAACATCATAAAATAACCGAGGACTCAGTTTGTCAAAATCACAGACTTACCAACTGCCAACATCTGAGGAGATGAGTTCAGGAAGGAAATTTTGCAACCCAGGTAAGTTCTTTTCACATATACCAAGTCAGACAGTTCAGAATGGTGGAGAAAACTGGAGTACATAGAGAAAATCATGGACAATGGATGAGTAAACTTCTTTTTAACTTCAAAATACTAATAGTTTGATGATAAGCAAGGTGGTGGTAAAGTATTAAAGAGACAATACAACAATGTTTTACTTTAATTTTACATGGTTCGTTCAAGTTGATCTGTAAATTCAAAATCTCCAATATTTTCTAAAATTCTTTGCATGACTAACACCCAAGGTCCCCTCTCTATACAAAAATCAAAATATAATCCCCCTTCTTAACCCACTAGTGGACATTGGCCAATATAAAGGACAGCACTAATAAAATATATAATTGTACCAGTTTAATAATGATATTAGACCAAACTACTTCAGACAAAAACCAGAGGCTCAGAAGGCTGAGCCTGTATCGCTTACCTGGGCCAGGTAATCTTAGTAGAAGATGTTTAAATCATTCCTGTAAAGTTTGGTTTGATTTAAACCAGTAGCTTCAGAGGAGATAGTCAAAATATGCTTATCCCATAGGGTCCAATGTTAAACAATATCCTATGCTGGTGTCCAAGTTTTTTGGCAAATTCAAAAAAACTTTTCAGCAATCTATGGCAAGGACCTTTCATATATCATTCCTGTAACGTTTGGTTCAATTGGCTTCAGTAGGTTCAGAGGAGATAGCCAATATATGCTTCTCATAGGGTCCAATGTTAAACTATGTCCTGCACTGGTGGCCATGGTTTTTTTTTTTTTTTTGGCATATCCGGAAAAATTTGGCTATCCTGGTAAACAACCATCCATACATCATTCCTGCAAAGTTTGGTTCAATTTGCTTCAGCAGCTTCAGAGGAGATAGCCAATATATGCTTTTCCCATCGGGTCTTATGTTAAACTATGTCCAATGCTAGTGGCCATGTTTTTTGGCAGATCCAAAAAATTTCAGCTATCTTAGTAAAAAACCAACCATACATCATTCCTGCAAAGTTTGATTCAATTTGCTTCGGTAGTTTTAGAGGAGATAGCCAATATATTCTTTTTCCCATAGGGTCCAATGTTAAACTATGTCCTGTGCTGGCAGCCATGTTTTTTGGTGGATCCGGAAAATTTTGGCAAACTTAGTAAAGGACCATCCATACATCATTCCTGTAAAGTTTGCTTCAAATGGGTCCAGTGGTTTCAGAGGAGAGAGTTAAAATGTGAAAAGTTTACGGACGGACGACGGATGACAGACGACGGACGCCAAGTGATGGCAAAAGCTCACCATGGCCTGTGGCCAGGCCAGGTGAGCTAAAAACTAAAAAATATATTATTAAACTGCTTACTTGAAAATGATGCAAGACAATTCTCTCCAAATATTCCTGTGTTAAATAACTTGTTAACGGTATTGAACTGAAAATAGAAATATTTATACAGTTTAATTTATTTATAACAGTATCTAATTCCAATACAGCAAGCTTAAAATTACCATCAATATACAATGTGAACAGAGCACACAGGTAAACCATTCCACTTAGCAATCACCTGTTTCATGATCATTTTAGCAAAAAAATCATTAAAAAAAAAGAATGTTGATTACAAAAATTCCAAGTTACATCAACTTAGCGCTATTAAGTAATCATTAGTTTTACAAAGCTTATTCAGTAATATAAAATATTATTATTGATTAAAAATATCTACGGAAATTACTGCAACTATTAAAAGGTAGTAACAATGATCTTTTTATTCTAAAAAACTGAACATAATGAGCTTAATAATAATTAATTTAATAATTTTAAAAAAAGTCTGAGTTAAAATGTTATAATTTTAAAAATCATGCAGTACCGTATATTGTTCATATAATTTTCTTTTTCCAGAATTTCAAAAAAAAAAAATCAAATAAGAAAATACATTTTGTCTTTTTACACAAGAAAATTTTCTTTCTTTTAAAAAAATCAAATCGGATAAAAAAAAGCTAGTGGAAAATATTTTATACAAAACAAACCAGATTGTTTAACAAGTTTTCCCTCTGTGTCTGAATTCATATCAAGAAATATTGTAGGGTGGAAAAATGTGTCATATAAACGATTTTATGACTGTATCTTATGTTATGCTGGGTAACTTCAGATAAATGTTGCTGTATATAGTAGAAGTAGAAAATTAACGGTTGCTACCTTGTATAAATGTATCAATTGTTTAAACAAATGAACGGATTTTTATCTTAAAATCCACTCCCAATAACCTGATATCCGTTGTACTATCAGATTACAGCTTAAATCACCCAACACAAAAAATTATATTCCAATCAAATTATATAATCATTTCAGTATCGTAAAAATGTTTCTAAATGGACGTTTTTTTGTAAAAATAAAGATTGAAAGGCCAGATTGAGAAAAAGGTAAAATTGGAAGGATATTATCAAATAAAAGAACTCTTGTTGAAACACATTGTTAAATCCTTAATCAATAAATAATTTTATTGAAAAATCGATATAGATTCTGATACAATATACAGGTAACAGGATCAATGTTAGGCTTGATTTAGCTTTTAAAGTTGCTATATTCAGTCTCTTATTAACATTATCTAAAAACACCAGGTGATAAGTAACTCTATATCTTAGTAAAACTTGTCATTTTAAATAGTGTAGCTCATCTGTGTCAACAATATCCAGTCCATCTTTTGATTAATAAAGTTAGATTTCTTTTTTAACCATTATATGTTGTTACATTCATTAAAATTTCATCCATTTTATTATTGGTTAATAAAAGGTTTAATTTTTATACTTTTATAAGTTTAAAAATTGTGGTCAATCCAGAAATTCCATACACTTTCAATTTCAATATGTAACTTAAAAATTTGATCACTTAAAAACTTGATGGTTCAAATGTATAGAAAGAGTTATTTGGACATCAAATGTTCAAAAGTTAAACTGTGTCATAAAATAATAGAAGACGTGGGGCTTCAATATCTTTAAAAGTTGTCATTGTAATAGTGTAGCTCATCTGCATGCAAAAAATTACTAATTACAATTACAAAAACTTATTCGCCTCACTGATATCTACTTCTATGTAATATATAAAATGGAGACTTTTTTTATTTTGGGGTGATGCTCCCATAATGTTAACACTAAACCTCAAGTCATGATATGAACACAAAGAGATTTGAGCATAGTTCAGCTGTAAGTTTTAAAGCTTGATAAAGACAGTTATTAGCTACATTTATACTTTTTATGAACCACTTTAGTAAAATTAAAGGAATGTATAGGATAAGTGAACTAAATGCAAGGAAGATGCTGGAAAATTTTGTATGTAAAACTTAAAGAAAAGCTAAATATGCATACTACCGGTAAATCCCAGTTCAGTGAACTGAATGCAAGGAAGATGCTGCAAAATTTTAAATGAAAAATTTAAAGCAAAGCTGAATATTCAAGGAAGACGCTGCAGAATTTTAAATGTCAAATTTAAAGAAAAGCTGAATATTCATACTAAATCCCAGTTCAATCAACTAAATGCAAGGAAGACACTGGAAAATATTGAATGTGAAATTAAAACAAAGTTGAATATGCATACTAAACCTGCAGATCATTAAGACACTTTTAACAGTAGAACAAATTTAATGATAAATTAATAAATTGTTTTTAATATAATTTTAACTTTTTAAAAAATCACACCTTACCTGTTAAAGTTTACAAAGCTTTTAGTTCCTTGTAATCAAGTATTAAGAACTTCAACACTGAAAATTTTAATATTAACCACAAGCATAGTGTTTATTTTATATTCCTTAAGACATTAATCCATGTAATCCTTTTGTTTAATGATAAAAAAATAAATTTAAATCTGTCTGAATTACTTCTATATATTTTACTGATAAATTATAAAGAAAAATATTTGCGATGTAAATCCCTTGTTATAAGGATAATCATATACATTTCATCATAATATTCCTGTTCTTTATAGTTTTAATCTGAATTACAAAAAACAGTAAATATTTCCATTTAAATCTCCTAAAAATATGAAATTCAAACTATTTATTCACATATAATACCAGTATTTCTTCAGTTTAATAATAAAAAAAAACAATGTCTTACTCTGTTTAAATTACAGAATTAATAAACAAAATAATGATAAATATCACACATTAGCTGTATAAATAAGTAATTAACAACAGCCATTACACTAAATTATCAAAATAACTTGCCAATTAAAATCACACTTTGGTCCTGCAAATACGTAGATTTAAAAATTAACAATTAAAAATCATACCCAATTATACAAATACTAGACAATATCTTAAATCGGTCAATATTATTTCTACAAAAATATCCAAAATATTTACTCCTAATTAAAAATGTTCAAACAAGTTGATTATAATTGATTTAATCTTTTTTCTTTTATTGACATGAGTCGCAATGGTTAAATCAATGACCCCTGACCTTTAGCGTTAAATAGGTGCAAAATACATAAATGTATCTTTATTAGAATTTAACATTATGTATAATGATTAAAGATATTAATCTAATGTCCGATTGTATCAATGTCTTCATGTGTTTATAGCATAAAATAATCAAAAGAAATATAAATGATGTTTATGTGCACTGAATGAGTATTTTAAAATATAATCTAATTTAAATTTTTAATAAGTTAAATTAAAAAAGACAAAGGTATGCTAAAACATTTGACGAGGGTACAAATTTTTTTAAAGTAGGTTTTTTAAGCTAACCCTTAACCATGCATCACATAAGTCTTTTAGGTAGAAACTTAAAGTTCTAGTATAGTGTTGACTCTGTTGAGGTATTTTCAATATTAACATTATCTTATTATTTCAGTTAATTTTAAAAAAACTTTGCAAATACAATAAATGTATATTAAGGATGGTCTTCCTCAAAATTATAAAATTCTAAATATAAATAGGAAAATTTAGCAACCAACTAGCATTTATGACGGAATTACTAAAAACTACAAAATTTGTGAACCAGGCTTGATTTTTAAGATTTAAAGGCCACCAGTAATCCAAGTATACATAGGAAATATTTATGTTTCATATGTATTTTAACTTTATTGTTTATTAATACAATACATTCTTTGTTAAAAAATGTCTTAATAAATAACATCTATCTTTATAACTACAGAATAGTATCATAAAATGTTTTCACAGACATTTGTGTTTTTCATCATTGGTCACATTAGAAACCAAACCATCAATCCTGGTAAATGCATTTACCACCGGACAATTATATTGCAGAAACATTGAATGTCAATAAAAACAATTCCTAGATGACAGATTCAAAATGATTTTGTTAAGAATGATGTATATGGATGGAGTAGTTCTACAGTGTATTTATACTTGTGTAGTTTACCAAAGCTCTGTTAAAAAAGAATAAACAACAAGAGGCCCATGGGCCTTAACGCTCACCTCAAGATATGTCCAATATTGTTTGCAAAGTGCAATAGACAATATTTTGAATACAGAAACTTGATAAGTTTTCTCAAGTTAAGAACTCCCATAAAACTTAATCAGAAATATATCCACTCACATTTCATTTTTAAGTAGCTTATATAATATGCATGAAGTAACTGTAATGCAATGAATAATTTCCAAATTAATAAATTTCAGTATACTTATGCAGCTATGTCCTTGACCTTTGAACATATATGACCTCGAACCATACATGATTATGATGTCAATACCTACAATTTTCTAATATACATGCCTATGCATGAAATTAATAGCTTTCAAGATAATTAATAATTTTAGTATTCCTATGTTGATATGACCTTGACCTTTGAACATACGACCTTGAACCATAAATCAAAATGATTGCCATGTTAATACATACAATATTACATGCCTATACAAAAAGTTAATAGTTTTCAAGATAATTAGCAATTTAAGTCTTCTTTTGTAGCTGTGACCTTGACCTTTCAACATATGACCTTGAACCATATATCAAAATGATTCTCATGTCAATACCTACAATATTCTAATATGCATGCCTATACAAAAAGTTAATTAGTTTTTAAGATAATTAGCAATTTAAGTCTTCTTCTGCAGCTGTGGCCTTGACCTTTCAAAATATGACCTTGAACCATATATCAAAATGATCGTTGTCACATTATCTACAATATTCTAATATACATGCCTATACAAAAAGTTAATAGTTTTCAAGATAATTAGCGATTTAAGTCTTTTTTTTGTAGCTGTGACCTTGACCTTTTAACATATGACCTTGAACCATATATCAAAATGATCATCATGTCAATACCTACAATATTCTAATATGCATGCCTATACAAAAAGTTAATAGTTTTCAAGATAATTAGCAATTTAAGTCTTCTTTTGTAGCTGTGACCTTGACCTTTCAACATATGACCTTGAACCATATATCAAAATGATTCTCATGTCAATACCTACAATATTCTAATATGCATGCCTATACAAAAAGTTAATTAGTTTTTAAGATAATTAGCAATTTAAGTCTTCTTCTGCAGCTGTGGCCTTGACCTTTCAAAATATGACCTTGAACTATATATCAAAATGATCGTTGTCACATTATCTACAATATTCTAATATACATGCCTATACAAAAAGTTAATAGTTTTCAAGATAATTAGCGATTTAAGTCTTTTTTTTGTAGCTTTGACCTTGACCTTTTAACATATGACCTTGAACCATATATCAAAATGATCATCATGTCAATACCTACAATATTCTAATATACATGTCTATACAAAAAGTTGATAGTTTTCAAGATATAGTGACAAATATATAATTTTTAGCAATTTCCCCACTCAGTGCCTTACAATTTCCCCATTTTGAGCCCCATGGCTACCATTTGTGCAAATCTGAAAAAAGATGACCTAAGGATGTTATAAATGAAAAAACTAAGTTTATCTCTTGAAGATTCAGAGGAGAAGATTTTTAAAGTTTTTCACTATTTCCACCTTTATGGGGCCCCAAGGGGACACAACTCCTTTATTTGTGCAAATCTGAAAGGGCTTCACCAAGGCTTGATGGTTACCAAGTTTCATTAAATTTGGCCCAGTGGTTTTGGAGAAGATTAAAATGTAAAAAAATTATGCACGACGGAGGATGGACGACGGACGACGCATGAGGCACGAGGCACAATGGACGAAAATGGATAGCAATAGCTCATCTGAGCTTTTAGCTAAAAATGTGCATAATATGAAGCATACACAATTTTAGGATGGACAAACTGACACACAGACAGAAAGAGGGTTATTCTTAAAGAACCATTAAATGTATTTACAATTAATCTTAATAATCTAAAGTTTATTATGTTAATTATTAATAATTATTAACATTTAGATGCATTTTTTATCAGTAAAACACTATTATTGTGTCTTTAAAATATACAGAAAAACATATATTTAAAGACCACTCATGTAACTTCATATGGACTTCATAGACAGGTGGACAAGAGACTTTTTTCAGAGAAATATAGAGTAGATACCTTAAAATAATGGTCTTAAAGGATAGATGGTCTTCATATAGAGGTGGTTGCTAGAGCAGGTTTCACTGCATTGCACTACAAAATTGATGCTATTGTTTTTTTTTTATATTATCATTTACAAAGACCTCTACAATTCTAGTAATACTTTAAACCAACCAATGAAACTATACTTCAACCTATGGAACAGGTTTTAGTATCTTAGTTGGTAGAGCACTGACCAATAATGTGATAGAGTCCAGGTTCTGAACTACAGTTTGACCCTGCATTTTTTATCTATTCTGTTAAAGTTTGGTGGTTGATGTTATGGGAATTTAGGTATGGGATTTCCCACTTTCCTACTAAAATCATTGTTATGTAAAACTCTGGTTAGCTTATCTTGTAGAGCACTTGCCTACAGTGAAGGAAGTCCTGGTTTCAAGCACACATCTGAAATTTTTCCCCATCCTGTAACTCCTAGAGAAAACATTCTACAAGACGAGAGAGTAACATCTCTCCATATATTTGTCTAGAGAGTGCATGATGCTAACTCTCCATACATTTGTCTAGAGAGTGATAGTAATAACTCTCCATATATTTGTTCAGACATTGCATGAGTGGAGTGACAATAATCTCTACAGACATTTGTCCAGGCAATGCATGATGCTGCAGTGACAGTCATAACTCTACAGACATTTGTCCAGGCAATGCATGATGCTGCAGTGACAGTCATAACTCTACAGACATTTGTCCAGGCAATGCATGATGCTGCAGTGACAGTCATAACTCTCCATACATTTGTCCAGGCAATGCATGGTGCTGCAGTGACAATAATAACTCTCTAGACATTTGTCCAGGCAATGCATGATGCTGCAGTGACAGTCATAACTCTACAGACATTTGTCCAGGCAATGCATGATGCTGCAGTGACAGTCATAACTCTCCATACATTTGTCGAGAAAGTGATAGTAATAACTCTCCATATATTTGTTCAGACATTGCATGAGTGGAGTGACAAAAATAACTCTACAGACATTTGTCCAGGCAATGCATGATGCTGCAGTGACAGTCATAACTCTCCATACATTTGTCGAGAAAGTGATAGTAATAACTCTCCATATATTTGTTCAGACATTGCATGAGTGGAGTGACAAAAATAACTCTACAGACATTTGTCCAGGCAATGCATGATGCTGCAGTGACAATAATAACTCTACAGACATTTGTCCAGGCAATGCATGGTGCTGCAGTGACAATAATAACTCTACAGACATTTGTCCAGGCAATGCATGATGCTGCAGTGACAATAATAACTTTACAGACATTTGTCCAGGCAATGCATGATCCTGCAGTCACAATAATAAGTCTCTAGACATTTGTCCAGGCAATGCATGATGCTGCAGTGACAATAATAACTCTCCAGACATTTGTCCAGGCAATGCATGATGCTGCAGTTACAATAATAACTCTACAGACATTTGTCCAGCTAGTGCATGATGCTGCAGTGACAGTCATAACTCTACAGACATTTGTCCAGGCAATGCATGATGCTGCAGTGACAATAATAACTCTCTAGACATTTGTCCAGGCAATGCATGATGCTGCAGTGACAGTCATAACTCTCCAGGCATTTGTCCAGGCAATGCATGATGCTGCAGTGACAATAATAACTCTACAGACATTTGTCCAGGCAATGCATGATGCTGCAGTGACAATAATAACTCTACAGACATTTGTCCAGGCAATGCATGATGCTGCAGTGACAATAATAACTCTACAGTAGACATTTGTCCAGGCAATGCATGATGCTGCAGTGACAATAATAACTCTACAGACATTTGTCCAGGCAATGCATGATGCTGCAGTGACAATAATAACTCTACAGACATTTATCAAGGCAATGCATGATGCTGCAGTGACAATAATAACTCTTTAGACATTTGTCCAGGCAATGCATGATGCTGCAGTGACAGTCATAACTCTACAGACATTTGTCCAGGCAATGCATGATGCTGCAGTGACAGTCATAACTCTACAGACATTTGTCCAGGCAATGCATGGTGCTGCAGTGACAATAATAACTCTCCAGACATTTGTCCAGGCAATGCATGGTGCTGCAGTGACAATAATAACTCTCTAGACATTTGTCCAGGCAATGCATGATGCTGCAGTGACAGTCATAACTCTACAGGCATTTGTCCAGGCAATGCATGATGCTGCAGTGACAATAATAACTCTACAGATATTTGTCCAGGCAATGCATGATGCTGCAGTGACAATAATAACTCTCCAGACATGTGTCCAGGCAATGCATGATGCTGCAGTGACAATAATAACTGTACAGATATTTGTCCAGGCAATGCATGGTGCTGCAGTGACAATAATAACTCTCCAGACATGTGTCCAGGCAATGCATGGTGCTGCAGTGACAATAATAACTCTCCAGACATTTGTCCAGGCAATGCATGATGCTGCAGTGACAATAATAACTCTACAGACATTTGTCCAGGCAATGCATGATGCTGCAGTGACAATAATAACTCTCCAAACAGTGCATGATGCTGAAGTGAAAGTAATAACTCTCCAGACATTTGTCCAGCCAGTGCATGATGTAACAGTGGCAATAATTACTCTCCAAACAGAGCATAATGCTGAATTGAAAGTAATAACACTCCAGACATTTGTTCAGACAATGCATGATGCTGCAGTGACAATAATAACTCTCCATATATTTGTCCAATGATTAATGTACTCAGTGTAAAAAATGTAAAACAAACTAACAGCTTACCAAACATGGCTCTGAAATCCAATAAGTATATCCCCTCTACAGTTAGCAAAACACATTCCATACACAGGTTCATTAAACATCATTTCTCTGACCAGCTGGTTATGATGATTCCATATCTGGAACAAAATATACATAATGTAATTTTATTATTTGTATAATTTGGTACTTATACATTAAAAATAATGCACAAAGGTCTCAACATGTCAAAGAAGGTTTAAAATGTCAAGATATGTTCCCAATCCCCACCCAATTATCTGTCATCGACACAAATGGAAGGTCAAATTTCTATTAGTTTCTAAATATACAAGAATAGAATTCCTGGGTCCCCCGCCGGTCAAGCAGTATACTAGTATACTGTATATGAAATTGCAATATTTTCAAACATTCAGGGCTGTTCCAGAATTAAATGTGTGGGGAGGTTGGGAGGAACATTTTTTTACCCCCACCACCCTTTTTTTTCTATTTTTTCTGTCGCAAATATATCCAAAATACTACAATCTAAAATCAAACAAATACCTATTAAAATATATAGGTTTATCTAAAATGTACGAGACAATATCACTGTACAGTTTTTGTTTAAAAATCATATTCAAGTTTCATACTCTGGTTTACATACTGTATAAAATCACATACCTTATTGCAGAGATATACATGTAAGAAAATGGTCAGAATAGGGGACAGGAAAAACACAAGATGATGCCTCGTCATCTGTTGTCAATATCTGGTCAAGATTGTTCCCATGAAAATGAGTTGCCTGATTGTAGGCATGAAAGCACTTTCAAAGTCAATTTTTGATATAATGAAGTAATTATTGTGGTCAAAGTCCCATAACTCCAACAAAAAGTATCGACCAAGGCTGATTTAGGAACTTGACCAAGGTATTAGTGGTATAAACATTTGGTATAAATTTCATGTAAATCCGTCAAAATTTGTAGGCATGAGAGTGCTTACAAGGTCACAAAGTCACATAACTCCAACAAAAAGTAACGACCAAAGCTGATTTTCGAACTTGACCAAGGTAATAGTGGTATAAACATTTGGTATAAATTTAATGAAAATCTATCAAAATTTGTAGGCATGAGAGCGCTTACAAGGTCAATATTTGGATAAACATAGTCATTATTGTGGTCAAAGTCACATAACTCCAACAAAAAGTATCGACCAATGCTGATTTTCGAACTTGACCAAAGTATTAGTGGTATAAACATTTGGTATAAATTTAATGAAAATCCGTCAAAATTTGTAGGCATGAGAGCGCTCACAAGGTCACAAAGTCCCATTACTCCAACAAAAAGTATCTACCAATGCTGATTTTCGAACTTGACCAAGGTAATAGTGGTATAAACATTTGGTATAAATTTAATGAAAATCCATCAAAATTTGTAGGCATGAGAGCGCTTACAAGGTCAATTTTTGGATAAAACAGAGTCATTATTGTGGTCAAAGTCCCATAACTCCAACAAAAAGTATCAACCAATGCTGATTTTCAAACTTGACCAAGGTAATAGTTGTATAAACATTTGGTGTAAATTTAATGGAAATCCGTCAAAATTTGTAGGCATGAGAGCGCTTACAAAAAAGTGTGACTGAGGGAAATACGGACGCACGGACACACGGACGGACGGATGCCCGGCATTTCTATGTCCCCGCTCCGCGTTGCAGCGGGGGACAAAAAATAACTATTTTAATCCACAAGTGCAACATTATTATCTTTTAATACAAGTACTTATTCAATAACAACTAATGAAATCTAATTTTATTTCTGAAATCAAATGGTGTCCATAGTGTTTCTACAGTCAGTATGAAAAAGGTAGATGATTCTTACATTACCAGTTGAGAGTGATGTAGAGTAACCATGATTTATGCCCTAGTAAAGATTCTTTCACAAATATTGAGGTGGTCAGGTTTGTGATAGTAAAGGAAAATGAAGCACTGGAGAAAACCATAGACCTTCAGGAAGCAAAGTGACAAACTGCCTCGCATTGGGATCTGTCCAAGTGGAATAAGAACCTAGGCACTGAGACACCATTATATGTAAGCATGTACCAGCTGTAGATGTATTTCTTAAAATGAACTGACCAAATTATTTAGGCAAAATATTACTTATATTGTTCAATGAAGTGTCTGTTAGAATTGCCTCACAAAATGAGCATCGAGATATATCTCTAATATTTCAACATGACCATATTAAACAAGAACAATGTTAAGCATGACAAATAACCTGCTAGGCTTTTCATTTCAAGTCAACATACCTTTATGTAGCCATCTGTACTGGATGAAGCAAACAGACCAAGTAGTGGACATTTGTCTATGGAGGTTACCTGTAAGAAAATAAGAAATGATGTTTAAACTGCAGAAACAATAAAGGTAAATTATCTCTAGCTTCAGACACTAAGGATCTTTTTAGAAATGAAACCATTAATTTTTATAAAGTTGTATTACTGATATTTTCCATATGTTATATTATGATCCAGTTGTTTATCTTAAAAAGAATATAAATCTAAACTACTGTTTAAAAGCACTTTCCTCATAGCATAAATGTCTATTTGACTTTTTTATATTTTTTAAGTAATAGAAAGCTCTTACATATCCAGTCCATCATTTAACCAAAAATTAACTTTTGATGATCTTACCATCACTAGTGGTCACTCTGGGGTATGGCATGTTCACCTGATAATCTAATTGATTTACTGACCTCTTTGACATTGTTTACTGACATGACTTACTGGCCTCTTTGACATGAATTACTGACCTCTTTGACATGTTTTACTGACCTCTTTGACATGAATTACTGACCTCTTTGACATGGTTTACTGACCTCTTTGACATGATTTACTGACCTCTTTGAAATGGTTTACTGATCTCTTTGACATGATTTACAAACCTTTGACATGATTAACTGGCCTCTTTACAGATTTACTGACCTTTTGAAATGGTTTACTGATCTCTTTGACATGATTTACTGACCTCTTTGACATGGTTTACTGACCTCTTTGACATGGTTTACTGACCTCTTTCACATGACTGACTGGCCTCTTTGACATGATTTACTGACTGCTTTGAAATGGTTTACTGACCTCTTTGACATGGTTTACTGACCTCTGACATGGTTTACTGAGCTCTTTGACATGGTTTACTGATCTCTCTGACACTGTTTACTGACCTCTTTGACATGATTTTCATCAGCTATATTATTCAGTTCAGTATATTTTACATTGTCATCACACTCATCAAGTAAGCCTTCAATCCTGTACATCTGTAAAAACCTAAAAATGGTAAAACTTGAAAATTGTAGTTGGAAGCAAAGGATACTCAAGCTGGTGTTCTTTTTTTTCACCTTGGTAGCAACTCTAGAGTCCCTCTTTAATCAGATGCAAATGCTCCATTTCAAGGGTACCCCAATCTTTACATTTGGTTTCCTTGATTTATCTCTCAAAATAAAACATATCAAAAATATCTGACTGCAATCATTGTTTTAACCTCTATCTGATACTGGTAAACATAGTTATTTCAATAGTGGGGATTTTTTTCCCAAACAACCACAATGTTTCATATTTGGGGTTATTTTAGTAGATTTACAAAATCTAATATTTCGCTAAAATTTGCATGGGAGAAATTTTACTGTAATATGAAATCACTGAATAAGTTACAATTTCCTCTAACACAATATAATTCAAAACTCACTTTTTTCCAATTTTTAATAAGTTGAACTGCTTCCATGGAGAAAATGCATTCAGTAGAGTAGGTAAACCCTATTTCAAGTTGCATATTTGACTCTCAATATATAAAACAGAGTTATCTGCTCTTTAAATGTTAATGTTTTCAAAGTACACACACAAAATGTTTTTATACATACTGAGTTTACAAGGAAAAAAGAAATTATATAATTAACATTTGTGTGTATTTTTTTTAACTTTTAACAAATGGTATCATTAGAAAATTTTCTAATTTCATTGTAATTATCAATGAAATAAAGCTTTAAAAACTTCTTGAAAAGAATTAAAATTTTGCATGAATCCCAATATAAAATACAGAGTTATTTACCCTTTACTGTTGCTGTTCTTTTCAAAGGCCACACATAAAGTATTTTCATACATGCTGATTTGACTGGGAATATATCTACATTTCACCTAAAATAGTTATAAAAAAAAAATTTTTGTTAGGAAAACTGTCACAGAATTTATAGGTCCCAAATTTCCTGCTTTTCTTAATTTAAGAAGACAATTACCGGTCGATTATTTTCAACACAATATTTTAATTATATAACTCAGTGAATGTTTCAATAAAAGAGTTATGAAATATAAATTAATATCCATGGATTATGAACTGGCGCTTAAGCATTTAAAAAGTCAAATATATGCACTTATTCTAGTTTACCATCATGTAATCATGCGTAAACTAATTGCATGGTGTTGAATACCATCTGAACCGTCACAGTTCAAATCAATTTTGCAGGTCCTACAATTACGAAGTTTGACTGTTCTCTTGCTGAAGATGGAGATTTTCTCTAGTTAATCTGATTTCCTCTACCATCCCTGAACTGAACATTTACATATGCTGATAAGTGAAAGAATCTTAACTTGAGCCTAAAACACTATTACTCCACTACACTCAAATTTTGCCATATGTTACCTTCAATTTTTGATGGAGTTTCACAACATTACTTGACCTTTCAGCTATCACTTCAACTTTCCACAATCGGATAGTCTGATCATTGCCTCCTGTAATGAGTATTTGACTTGTGTCATCTATCTGGAATCCCGAGTGGTCTATCTGGGAACAGATCTCCATACAGGTAATCATACCTTCATGTGCTTGTATGTTCTTAACCATCTCACAATTAGAGGCATCTAACAATGAAACCTAAAATTAAAAATTACTAAAACTGTAAACAACTAGAGATGAACAATAGTTTATTTTAGTCAGATTAAGCCTCAATATCATAAAACTATGGAGGCGTGTAAGAAAAATAAGATAACAGAAATGAACTTAAGTTTTAAAAATGCTGTGATAAGTAAGGTGGCAAAGTTATTCAAAATTATGACACATTTTACTGAAATCAAATTTAAATGCTAAATACACAACACTTCTGTGTGTTCTAACACATACCCACAAACTAACTACAGTACCTGGCCATTCTTTAAACACATAACATAACATCTTATATGTTCTACCACAAACACAGAATCTTATTACAGTACATGATCATTCGTTTGGTCACCTAACACTACTAAGTGTTCCAGAACATACAAAAAATAAGTAACAGTACCTGTCTATTCTTTAATCCACCTAAAACTACTTTGTGTTCCAACACTTACACACAAACTATGAGAGAATATGGCCATTCTTTAAGCCACCTAAAACTACTGTGTGTTTTAACACATACACACAATCTAATTACAGTACCTGGCCATTCTTTAGACCACATTACTCTACTATGTGTTCCAGAACATACAAAATCAAATAACTGTACCTGTCCATTCTTTAATCCACCTAACACTACTGTGTCATATTCTGTTTGTTTTTTTCTGTTTTTGTATTGCTGTGAGGATAAAAAGAATAAATCAGTTATATCATACATTGTAAGTCTCTGTGTTATACATACAAAGTTTCAGTTGGTAACTTAAGCAATGATTTATTGTTATTGGGAAATAACCTGAATGGAGGCTGGGCACACTTAGTAATTTGCAAAACACAGCATCCCTTCTGATTCAATGCTTATAATTAAATTTATAATAAGAGAGAACAATTCGTATAATTTTGTTTATATATATATATATATATAAATTTTTAAAATGTTCAATAATACAGTAACAGAAAAACCAACCAAAATGAATTTGTTTCTAGTTTAAAAAATCAAGTTGATACAAGGAGATTTACTCATTTAGTTGCTAACTTTCAAACAAGTTGTAAGAATTTTTTGCTAACTAATGGTTTAGAAATTCTTAGTTAAAAACAGTGGAGTCTAATAGAATAATGGTGTTACATGTTAAAAACAGTGGAGTCTAATAGAATAATGGTGTTACATGTGCTTCCTTTCAAGATTCTTTAAAAAAAAGATTTACCATAGAAAAATATTCTGCACATCCAGTTCATCTAAAACTATTACAAAATGCTTAAAACATTCCCTTTAAATATGTGACTCTTTCATTCACAATTGTGCTAATGGTATACATAAGCCTTTCTGTACAGGTGAGCTAAATACACTTCAGAAAAAAAGGTTTAGTCTTAAAAAGTGACAACATACCAGTGACATTAATGCCAGCTGTGTAACTGCCTCATCTGGTGTTGCTGGTCGCCAAACTTCTTCTGCCTTACATGGATTAGTTGTACAGTTAAAAGACAATACTATACCAAAAAGAAAAACAACTATCAATAAAGTATTGAAACCAAGCAATCATTGGAAAACTGATAGAATGTCAGATAATAAGTTTGAAAACGTGATAACATTTTTTTTCATGGATTTATATCAGATGAAAAAATGGCTAGATAAACATGGTCACATTTCTAAAAACTTGTCAAAAACTGTGTTTACTTAATGTTTGCCAACACACACACACACACACACACACACACACACACACACACACACACACACACACACACACACCTAAAACACAAGCTTGTATTGGCTTATGAGCTAGGAGTAACAATGAGGTTACCACATTTACCATATAAACTATATATATATAGACACAGACACAAGACTAAGGTAAGGTAGAATGAAATAATGGTGTTTTATGCCTCAGTCAAGCTTTTTTCACTCATGTCAATTATCAGTACTGGGATAATTGAGGGAACTACAATAACCAGAGAAAAACACCCCCCAAACTTAAAGACAGACATATCCACACTAAGGTCTGCCATAGTTGAGGCAGAGAGTGGCATGCTGTCATAAGCCTTAGGGTGAAATGTTTAATTGTGAGTCAGACTTATTCTTACATTATTAATCTTACCATCTCCATTATCTAACAATGTCTGTAGTTTTTCCTTTTCTCTGTTATAAGCAAAACATGATAAAACCTGAAAAAAAAAATTCAAGCAGGCTTATTTTTATTGTAACATCTATATATTGCACTTCAAGCTTTAAGACTGATCAGTTCATAGCATGATGTTTTACTACTTCTGGTGACTGTTACTCTAAATGTGTGTCAATATTAACATTCTTTACAATTTGGTAGAACTAATTGCATTAATGCTATTTCTATTTCCTCAGTCATTTGGTTTATGACAACATTTTACTTAAGGTCACTGTTATCTTAAATGAAGGTCAAGGTAAACCATTTTTATAAAATTTGAAAAAAAAGCTGACTATATATATGGCAGTTTAAGCTTTGATGACTTTCAGTGATGACAAGATGTTTAAACATAATAATACCTACAGTCACTTTGACCACTGAATGTGGATTAGACTAATCAGCTTTGCCAACTTAACAGAGCTTTAGCTATTGGTGCTTTGTATGAAGTCTTAAGACTTTTGGTTCAAAACAAAAAGTAAACATTTATTACTAACTTTCAGTCACTGCAACCTTTAATAAATATCAAGGTCAACTATCTTTGAAAAAGTGGTAGGCTAGAATTTAGGTACCTTTCAGTTTATAGGAAAATATTTAAAGTTTTTATGACTTCAGGTCACTGTAATGAATGAAGTTAAAGGTCAATCATCTCAATGTTGCATCAATAAAGTATCTAAAATGAGATGATATATTCATATTTCCATCACTTTAATGTCACTCTATACAGTTTAACATTTTTAATCAACAAGGATCATAGATTAATCTAAATGTGGAGATTAATATCAATGGCACAGTCAAGATTCAAAATGATGTTTCAGACAAGAATCTACTCATAGCCTTATTCCCAGTAAGATAAACAGTAAAACATATTGTCGTTCAAGAAATAACCCATGACTACAACTTGTTTAAGGGAGACAACTCAACTTACAATGAACATACAGAAATTGGAAAATCAATGCATCAAGTAATTAAAATGGACCTAGCATGTTTCACATTAACTTCTTGCTCACATTAATTTCCGGATTTATAGTATATTTTACATACAAGGTTTTAACTTCTTGACAGTTGTAGAACTGCTTCTGTAATACATGTATGTAAGTTAAAAAAAGTTTTATGGTACAAATGTCTTGAAACATTTTTTAGACACAAACATACTAAATTTCAAATGAAGAACAACATGATTATCTAATACAGAAAACAAACCTGGAATGAAGCCATTGGATATATAATGGTGATGGCTAGTCCTGTTAATGGTGAAAAAATCCTCACAGACCCATCCTGAAAAGAAAAGAAAACAATTTGTCATGAATTTAATAATTATTCAATTCTCTAAAACCTGTATGAGAATTAAAAGTATAACCTATCACTTCAAATTAAAAAAGAAATGAGAATTTACGATAAGGGATTTATTTGGCCCCAAAAATAAAAAGAGTAGCATAATGGAAAGACATTTTATTTTTAAAGACTATGGCATGGCAGAATTAGTATTAATTGTTACTCTTTTTGTGTTTATGTGATAAATTTTACTGATTTTTTATATTTTATGCCATTTTAAGCGTTTCTGACTAAGACTGCAAATTGAGAATACATTATTCATGTTCACAATTTTTTTGTCTTATCATAATCTATCATCATACAAAGTATTATAAAGTATTTTCTCAATTGTGTTACTATTTTTTGCAGGATAAAAACCATATATGGCATCTGTATAGAAGCATCATTTTATAGAGTCCCCTCAACTTGAAATCTTGATCCTGATGCCAGCTTAAAGGATATGACAAAATAAAACAGCCATTTTGCACTTCTTGGAGATTAACAAAACAGGCAATAAATTCATAAAATGCACTTAAACATCATACTTTTTGACATCATGTTTTGCCACACAAAAATTCTGTGACCAAAAGTCAATCACTGACTGCACTTTGACCTTTGCAAGTTTGAAGTAACATATATTGTAAACCTTGCAAAATAAGACAAAAACCAATGATTTACTGCATTGTTAACATATTCAGATGCAACTGGGGCAATTGACAAATAAGGAAAACTTGTAATAATAATGAACAAATACAGATCAATGTTTTATCAATACCAAAAAATCTGTGTGGAATGATACAGAAAACATTAAAATTTCCTTGAACAAAGTTGTCCCTGTTGGAAAATGTCAACTAAGGTATTTCCACATTCAAATGGGTACACTAGAAAACGCTATTCTTGCTTAAATATGGCAAGAAAATGAATTAAACTGCTGATAAACAGTGAAACTAACTTGAATTTTATTGCTTTCTGGCTATTAAATATACTTACTTCAGTAGAAGCTATGATCCTGCTAGCTTTCCCCAGTCTGTTATTGGAAGGACAAAGTTGTAATCTGTAGACTGTTGATTCTACAGGTGCAAATAGGTTATAAAACTGAAAAATACATATACAGAAATAAAAACAGATAACATGACAAACAATCACACAACTATGTTTTACAATATAAAATTACTTTCTGATTCTGTAAAAAAAATTATCTGGATATAACAATTTGTTTCCAGCAATGTAATGCCAGAGAAAATAAAATTGCTGATGAACTGTTTTGTGATAGCATTAAACTTAGTTTCTAGTTATACCAATTCTGTTTGTACTCAAGACACTGCTAATTAACAACAGTCACAGACTTACAGACCCTAACACTAAGATTCATCAAGATTAATTATAATGTCATGTATTTGTTACTGGGATACAAAAACACAGGACTAAATATCTGTGAAAGTTTAATCTTAATCGTTCTGATAAATTTTTTAACATTCACAGAAACTAAGTTCTAACTTTTTGATCTATTTTTAAAAACAGTCAGCATCGTTGATAAGCCACAGGTCACAAATCCCAAATAAGCATTTTTACCTGATTTAGACTGTATATTCGTAATTCCTTCTCTGTTTGGCAATAAAATTCTTCTTCTCCAATTAACTTCATTTGATGTACTGTTTCTCCCAAATCCACCCGCATAAACTGATTATAACAAAAATTGAGAAAAAAATATTTTTAAGTCCAAATTTTTTAGTGGCTTCTTTAAATAATTATTTTCCTAGAAGCATATTAGAATTTTGGTCAAAATACAAATAATATAATTGATGCCGTAAGTAACAGTTTAAAATCTAAGCTTATTTTTTTTCCTTGAATGTAAATTTTTTTTAATAAATACAGTGTATGCTAATTTTTTTAGAAACAACCCTTTTACTAGATTATAGAATTTGGTGAATGCTTTTCTAAAATCAAAAAATAATAGCTGCAGATACTTTTGGGTGGTCCAAACAATGTAGAAAAATTCCAGTTAGTTGATACTAAAATTTTATATAATGTGTGTGAAACCGACACAAATTTTCAAACTTGCCAGTATACAGATTGATCTGTGGTGGTGAGAGAATTTTTTTTAAAATATCTTCAGTTTTAAAAATTCAGTAAAGCCTGAATTCATTGTCACTATTCGTTCATTCAGATTTTGACATCATAAAAAGATTTTGTAATAAATTGAGGAGTTTCATAAAAAAAATAGAAGAAATGGAATTCAGGAATTTTAAACACCGTGGCAATGAACAATTTGGCTGAGTTTTCATAATAAAGCTTTTACTGTATGTATTCATTGATAGAGAAGGCTTTTCTGATTCTGAATGCAATTCAGAGAAAAATGTTCATCAAACTTAAAAAAATTTAAACATAAAACCAATTAATTCAGCAAGAACTTGCAGTGGTTTTCTGAAATATCTTTCTGGATTTTCATCATGTATAAGTAACAGAATATGACCAGGCATCAGAATAGGGTATACTAAACAAATAAAATTTTTAAGTTTGTTTTAAATATATTCTGACTTAGAATTAATAATCATAAAAAGACTAAATTACTTACCTTTGAGAAATTATCCATTCTCCAGATTTGAACACTACCATCCATTGAGCAGGAAAACAACAATGGATCAGTATGGTGTACTTGTAAACCTATACAAAGATAGGAAAAAATAATATGTAATAAAACCTCAATTCACTGCAAAGTTAACAAGGGACACGATAACAAGGTTTTACTGTACAGAAACTTGGAAGACTATTGAATATATTGCTCATAAATTAATAAACAAACTCCAATCTGTAATTTTGGTTTTGCGAAAATCTAATTTTTCACAAGAAAATATCTTTTGAATTATTATGTCAATGTGTCCTATTTTTTATATAAAAATTATTGAATAATATGCTTTTTCCTAGTGCAAAAATTCACTGTGACCTACTTACAACACAGAGATTCTCAAAAAACCTAAAAAATACTATTATTTCATTCCACTTTTCATGAAACAAATTCAAACAAAGTTCCCTTCAAGTCAATAATTCTTTTGTCACATTTTTGTCATTTGAGCCAAAAGATGACATAAATCATCATATCATCATACCTGTGATAGCATTGTGATGACCATAGAAAACATGGACTTGTGTAAACACAACAGCATTCCAGACCTAAAAAAAACAAAAAAGGAATTCATTCATAAATGATTAAAGAGATTAGATGAAGTCAAACTTGTTTATACAGACCATCTATGTGACCTTGGAATAATGGATTTTATAGACAGGTGACCTTCATATAGAGGGTATTTTCTGGTTAAAATATGAAGAAAAGGGACCTTGGAAAACTCTTGTCTTATGGACAGATGATCATTGTAGTAGGTTTGAGATACATATATATCTAGGTCACTGATTTCTCACAAATTATCTCATTCTTAGGAACTTAAATGCAGACAGTGGGAGGCACATGATCTGTAAAAAGGAGCTTAAACTATTCAGCCAGCAAAATCCCTGCTGTGCTATGTGCAGTTAAAACGTTTATAAAAATACATATACCTTAACTTGACCATCACCTCCACCAGTTATAAAATATTCCCTTTCTTTGTAAAAGCAACAACTGAAAGTAGAAGCAACATGTCATAATCAAAGTACTGAATGTACTGAAAACAGGTTTACCAATGAATCACCAATTATAAATTTATCAAATGATCACACGAGTATCTTTTGAACATAGTACTACAATCACCATGTTTTTAATATTATATTGATGATAAATAATTAATAAGATTCATAAAGCACAAGACACTTTTAATGGAAAACACATTTCATTCCTTATATGGAGGTAATAAATGTTGGCCTATATATTAGGGGACAACATGTACATACACAGTAAAATTCGTTTTTAACGAAGCCCTGGGGACTCTTGTTTTAGCTTTGTTATAAAAAGGCTTCGTTATATTGTTATAACATATTTTTTACAATGAGCCACAAAAATTCACTATATGTGTAAGATTAAAAAAGCTCAACTCGGAATTATTGACTCAAGGAATTTTACATAAATTAAAGTACATGTATCGTGTGTTTAATTACAGGTCTTCGTCTGAAAATAGTCAAACTTTTGTCTGCTTAGTCTGTTTCTGTTTCACGCCAGTTATAACTTTTTTCAAACTTTCAATAACGGAAACAAAATGTCTGGTATGTCGTTATACGTTTCCAGAAAATATTGTCAATTTAAGTGTAATCTTCAGCTTGAGTCACAGAAATTAAAGAATGATATAACTTACAGAAATCGTCATTACTGTCACTTTCCTGATCGTCACTAATGCCTAAAACCGAATTCACAATATCATCATCCAATAGTTCCCAATTTGTCACAACATTACTGTAAATGTTAACATAACCGGAAGTAGTAATCTGATCATCAGTCTCGTTTTTACGTTCAAATAACTTATTGATGAGGTCCACTAAAAGGACATCGTCATCATCGTCCTCAACATAAACATGTTCGGGAGTGGTCGGGACCAATATTTGACTTCGCACTATCCATGTATTCGGTGTAAGCGTGTTCGTTATATTCGTGTTTTACTGTATCTCAATTTTTTAATAAATGGCATCTGAGACAGCCAAGTATAATATTCAATTTCATAAAGAAAATGGTAAATCTTACTGATTTGTGTATTGTGAAAATAAATCTTATTGGGCGCCTTAATAAATATAAATTTTCATTTACACTAATTATTTTAGGCCTTTAATAACTCATGAAAATAGAGAAATGAAATCCCTCCCCTGAAAATTTGTTCAGGTTTTTTAGTTTTACTGTTAGTGTGTTGCCGTCATGCACCCATCACATGACAGCAGGCATCGACTGTTACTTGATGTTTGAACATGGATAACTTAAAAATAGCCAATACTTACCACTTAAGTGATCCTTCATGTCTGTTTTGTAAGTGATGTGTTTGTTTCATGGTCTACAATTAACAAAAATTAAAAGGTGATCAGTTTAATGACTGTAAAAGAAACTGAAGTTCAAGGTGAAAACTATAAACTTTTGGCAAAGAAAACAGAAATACTTTCTCACACTAAGATCTACCTAGAAACACAAACTTAGACTGTGATTCCTAAGTCAAGGCTTTAGAACATACTGTAACCAAGGTCTTGTAATAAAATTATTTATAAATAAAGAATAAATTGGTTCAAATGCATTTAATTCCATTTTTTTCATCAATATCATGACAATCGAAACATCAAAATTTTCAAAAGTACTATTATTTCGATTTACACTCAGCCAAAACACAAAATTCTGTATAGGCACTAGACATAAGAAATTGTGCTAAACCAATGCTTTTAAAAATCAGTTTAAAATTTAAAAAAAAAATATCAATTTTACAAATGTGTTTTTTCATACCTCACAATTTACAACATAAATTCCTTCATATGACAATGCCATCATCTGTTGATTCTTCTCATCTATTTTGATATCAATCACCCACTAAATAAAATAAGAAAATATGATCAAAAATTTAATAAAAAGTGAAGTAATGGTATTTATTCTGTTATTTTTACTTTGCTGTTTTAAAATATTCCCCACTGAGTAGAGTTGAGTGAAGTGGAATAATGGTGATTAACTAACAGTCAAGATACTTTAAACAAATAAAGAGGTAGTTGTTTTAGGGGATGGTAGAGATGCAGTATATATACATGTAAATGCATTGTTAAAAATGTTTTTGATGAAATAAATCCTTAAGATTTGATTATTTTGTTATATTTTACTGTATTCTCTCATTTCACTAATAATTAAAATTCAAGGTACTTGTGTATGAAAAACAAATGCATAGAAGAGTAGAGTTATGTTAAATAATGGTGTTATATGCCCCAGTTAACATTCCTTGACTTTTATTGATGCAGTCAGTTATGAGATGGTGGAGGAAATAAGAGTGGCTAAAAAAAACACTGATTTTCTGCAAGGGTACTGAAAAACTTCCTCATACTAGGAATTTCCAAAATGGGATAAGAACCTAGGGGGTAAATGATGTCAGAATCTGTGATAAGAGTGTGAGCCTCAGACCACTAAATCACTCAAGCCCCTAACACTGCTTAGAGAAGTAAGTAATGTATACACATATAATCAAAATATACCTCATGCTTCTCAAGATCTGTTTGAAATGGTTTTCCTGATTTTGCTACTGCTGAATGCTAATACAAAAGAACCAGAAAAAGTTTAAAAAATATCTCAGTAAATATACAAATCTAAATGTTCAATTTCATCAAGTTAACTTGTTATTTGAGTTATTGAAACACATTTTTTTCAGCATACCAAAAGTTACCTCCTGATCATTCATTCCTATTGTATAATTAATCACATTAGTTGGTGAACACCCATAAATAAATTTTTATTCCAGCATTATGCAGTAACCCTTTTTCCAAAACTATCCTTACCAACATTAAGGTATTAATAACAGGGTACATTGGTGAGCACATTTAGTTATGCCAGACAGACTAAGGAACCTAAATAAACTTGTTCACATAATCTCCTTATTATATTGTTCACATAATCTCCTTATTATATTGTTCACATAATCTCCTTATTATATTGTTCACATAATTTCCTTATTACATTTATCAAAAATAACCAATATTTTGGGATGAAAAAGCTACATTTGTACCATTTTAGTATGAGCAAAAAGATGTTGAGTTCTTAGGAACTATATTTCTAACTAACTTTATAAAATCGATAAAGCAAATAAGTATGATAGCTATCTATTACCTCTGAACCAGTTATCTTCCATTTCTCAAGTGCTCCTATTCCCCCCACATATACTTCATCTGTGTTTTTGTTGTAAGCTAGGCTAAAAAATCCAAAACAATTGCAAAACAAATGTTAGATGTTAAAAGTCAAATGGAGTAAATAACAGTGCATAATTTAACTTAAGTCAAGGTCACTTGAAACACTTCAAACTTTTATCAACATGACTTAAAATTTATCAATAATAGAATAGCTGGAGTGGAATAAAGAATAATAAGTGTTTATGTCCAGTCAAGACTCTTTCACTTACATCAAGGCGGTCAGTTCAGGAATGGTACTTGAAACCTGATTGCTCAGAGAAAACCACCAACTTTTGACCGTGATTGTACCATAGAATCTTCCAGTAAAGTGCACTAAGACAAGCAAGTAAACAAAATCAAAAACAAAATTTATACCTGGAACAATTTTGATAAATAATCTGTTTGGTGTTGAATTTTACAAACATTTTTAGTAATTTAAAAAGTTTGATCTTTTTTGTTTAAAAAAAATTAAAAAAACAAGAGGCCCATGGGCCTTAACGCTCACCTGAAGATATGTCCAATATTGTTTGCAAAGTGCAGTAGACAATATATTACGTACAGAAACTTTAAAAGTTTTCTCAAGTTAAGAACTCCCACAAAACTTAATCAGAAATATATCCACTCACATTTCATTTATAAGTAGCTTATATAATATGCATGAAGTAACTGTAGTGCAATGAATAATTTCCAAATCATTAATCAATTTCAGTATACTAATGCAGCTATGTCCTTGACCTTTCAACATATATGACCTTGAACCATATATGATTGTCATGTCAATACCTATAATATTCTAATATACATGCCTATGCATGAAATTAATGGCTTTCAAGATAATTAATAATCTAAGTATTCCTATGTTGCTATGACCTTGACCTTTGAACATATAACCTTGAACCATATATCATAATGATCATTGTCGCAATACCTACAATATTCTAATATACATGCCTATACAAAAAATTATTAGTTTTCAAGATAATTAGCAATTTAAGTTTTCTTTTGCAGCTGTGACCTTGACCTTTAAGCATATGACCTTGAACCATATATCAAAATGATTATCATGTCAATACCTACAATATTCTAATATACATGCCTATACAAAAAGTTAATGGTTTTCAAGATAATAAGCAATTTTTGTCTTCTTTTGCAGCTGTGACCTTGACCTTTCAACATATGACCTTGAATCATATATCAAAATGATCGTCGTTGCAATATCTACAATATTCTAATATACATGCCTATACAAAAAGTTAATAGTTTTCAAGATAATTCGCAATTTAAGTCTTTTTTGCAGCTGTGACCTTGACCTTTCAACATATGACCTTGAACCATGTATCAAAATGATCGTTGTCGCAATATATACAATTTTTTAATATACATGCCTATACAAAAAGTTAATAGTTTTCAAGATAATTAGCAATTTAATTCTTTTTTTGCAGCTGTGACTTTGACCTTTCAACATATGACCTTGAACCATATATCATAATGATCGTTGTTGCAATACCTACAATATTCTACTATACATGCCTATATAAAAAGTTAATAGTTTTCAAGATAATTAGCAATTTAATTCTTCTTCTGCAGCTGTGACCTTGACCTTTCAACACTTGACCTTTCAACATATGACCTTGAACCATATATCAAAATGATCATCATGTCAATACCTACAATATTCTAATATACATGCCTATACAAAAAGTTAATAGTTTTCAAGATAATTAGCAATTTAAGTCTTTTTTGCAGCTGTGACCTTGAACTTTCAACATATGACCTTGAACCATGTATCAAAATGAACATTGCCACAATACCTACAATATTCTAATATACATACCTATATAAAAAGTTAATAGTTTTCAAGATAATTAGCAATTTTTGTCTTCTTTTGCAGCTGTGACCTTGAACTTTCAACATATGACCTTGATCCATATATCAAAATGATCGTCATGTCAATCTACAATATTCTAATATACATGCCTATACAAAAAGTTAATAGTTTTCAAGATACAGTGACATATATATATAATTTTTAGCACTTTCCCCACTCAGAGCCTTACAATTTCCCCATTTTGAGCCCCATGGCTACTATTTTGCAAATCTGAAAATAGATGACCTAAGGATGTTATTAATGAAATAACTAAGGTATATCTCTTGTAGATTCAGAGGAGAAGATTTTCAAAGTTTTTCACTCTTTCCCCTTTATGGGGCCCCAAGGGGACATAACTCCTTCATTTTGCAAATCTGAAAGGGCTTCACCTAGGCATGATGGTTACCAAGTTTCATTAAATTTGGCCCAGTGGTTTTGGAGGAAAAGATTAAAATGTAAAAAGTTAACGCACGACAGAAGACGCACGACGCACAGTGAACCATCGCAATAGCTCATCTGAGCTTTCAGCTCAGGTGAGCTAAAAAACAAAAGTTGAATATAAAGGAGAAACAGGTTTTGGCATATTCTGAACATACATAATCCTTGTATCAAGTTTCTTGAAAATCCCTTTAAAATAAAGTTATTGGACTGCTTGTTAAAAGTGAAACATACACACATATGGGTCAAACTTATATTGCATTTTGAAACCTTCATTTGTTAAGGATGACAAATAAATAATGGCATGTTTTAAACCATTTAAATACAAACAAAAATTTCTGACATCATACCTGAGCATTGTTGTTTGACATTTACTGACATCATACCCGAGCATTGTTATTTGACATCATACCTGAGCATTGTTGTTTGACATTTAATGGCAGAAATTTCCTAACATTTACTGACATCATACCTGAGCATTGTTGTTTGACATCATACCTGAGCATTGTTGTTTGACACCATACCTAAGCATTGTTGTTTGACATAATGGCAGAAATCTCCTGACATTTACTGACATCATACCTGAGCATTGTTGTCTGACATCATACCTGAGCATTGTTGTTTGACATCATACCTGAGCATTGTTGTTTGACATCATACCTGAGCATTGTTGTTTGACATCATACCTGAGCATTGTTGTTTGATATTTAATGGCAGAAATCTCCTGACATTTACTGACATCATACCTGAGCATTGTTGTCTGACATCATACCTGAGCATTGTTGTTCGACATCATACCTGAGCATTATTGTTTGACATCATACCTGAGCATTGTTGTTTGACATTTAATGGCAGAAATCTCCTGACATTTACTCTTTGCATCTGTAAACATCCTCATCTGAAGGTCTGAACAAAAGCCCATATACACCTAAAATGTAAAAATAAATTCCATTGTTATATGGTAATAAGAAATTCTCTTTCTTTGATTGTTGAATACTTCGCTGGCTGAATGGTCTAAAGTGCACACATCTCTCATCACCGAGGCTTGAATTCAACTCATCAATTCTCACTTTTCTCACACTAGGATCTGCCAAGTCAAGTGGTAATTGAATCTTGAATTGAGTGGCATTGGATCTAAAAGACTTTTATTGCCATGGTAACAGATTTAAATCAGTCATTATACACTTGTCCCACTGATTGATAGTTAAACAGGAAATGTTGATTTCATCACTTTTAAAATCTGTTTTATGACCATTATTGATATTAGTTTTGTGGTGGCATTAAGTAAGAATTATATTTTTAATTTAGATAGTAATTTTTTTTATACATACCCTGTGTTTTGGAATATAAATTAGAACTTTGATTTCACTGTTGATGTCAAACCTAACAAATACACAAAATAATGAATGACTCTTTTAGACATAATAATTATGACACTTCTATTAAAACGAGTAAGTGTATTTTCTAATGGTTTTAGCACATTTATACCTGGTATTTATTTCCAACTAAATAAAAACAGGAGAAATTTGTTACTTTTATGCTTCCAATTTATGATAATACATTATACTGCAAAATACCTAACAAAAACTTTTATATCTTAAAATTTAATTGACATGGTAACAGTATTTTATAAAATAATTTCTTGGCAAATTAGCATTCCTATTCTGAAGAACCTGACTACAAATTCTATGCTTCAAAGAGATCTATGCTAGCTAGGCCTATATAACTTATAAAACTGTAGGCCAACTTGGCAATGGGTTTTCATTCCTGTTCCTATCTATATTCATAATGTTCATGCAGAACAATTATTTCTACAGGAACATTGTTTCTGGAATAACATCTTTTAAAGGTTAAAAAAAAAGGGGTCTTAAAAACAAACAACTTGATATCCATTGGATTTTTTTTTCAACATATTTGTTAATTCTCGAACAGAAAAGCAAACTGACCTCTTCTGAGTGCAAGCTGCATCCCTGTCTCTGGACCCCAGACTCCAAACACACAGCTGGTCTAATGTTCCAACTCTGAAATGAGTGGCAAACACTTCTCCAACACTGGATTTGAAATGTGTCATACATTTTATATTACTAGGATGAAGCAAAGTGTGGTATAACTGAAATACAAAAATATTATTATTTTATCTACAATTCATGTTTATTTTTTATTCACTTATTTAATTTTAATTATTAATTTATATTGATACAACACATTAGCTGATTTAGTAGGGAAAAACAAAAAGGTAACAAACCTTGCTTATGATCTTAACCTTCACCTCCAATTTCTGAAGCATATTAATAAATATATTGTATCTAAAGAACTCTTTTAAATACCACCAAAAATAGAATATTATGATACAATATTCAACTCACTTTACTTGAGACAGGTTGATTAAAACACTGTAAGAATTGTCAGTTAATTAGTGAAAACTTGTATCACATACTTTGACTAGTGTTTTTGAAAATCAGTTACTGCCTGTGGAGGAACATTTTACATCAGGGTTGTTTTAAAGGGAGATAACTTTGTCTTTGGCATCCTATGCCCAGTACAAACTACTAATATATTTCAGAAACCATTAAACTTTTAGGTAAGACAGGTATAATGTAACCAGTAAAGACTAATGAAGGGAGGAAGTTGTTTTTAGTTTAACATATTACCTTACAGAATCGGTATGCTGCAGACATGCATACAACCCCCCCCCCCCCCCCCAATATTATTAAAGTCTTATACCCCAGTCAGGTTTGAAACCCATGATTTCCTACTCCTAAGACAGACTCTTCCTCTAGAAGACTGTTTTAGTTCAAATCTGAGAGTTGGTATAAAAGCCTTTGTAATGATATAGAATATAACTCACTTGAGGTCCACGATAAAGACTCATACTCTGATCATACTTTTCTGGGACCTGGAGTCTGTGTGTAATGTCTTCTTGTACACTAGCCCAGCTTTTTAACTTGTCCCATCTCTTTTCATCTGCAGCCTTACTAACAACCCCCATCACTGTACAGTAAGTAAAATTTACTTACATTAACTGTAAATACATATTGTTAAGTTTTATATACATGTAGTTTTTTGTGCATTTTTTCATTATGAGTAGATTCAGAAAAATCTGTTTATGGGGACTACCTGACTAAAGCAAAACTATCTGATAAACAGGAGTAACTTCGTATCTAAAATAAAAATATATTTAATATTTCCTACAAAGTAAGAAGATGTTCTAATTTGTGAGTTGATAAAAGCAAAAACAGTTTAATATACAGATGTTGGACAAAAACACTGGTACAGGTACCCAAGTGTCTACAAGTTTTATGGTAATTATCTTTTTTTAATAGAAAAAATTATCCTACTTTATTTTTGATCAAACTTTAATTAATTTTCACTGTTCTATGTGTAATTATTTGCAGATTTCACATTCATTATAATTTGCCATTTTTCTCAATTTCTTACTTCTGCTAAAATATGCCTTAAATTGTTTTTGATTGTGTATAAATTTTGATTTTTTTTTAAAACAATAAAACAAATACTCCAGTAATAATAAATTCAAAGAAGAAAGTTTGGAAAAAATTATGAGTTATACAGTATAAATGTCAATGAAATTGGTCTTGAAATACATATTTATAAACAAGAAGAAATCATTTTCTGTGTGTTAACAATATTTCTATGTGATGAAAAACTTACCATGATAAAATTTTTTAAAAAATCAAAAATCCAATACATGTACTACATTTTAAAAATTTTTGAAAATATCATAACCAAAATTACAATGATATTAACAAAATAATTATACACTATAAAACTTTTAAATTTAAAGAATTAAAATATAAAAGTTTAAATAAATCAGTTATAGAAGACTGTATAATCTAGGATTACAGTAATACACAGGGTGTTATTAATAAGTCTGAACATTTCTTGTTAAATAAGTTGTTAAACTCTGAACTAATTAGTTGGTTAATCTACTAACTTTAACAAATTAATATAATTAAGATATTAATCCGACCCAATTCTAATTTTAGACCAATTTAATTACTCTTAATAGCCTAACATCTCAATTTTTAAGTTAAATTTTCTTTATCTATGCTGTAAAATAACCTTCAACACTGGCTTTTGATTCTGAATGTACAGCGATTAATTATAATATTAAATGTTTAGTTATTGTGGCGAATGCCACATACTTTATCTTGTAACATAACTACTAGTTTCGACAGATGGAAGTTTGGAATAAATATAAATATCAGTGAAATAAACGTACCGACTTTTCAACTAACACATCAAATCTTCCATATTTTCCCACTTGTAACGAGTATATTTCCCGTCTTTACCTCGTGGTCTACATGTTCTGTTTTAGTAGTTAGTAAGATAATACCATAACATAGCCTAAACTTTTGATGGTGGCTCAATGACGTAATAATCCTAGAGTCCGGAGTTGTTCCGAACACTTCCGGTTTATTTTTACTCAATATAGTGATATAACACCACGAAGCGTTCCGATAAAGAAGTTTTGACCGCGGGAAAATAAAAAGGACAATGAAAGATACGCGTTTGAAAATTTCTAAAGGGGGGGGGGGGGGGGGCCTTGAAACAAAAAAAGTTTCAGTCTTCACTCAATTAAAAATTACAATTGATAGGAACTTTTTTTTTCTTTAATTACAATCATTGCTTGATGGACAATAACTTGGTATGTCTCTTAGAACTTGAAATTTAAAGTACATACATGTAGTCTAGTGATATATTGCGCTGTCTCCGTCAAATTTTGTTTTATATTTAGCAGATTTTTTTTAAATTTCTTTATTTTCTTTATTCGCATTCAATATGCATTTACTACAAAGTCATGTAAAAATTACTTAACATTAAATGATTTTTTCAGAGAGAGAGAGATAGAGAGAGAGAGAGAGAGAGAGAGAGAGAGAGAGTGTGTGTGTGTGTGTGTGTGTGTGTGTGTGTGTGTGTGTGTTACATTCTACAAATTATGGTTGTTCAAAACTAATTTATAACTGTTGTATTATAATATTATCGAGATTGTTTGCAAATAGCTGTATCATTATCACATAATGGTGTGACTTCTTTAAAAAATAGAAGAGGACACGATTTTATGATAGAATATAATGGAATTGCTGCATCTCTTTTCAGATTTGTTCACATTAATTTTAATTTCGCTGTATGCATTTTTTTCCCTATATGGTACAAATTTGACAATTTTTTTTACATCATTCTAGCAATAACTGGACATCAAGACATTTGGATTTATTAATAAAATATTTAACATGCATTATAACCAAGTTTTTAACTCTGTCAATGCATGTAAATTTTCCAAAGATAAAAAACAATGTTGTAAAATCTTAGATGATACCATATGAATTAAGTCCTCTTTTTTTTCTTTTGGAAGAATATGCCGTTTCGTTTCGTGAACTTTCTGACTCTATGCATCAGTCAATATTTCACTTTCTGTCATTCTTTGGTAATGCTATTTTTTACCTCCATAACACATTATTGCAAATAGCTATATTGTCGGAGTTATGTCTTGATAGAAGGATTTTATGTTCGATACCTGAAATGATTACTTGAAACTTAAAAGATGATAATAAATCTTCTACCACAATTTATACATACAGTTTCAAAACTGATTTTTAAGACGATAATTCGACCATTCGGCTTTTAACATTAAACTCTAGGTCCTGTGTAATATATTGATATATGGATGAGAGGATATCTTAATACGTATCAGGTATCTGTAGCACAAAATGCACCATTCAATGTTACTCTACCATCATGTCATTTAACACAAGTACTAAGCTATTTTTGTATAAATTCGTCCAACCTCCATAACAGGACAAATACAATAGAAACAGCTAAATAATATTTAAATCTTTATTTCTAATTTGGTGTTTGTAATATTTTGGATTGACCGGACAACTATGATCAGTTGGTAGAGAGCTCATTGTCTAGGCGACACTCATTGGGGAGGAGGAATTGACTCCTGGCTGATACAAACCAGAGACTGGAAAATTTTATTTGACAATCACATGACATGTAGAAATGAAAGCAGTGGTTGGTTGGTTGGTTTGTTGAATGTTGTTTATGTCACAACACCAATTTTTCAACAATTCATGCCATTTTTTATTAATCTCAACACAGGTTTATTTGGAGTGTAAGTGTACAAGTGTTTCTGATCTGCATTATACTAGTGCACACTCATGGAGACCCCAAAAGTGTAAGTACACTAAGTCTTGTCACAATATTGCTTATAAACACCACAGAACACTCAAGTTAATGATACCGGTCCTGTGCCAACTAGTGAAGGTTTATGTCCAGAAAAAAAACTTTCTCACTTGCAGTTGACATTTATTAAATATGCAGCTGACAGCCACTGTAACCACTCGCCACTTAAAAGCAATGGAGGTCTTTCAGCTGGAACCATTAAAACTAGTATTTAGTGCAATGGTAAGTGTGATTACAAAAAAGAATACTGACTGTCCATAACTATACATGCATTGCTCAAATAATTAATTATCTAAAGATAGCATTTCAATTTGAAGTACTAGTATAACAATTTTGACCACATGTAAACCTTTCCTCACTAACCTGCTGTCACGACATACCAATATGAAACAAGAGGGCAATGCAGGTCCTGGACGCTCATCTGAAAATGATGTACACTCAGCTTGATTTTGGCAAACTGAAGCTTCTATTCTTAAAAAAGATTTTTACTATATTTCGAGCTAGTGACCTACTTATTGACCCAACATGGCCCATATACGAACTTTAGCTAGCTTTTGTCAAGAGAGTCATTAGACTAGTTTGAGCAGGTGAGCTCAGGTGAGCTAAAAAATCTAAAACTAACAAATATTGTTCTTCAAATGATTTATTTCTAGAGATAATTATTTACATCACATTGAAAATAAAGCAATGTACAATTCAATGTAACAAAAAATATTACAGGTATTACACTTTATCTGTATATTTTACAAACTGGTTCCCTGCAACATGATAACTGATATCATATAATATCCACAAAGTCCAATTCAAATGTCTATATTCCTACCCGGAAACAACTGAACATACATTGAACAAACATAATGGCATGTGTTTTAATTTAATAAACATGTATTTAGATTATTATTTGTATGAATGAAAACACACACACACACACACACACACACACACACTCTCTCTCTATGTTAACATGGAATAGTCACTAATTATTTAAGTACTTAAAATTAAACAATGAATAATGTCATGTCTTGACAAAAAAACCATGAAATTTCATAAAAAACTTGCAAAGTACATCACTGCATTTTTAAATAAAAATCAACTTTGTACAGTAGAACACTAATTTCTTATTCAACTTGTTAACTTGAGTGAAGATGTAACTGATGCACCAATGTTTGTGTTTAAATGAATTATCAAAATCAACAAATAAAATTTAAGAATTGAGCATTAGCTGAAGGCAAGTGATTTAAAAGTTTGCTTTCAGTTGATAAAATGATGAAACTTTTAAGACCTTGCTGTCAATGACAATTTTATTTCATACTGGCCAGCTGAACATATGACAAGATTGAACAAGTGGGTAATATGGGAATTAGCACAATGAAAGATGGAGTGAATAGTGTTTTTAAAAGAAGGATGGGCTAATAGGATTTGTTAGTCATGTCATGTGACCATTGTGAACCACTGTAAATTATGTCATGTAACCACTTGTCTTTTGAAACAACCAATGAGATCTGTTAGTCTGGTCATGTGACCATTGTGAACCACCATAAATTATGTCATGTAACCACTTGTCTTTTGATATAACCAACAGAAACATTTGTAATGCAGGTTACATTTTCACATTCAGGTAAAAAATCAAAAATTTTGGAGAGACTTAAAGACTTAAATGAACTTTAATAAATGATTAAGTTTTTAATAGTGATTGTATTATTATCTTTCTTTAATTCACAAATATGCATGATACATGTTTATGCATTTACAAAAAACAATTCATACTAAATATGATTTTCACATTTACATATCTCATGTGACCTTTAAATTGCCAATAAAAAGTGAAATTCAAGTATTTTTACCTAGCCTTAGAAGACATTATAAATAACTAAGAAACATTTTAACCAAAATTACAAATTTTGGACACTCTACAGGAAAGACAAAGAACATACCAATTATAACATGTAAATTATCATTTAAACAAGAATACAGGGAATATGTGTTAACTACTTTAATAAATTAGGACATGCCAATATTATTATAGTGAACAGAATTGCAGTCTGTTCTAAGGTTTTCTTTCAACAACTTGCAGTTATAAAAGCATTTTCTATTTTAATTGTTTTGGAAACACAAATTAATGACTTACTAAATCAACTTCTCCATTAAACTCTATATAATAATGAAGGAAACTACTGAGTGACTATACTGCCAATCTATTTTTCAAACCATTCATTATGATCTAAACTTGCCATTCTATTGCTAAATCTTTGATGGTCTGCTTACAAATTTTTTCAGACTACAGGGCCAGCAGCTATAAAATGCTGGTCTATAAGAAAAATCTTATGGTTACAGGCATTTTTAAAACAGACAAAACATTCGATACAGGGTAGAAAAAGGTCTCACTACATGGTTCTGAACACTTTATAAACACTAAGATGGCAAGGTTTGGATATTTCTTAGGTAATTGTACTTGCAAGTCCATTATCAAATTCAATTTACACATTACTGGCTAAAAGGTAATAGGTACAGTTTAGATAAGATATGCTGTACCAGTCTAACACTTATCACAAATATTTGGCTTAACAATACTAATAACAAAATAATGAGATTTCATCCCTTAATACAAACATGTGTCAACAAATTGAAATGAAGTTATATAAATTTAATATGTTCCAACATTTAACAATAACACAAATACATTATTGTATTTTACTGTGTATATAAAATGTCATGGAGGAATGGGGTTGTTGTTGTTGTCATTGAACATTGCTCCAGCTATATCAAAAACAGACAGAGTTAGATATTGCTTCCTAGTAAGCTTTTGCTAAAAGTCCTGAAACTTTTTACAAAAAGCGATATATTAAAATCAATTATAAGTGTTGGAAATTGGTTGAATATTGATAATGGATGATTGGATCTGTGTAAATGATCAATCATCTGCTACAACTGAATAGCATTTATCCTTAATGTTAGCAGCATCACAAGAATAATTTTTGTCAATATTGAATTTTATGTTTTCTACAGTAAAACCATGATACTCTGCCAACATTTGTTCCATCAGATTTTACTTAAAAGTTTTGTAATATACTGACACTTATAAGGAAAAAGTTAACATACATAAAAGACCAAGTCAAAATTTAAACTGGGTTTAAAAACACAATCACAATAAGAATAGTTAATACATTGTAAATGTTTTATAATAATTAATTTACAATGAAATGTACAAAACTTTTGTTCCTGAATTTAAAATTCAACAAAATATGGCATGATTACTATATAAACATATGTAATAAATAAAAGACTACTGAAAAATGTTTCAAATTAACATGTTACATGAAAACATGTACAAAATGAGATTACTGGTACATTAAAAACAGGATGTACAGTCAACCCTGTATACATCCGTATCACTGGTAAACCACAAAAATCGCAACTCATACATAACCATATCACTATGACAAAAACAAATAAACTCTCATACACAAATATAACACTATGATATGCAACAAGTAAACTCATGTACACAACCATATCACTTTGATATGCAACAAGTAAACATGTACACAACCATATCACTTTGATATGTCACAAGTAAACTGATGTACACAACCATATCACTTTGATATGCCACAAGTAAACTCCTGTACACAACCATATCACTTGATATGCCACAAATTACCCAACCATATCACCACAATGTCACAAATAAACTTGTGTACATTTCCATATCACTACAATGTCAAACTAAACTTGTACACAACCATATCACTTGATATGCCACAAATTACACAACCATATCACCATGATATGCCACCAAAAACTTGTGTACTTGAACATATCACTACAAAATGTCACAAATTAATATTTTACAAAACCATATCACTAATTTTTATAAATTGTAAATAACAAACATAAAAAAATCATTTAAAACTTAAATTCCCAATTAACCAAAATTTAAAAAGTTTTATACCTTAAGTTGCAGTTTAAATTTTGACTGTGAGGGAATATAACATAAAATTAAACATTTAAATAACAAAATTATCCATACTGAAAACAACAATATACATATTTATATATTTATAGAAATAGTGACAACAAAAACAATCTCTCTTGATTAAAACTTTATGTGTAGGTGTTATAACAACAGCTTTGGCAAAATATTTTTATAGTTCAAATACTTCAGGGGGTTTCTCAATATAAATAAAATACTCTTGACTTGGGAGTAAAACACAATTACGCCATTCTATGTTAATGATTTATATAAACAGTTATATCAAATCTATTTTTTAGTGTGTAAAAATACTAAAACTAGAACAGTCCTCCCCCTACACACCAAATATCACCTTCAGGGGTCAAATCTAAGATATAACACCTAATTTTGTATGCAACACATTGTTTTATGTTGGTATACATTTGTTCCAAGTTTGAACAAAATCAATCAATAGATTTGGAATTAAAAGAGCCAATGATATTGGGACAGCTGGACCGATGGACAGAGTGATTTTTTATAGAGACCCTTAAAGTTCATTTACAGAGGTGTAATATTAATATAAGGATTGTTTCTAATGCAGATCACTGATAAAGGACCAAAATGCCATAATATCTACTATAAACAGATCTCATAAACTTTAGAAATTCCAGTTTAAAGCCATACTCATCTACATAATCACATAATGTTAAACACCGGTTGTTGATGCTAATGCATATGAAGCATTTTCGTGTTGTCCAGGCAAGGAAAACACTCTTTACGACATGTCTTTTTGTTCTGATTTTTCAGTACAAAGTCAAATTATAAGATTAATTAATTTGAATGTCAATGAGTAAATCTACTTGTTCCTACTGCATTAGCAGATTTATAACAGCTACATCCATTCTCTCTTCCTGATTTAGCACATTAGTCATTTAAACAAAATTTAAACAAGATAACATGTCCTCAACAAGCATTGTTACACTTTTTACATTTTTCAATTTTCTCTTTTTCAGTCAATTCCATGATTTTACTAAGTGTCTTTTTCACTCGTAACATTGTATGTCTAGCTTTTGGTTTCTGTGACCAACATTCTTGTATCAATTTGGCAGTGGAGTTTAATATCTGCAAATAAAAAGAGCATAAATGTATAATTAATTTGAAAAAATGATGGTTTTTATTATATAATGTTCTAATGTCTAGTGTTGTGCATTGCAAACCGAATAATGCACACAAAACATTACAAAAAATTTGCTTTGTATCACATTTGTATGTTACAGAACTATAAATACATTTCCAGATATTTCACATTTTTAAAAAATCTTATTTTGCTTTTTAAAACCTTAAGGCTCAAAGCTTTATTCAAAATGCATCATTTTACAACCTGCATGTCCTATCACTGGAACAGCTAGTTTTGAGTATAATTACTTTTACAACTTGCATGTCCAGTCACTGGAACAGCTAGTTATGTGTATAATAATCATAAGCAAGTCATGGTCAGTGGCAAGTTAAACTCTATAAATACCAATGATATCGAAACAAGTTTTAAAAAACATCATTAAAAATGTAAACATTTAATTATAAATGCCAGTTAACTCCAAAATCTCAGCTGTATGTTTGGTTACAAAATTGCAAAAAAAAGCAAAATATTGTTTATAGCACTTTTGGTCACTTGGATGGTGCTTGCAACAGTAGTTGGAAAGGCTGTTAGATGAATTTTCATATTCCAGTTTATAAGAGTACAAATTTCCAAAAACTTTAAGAATTAAAAGGTACAAATGAATTGTGTAGGATAATAAGACTTATGGTTGGTTGGTTGGTCATATACTGTATTGTTATTAACATCAATAAGCAATTTTTCAGCTATTAGTAACAAAATCAAAGTTTATTTTGTAAAGACCAACTTGACCACTTACTGCATCAGATATCCATCTGTTTGGGATTGTAGGTCTTTGCTGATCGACAACTACAACTTTTTTCATATCTTCAAAAGATGGATCAGATGGTACAACATCCCAAAATGGTGGCTGATAGTCTTCTACCATACCTAAAAAAGAGAATTACAATTCCAGTAAATAACACTTCATCATCTTTTGTTTTTATTAACTTTTTGGCCTCAGTAACCCTGAAATCTGGGCTGTCCCATTAATAAGCATTCTCGTTTTTCTATACATTTCACAACTTAATGATTTGTCATATACATATCATTTTATTTTTTTTTCAGTGCTATTGAATCTTAATGACTTTTTTTTATTTATAATTTGCAGCAAGTCATAAACAAAATATGTCTGAAACAACAATGTGGGGTTCCATCAAAGTTTGCACTAAAATTCTTAACTGCTTAATAAATGCCTCAGAAGACTTTGTAAATTTTAAACAGTTACCCTAGTTAGCTGGTAAAACATTATAAAGCTTAGTCAGTGCCATAGTTTTAGTTTAAGATTAAAACATTATATTGACAATGAGCACACCACAAAATGAGTTTAAATGTTATCATCGACCATGTTAGCAAAGAAAGTGATTTTGAACAATGAACCAATAATCATACCATGCATATACATGTATAATCTTTTATATGGAAAATAAGAAAACATCTAATTTTTTTTTTATTTTATTATACTACCAGGTATAATTATTATAATTATTTTAAGAAAATAAGTTGAAAAATATACTGCAAATATGTACACAAACTTCACTTAAAAGGGGTTAAAAAAATGTTTGAACAAGTTCAATGACTCCATTGAGCAGGAGGTAATAAGGATCCATCAACTCCCTGGAGCTTTAGGACAGGACCATTAATTTACACCTTGTGATTCTCCACTTACCTCCAGTGACACAACGTCGAGCAATTTCCCATAACACTAATCCATATGCATAAACATCCACAGCTTTATAAGAGTCAAAGAAGTAAGTATTTAGCTTATCCTCTAACACCTCTGGGGCCATGTATCTCTTTGTTCCAACTTTATTATTATTGCCAACATCAATTGTGTTTGTTTCTTGTGAATGTGTCACAGCCAATCCAAGATCTCCAATACAGCATGTACCATTCTTTTTAACCAAAATATTTTTTGATTTGATGTCTCTGTGAGCTATAGCTGGCTTTCCCTTGTTTCCAATGATTTCTGTATGAAGGTGAACAAGACCAGCTGCTGCAGAATGAGCTAACAATAACATACTGTAATGGTCTAAAACAGTTCTGTGTAAATAATCGTACAATGATCCATTTTCGTGATACTGCATGATTAACCAGAGCTGAGTACAGCTGTTCCGACTGGTCATATCTGAGGCATAATATCCCAGTATGTTGTCATGACGCAGTAAACAGGTGTTGTAAATCTCAGTTTCTCTGGCCCAACTTGCTTCATCTCTGGATAAAAATATCTTTAAAGCAACATTCTCACCATGATACCTTCCTCTCCAAACTTCTCCATATCTCCCTTTACCTGTGGAAAAAGTAAAACAAGATCTGTCAATAATTGCTGAAATAATATGATTAAACTGCGTCAAAGTTTTTGCAAAAGATTGAAAATGAAATGAAATGCAGAGAAATTTGAAAAATTTCTTACTAGAAAAAAATTTCATTCAATTTCTTAATTACCACTGGATATTTCTGTAGCGAACATATTGTTATTACTTTATGAGATTTTGAAGTAGAAAAAAATATTGTTATTACTTTACGAGATTTTGCAAGTAGAAAATTATATCTATACATTTTCTCTTATTACCCGGTATTTTAGGATTTTTTAAAAATCTAATATTACATGACTTTCTCTATGTAAATTATTTACATAAATCCTTAGCTGGATTTGGATTTATATGATTTTGAAACTTTAGATTCATTATTTTCAACTGTTTGGCTTATATTATTTTTGTATCAAACTTTTCAGTCTTAGTGTCACTGATGAGGAATGAATTTCCGAAATGTGCACATCTGGCACATCAAAATTCAACTGGTATTTGTGTTATATATTTTGTATTTATATCATAACTCTATTTTCAATACATGTATTTGTATCTTTTTAAAATAATGTGCCAATGTATAAATATACAGTAAGTGAAATGCTAATTAAGGGACATAACTACTCTAATGATATATTTTAAGACATTACTAATTATCCCCCTTTATAAAATTTAATATGCTTGAACAAGTTTAGAATAAAGCATTCAAATTTAAAAAAGGTTTTTTTACAACTTTAAAAGAAAAAAGACACAATGCTGATATTTGCTCAAAACTACAAGATCCAATACAAGTTGACTGTGACATTGTACTTAGTGTTTACTCAGTAAAGTCCTCTGGCATTACATTTTTTGTTTACATGGTGTAAACAGCAGAATAAACTGCTTCAATTGGATACTTGGCAGATTTTACCTGTAGTTTAAATCATGTGTAAATATTTGACAAATATTTAATGTGTAAATATACACTTAAACAATATCCATGTCTTATTGTGTAAAATATCTAATTTAAGGGTAGTTCAATATGTTTTATATTCTGCCACAGAAAAGAAGAAAATCTTATTATTAATGTCACTTTTACTCTAGACAGCATTACGGGAGATCTACAAGTCAGAAACAAAATGGCTACCCTAAATAATATTTGATTTCTATCTGGATAAATAAAAAAATTCTGTAGAATCATTAATATTGGAGGTTTTAGTAATTTTAAAAAATATTTGTCAGGAGAAAATTCTGTGCTTTGGTTCCATATGTTGTGAAAATAAATCTAATTTTGGAGCCTTAGTTCCAGTACTTAACTATTTTCATTGGATTTTTTAGTATTTACTAATATACAAAAAAGCAATTTAAGAAACTGAATTCCCCAAAACATATTTGATTTTGAAGAGCTAGACATTGAACTCACAACCTTACAATCTTGAATTATAAAGTCTGCAGATTTAATACCTTTACCATATGTCAATACATAATTACACATAAAGAAGATTCTTTTAACAATGTCTTGTATAAATACCAGTTAAATTTAAATAGGTTTTCAGTTTATTTAAGGTTTGGTCGTCATTTATTCAATTGCCATATCAATGTAACACAGTGAAACAAGATTGTTCTACGATTAAGTAATGAGCCAGAATTACTGTTACTCCCACTTACCTTGTATACATGGAAGAAGGAGTTCAGAGTCAAAGTCAAAGCAACATATACTTATGTATACATTCTAAGAGAAGTTCAAAGTCAGAGTCACAGTAACACATTCTTACCTATACATTCTAGGAGTCTAGAGTCACAGTTAAAATAACACATTCTTACCTATACATTCTAGGATAGTAACTTGTCTTGCTACTGTTTGCTGTACTAAGAAGGGAAGACCAGAACCACTCCCAGATGTACAAGACTGATCATATAAATCCTAAAACAGATATAGCATTTTTATAGCACTTGTTGTATTCAGATAAAAAAATATTTTTAAAAAATCTTTGAACAGCTGTGCTGAAAAAATGACCATACAGCCTATATTATCCATATTTATTTTGTACTCTTTAATCAATGTCAATATTTTTGTATTCCTGGAAATTTATTTGGTACAAATATTTTTAATTTCTTCTCTCCAATAAACAACTCTCTTAATCTTAATTTTAATTTCTGTGGTTGTGCTTGAGGAAACATTATTTGAAAGTGTTATTTTCAGGAATGACTTTAACCATTTACAATATCAAATTGTTATAATGGATAATTACCTGAAGAGTACTTTCTCCAACCTGTGTGGCTCTTATTCCATATTTCTCCGGTAGAAGTTCCTCTCGTACTCTGTAATTTTCTTGAGTGGTCTGTCTGTGTTTCCTTAAGCGATTGAATACCAAGCACACAATTGCCAGTGAAATTATCAAAGCTATTATTGGAATGGCCACTGCCAAAACAAGACCAATGTTAAATGGGCTCTTCTCTTTAACAACTGAAAGAAACAAGTATTAAGATATAAAAGTTTTTCACTGAACTAGGTTAGTTGTGTGTTGTTTTATGCTGCATCAGCAATTTTTTCAGCTTTCTGTGAAGAGGCAGGTTTTTTTTCTCAGAACAATCTGAATGCAAGTTCATGTGGAGTGTGAGTTTGTAAATATGTTTTTTATCTGTTCTGTCCTTGTGTGCACTTAAAGCAATCTCTAGATACTAATACACTTGCACATGATGTCACAGTTAACATTGCAGACCAATAAGTCAAAAATATCAGTACCAAGCCAACCTGTAAAGGCATACAAGAAAACTCTTCTTCACTAGTGGTGGTCAGGGTCAAAGCTTCAGTTGTGAGGCACTTAGATTTTGAAGGTTAGTGTCTTAACCACTTGATCACTGTTGTGATTTAAGTCATAACACCACCTCGACCCCATCCCCCCAAAATACCTTTTTTTTAAGCATATGGATACAACCCGTCCAACCATTATCGGGACATGTTCATGGTGAATATCTTGTTTCTTTCCTTTCTTGTTGTCAAATATTTTAATATGTTCAGTGTATTTACATTTACATGTACTTCTTTCTCACATTTTGTTGCAGTGTTACCAGCTGTCCTGTCTACTGCTTAGAATATAGGTCGGCTACAACTTTCTATGTTAAATATGAAGGGCATTCAGTACAACATATCCCACCAAAGCACTTCCAGACAAATGTCTTCGTTCCTTTAGGTTTGGTACATGTATTTGGTTTCATGGTTAATTTAACAGACAATATTAATGAAATATTCTTATCAGTTATACAACCTAGTCATTCCAGATAAGTTTGAAAAGTAGTCATTCCAGATTAGTTTGACAAGTAGCCATTCCAGATCAGTTTGACAAGAAGTCATTCCAAACCAGTTTGACAAGTAGCCATTGACAAGTAGCCATTCCAGATCAGTTTGACAAGTAGCCATTCCAGATCAGTTTGACAAGAAGTCATTCCAGACCAGTTTGACAAGTAGTCATTCCAGATCAGTTTGGCAAGTAGTCATTCCAGACCAGTTTGACAAGTAGCCATTCCAGACAAGTTTGACAAGTAGTCATTCCAGATCAGTTTGACAAGTAGCCATTCCAGATCAGTTTGACAAGTAGCCATTCCAGATCAGTTTGACAAGAAGTCATTCCAAACCAGTTTGACAAGTAGTCATTCCAGACCAGTTTGACAAGTAGCCATTGACAAGTAGCCATTCCAGATCAGTTTGACAAGTAGCCATTCCAGATCAGTTTGACAAGAAGTCATTCCAGACCAGTTTGACAAGTAGTCATTCCAAATCAGTTTGGCAAGTAGTCATTCCAGACCAGTTTGACAAGTAGTCATTCCAGACCAGTTTGACAAGTAGTCATTCCAGATCAGTTTGACAAGTAGTCATTCCAGACCAGTTTGACAAGTAGTCATTCCAGATCAGTTTGGCAAGTAGTCATTCCAGATCAGTTTGACAAGTAGTCATTCCAGATCAGTTTGACAAGTAGTCATTCCAGACCAGTTTGACAAGTAGTCATTCCAGACCAGTTTGACAAGTAGTCATTCCAGACCAGTTTGACAAGTAGCCATTCCAGATCAGTTTGACAAGTAGTCATTCCAGACCAGTTTGACAAGTAGCCATTCCAGACCAGTTTGACAAGTAGCCATTCCAGACCAGTTTGACAAGTAGTCATTCCAGACCAGTTTGACAAGTAGTCATTCCAGATCAGTTTGACAAGTAGTCATTCCAGACCAGTTTGACAAGTAGTCATTCCAGACAAGTTTGACAAGTAGTCATTCCAGATCAGTTTGACAAGTAGCCATTCCAGATCAGTTTGACAAGTAGCCATTCCAGATCAGTTTGACAAGTAGTCATTCCAGACCAGTTTGACAAGTAGTATTTGGTTTAAACAGGCTAACAGTTTACATATCAGAATTCAGTTTTTACAGGTTCCACTGTATCAGTACCTGTACAGTAACTGGTCTTGAACCAATAGAGAAATCTAGGGGGCTACTGAAGTGTATGTACAGATACCTACTTGGATCATTAGGGACTTTCTTCATGAAGGGTGGATCCAGAAATTTATTACAGAAGTCATGAGTACAACATCCCACAGCCACTTGTTTCATTGCCCACTGTTTGTCATTTCGACGACCTTGACAGTTCATTTTCTGAGTCTCTCTTTTCCCGGTACATCCTCGTCTGATAATCAACTCTCCATTCTCAATAGATTTGGCAATAAAACACTGTAGAAAAATAGAAGTCAGACATAATATAAAAGTACAGTAAAATGGATCTGGTGATAAACTGAGGGAGGCTGATAAAGAAAAGAAAGAAAGAAATTAGCTTTTGAACTTTAAAATATTGTGGCAATAAGCAAGATAGCCAAGTTATCCAGGGCATTACAAAGAGGTTTTACTTTATAAAGAAAGGTTTAGAGGAGATAATTAGTACAGAAATGATAGTAAAAATTGATGAGAATAAATTAAGTGCTGTCAGTCTCACTATCATAACAACAACAACAAAGGTTAGCATCAAAGGAATGTGAACAAATATACAAAGAGGGTATAAATATGTTTCCACAAATAAAACAATAAATTACAATATTACAATTTTTTTCCGAATAATTTTTACTGCTAATGCAAATTTTATTGCCTAACAAATGTGAGTAAGTAGAGGCTAAATGCAATTATAGCAAATATAGGGCAATCCTATCTCAATGTGCAGGTTTTTTAAAGTTATGCCTCACGTAATAAAAAGTTAAATTTTTGTAAGTTGACTTTCTTTTATTTTTAATATCAAAATACTTACCCCTGCACCTCTGACAGTGGTACAATATTTTTCACCTTGATCACAGTTAAAAACTGGGGTACAGGAACATTTATACTTCTCTGGTTCTTCTATTTCTGTTTTATTTTTAGGAATATCAAATGGTAAACTAAAACCTACAAGTAGACAAATAGAACATACTTAAAATAAAATATTCATATACTGAAAGCAAATGTGATAAGAATCTAAAATCTAATTCATAAAAATACAAAAACAAGATCCAACAATAAACAAATTCTAAAATAAAGATAAAAGGATTAAAATAATTGGAAAATTTGGATTTTTTGCAAAAATTAATTGACAGTGATTCTGCTTTGAAGATGCTTTTAAAGCTAGTGTACTCATTGAGCAGATGTTATATTGTCACAATGTGTAAATTTCAAATATTAAGAGCGGGTATGTAGCTCAGTGGCAGAGCGTTCGCTTTGCATGTGAAAGGCCCGGGTTCGATCCCCTTGCATCTCCACTGATTTTTTAACAGTCTGCACAATGGCCGCAAGGCCCCATGTAGACTATAAACTCGTTCAATCTGTTTTTACTTACTCCTCGTTGTTGTTTTGGGATTTTAGTGGTCAACCTAAGTAATTTCTAGCCATTATTTTCTACTGAAAAAAATTCTGTATTCGATAGAAATATAAAACAAACAAAATTAATAATTGACCTGTTTTAATTCCTTTTTAAAAAATTGCCATAAATCCAGGTAACATTAATCCTGTATCATTTTGCTACCTCATTATCATTATCGTAAAACATCTGAAAGTGTGAGACATTGTAACCATGCAGCCATCATTGGTTACATGATCTACACTTTGGTGTAAAAAATTCTGGTTAAATTTCATTTTTACCACATTTCTTTATTTTTAAGGCAAGATTTGTGACCAGTAGAACTTTTGTTCTTTATGAATGAACACTACAAATATTTATCTATCTTTTTATTAAGGAACAAATTGAAATAATTAGATATTTTACAAACTGCATTCATCTGTATTGTAATTTATGTTCCATATACAAATGTCCAATTCTGTTATCTTTCCACAAGAAACAGAAAAAAATATTTTCATTTCTTTTCAATAAATTTATCATTTTCTTTTAAAATAACAAACCAGTACATTTAATACTTTTACAATTATAATAAATCCTTTAAAGATTTTGATTGGCTAGACCTTTCTTATTTCAGTACCAAAGAAATTCCACTTTCTGTTATGTTATTACAGGTGACAAACAAAAAGCATTGGTATTCCTATGCTGCAGAGATATGTCCAATCAAAATGCTTGAAACAAAAATAGATTGAATTATTAAAGTTTAACTGAAAAATTTATTACTATAAGCTGTCATCACAGTAGATAGCTTAACAATTTTAGCAACAATTCTGGTCAAAATGTAGCATTTCAATTAAGATTTTAATTTGAGAGTCCAGTAACAGTTAAGTAATGTGTTTTAACACCACAGTCAAGATTTATTTATTCATTAATTCGAAGCAATCAGTTCTGAGATAAATGCCACTTTCAAAAATGCAAATGTGTTTGTTTGTTTGTTTGTTTGTTTTGTTTGTTGTTTTTTTTTTTCCTAAAACAAGCAATATGTTTCCATAATAACAAAGTGAAGCTAAATACATGTACCATTTACTTTGCAACAACTGAAAATATCTGGAAATTTGTATTTTGAAATATCATTCTTATATGCCATAAATAAAAAAATTTTCAAGTGTCTTTTCTGTATAAGTCAATGATTTTGTTGTTTTTTTTTTATATAAATTCAAGCAATTTACTGTATATTCTTTTAATCAAAAAATTTAATTACATTAACTTGCACATGTAACAAAGTCAAGAATGTAAGGTTGGGTTTGTCAAATGATGTTGTTTTTCTATCCTTTTTGATACATGCAATAGTTCTCACTATTGATTCAATGCAGACCACACACTTTAACATAACTACAGGAAATTACAGTAGAAGTTGTTTAAAACGATCAGTTGCCAATTACAAAACCTGTGATTATTTTGGAACTAAATCCCTCAAATGATATAACTATACTCTGTAACATATATAATATGATGTGAAACAATACCAGTACACATCTGGGCTTTTCTACTTGGTAAAGAGTAAAAAATAACATGAGTCTAACAGATTTTAAAATAAACCCACACATTATACATTGTACAGCTAGCTAGACGTGTCAAAAACAAATCCCAAGAGATTTAAATATAACATGTACTTGATTTCCATGACAGATTTTTATCTAAACTAAATTGATACTTCTTAAAAAATATAAAAAATTGAATTGGTTTTATATTTAAGAGTTAACTCTTTTAGAGTTAAATACATTTACAACTCTCTCTCTCTCTCTCCCTCTCTCTCTCTCTCCATTTCTTCTGCAAAAAAAAAATACGTGTGTGTGTGGGGGGGGGGGGGGGGGTGACATTATATCATCAACACTGTTATGAACAGCTAAAAGAACATCTTCAGATAAAATAGAAGGTAAAGACTTTCATTTTTTCAAATTTGCTCTTTTTTACTGTGTGTGGATTTTTTAAAAAAAGAATTTAAAAAAAAATTCTACTGATCTATTAAAACTTTCGAAAATATTACAAGAGAATATGTATCATGGGATTAAAATTTAAAAGATGTGTTATAAAAAGATCATGAAATAATACTTAATTTTTTATCCCAGTCCTACATAATACCGATGTAATAAGGGGGAAGTTTAAAAAAAACAGCTGGTAGCCACATTTTACATAAATACACATCTTTACCAGATAATTTGTATGGTAATTTTCATTGGAGAAAAATTCATGAAGAAGTTTAAATTTACAGTCTTATACACTAAATCAGTATCAAGCAATAAATAGCAAGCTGGTTTGCTCAACAGGTGCAAACAAAACCGAGCTGACTTGTAATTGAAATCACCTGGACTTTGGTAGGGCTCAATTAGTAGTCTTTACAACACGATTTATACTACATAGACTTATGTTACACCTTTAAATCCCTCAACACCTGAGTTACACAGGTATAAATTTCATTAAATTTAAATAAGATCTAAAATTCATTCAAATTTAACACTTAATTTAAATTAATTCTCATCTTCCAATACTTGAGGAATAAATCTCAATGTTAATACTTGTTTAGAATCTCCGCCCCACTTTTTCAATAAGAATTAGATTTTGAGGTGTTCTTAGTTACTGTTTTGCAATATACAACACATTATTAGGTAATCAAAGGGCATTTATTAAAGAATCAAGAAGCTATCAAATAAGAACATGTCTAATTATCAACTACAGGAAATAAAACCACAATGAGACAAAACTGAACAATGCCAGGTACTAAAGAATGGCTGATTTTTCATACTCAGGTTCTAAAAACCTCAAAGTTAAAATTTGAATATCTAGAAGGGGCTTTAAATCTTTAATAAAATCAAAAACTCTAAAGAAGCCATAAGGGTTATTAAAATCTAGCCTAAAAAGAAATGTAAAAGTTCAATGAAGGACATATAAACTGTTGAACAATGAAGGGGAACCCACAAAATTGTCACATGACAATGGCCATGGTGCCAGTTGGTCGGCTTAAGTGTAGCATTTTAAACTAATATCTCCATTCACTATTGAGTAAATAAAAATCTCAAATCTTGTTTATATTGAAACACAAGTTTAATCAAATACTGAATGGCATATAAATAAAATAAAATTAAAGTAGATTTATTTGTATCTTCTTAGTTTCACATATGCAGTGTGTGTGTGTGTGTGTGTGTGTGTGTGTGTGTGTGTGTGTGTGTGTGCAAGTTTGTGTGTATTTGATTTTATGCAAGTATCTAGTCTGCTTTTTACTACTGACATTTTAGAGATATGTATTTTTTCAGTGAATACTTTGTATACTTTCTTACAAAAAACCAGATTAACTGATTTAATAGGGTTTTATGTCCAAGTCAAGAATATTTTACTTATTTTTTTTTACCTTTGCAGTGCGCTTAGAGCACTGTTCTTTAATGTGCTTAGCCTGCCGGGACACAGGGCATTGGTTTTTAAGGTCTCATCTGAAGCACCCAGTGACTTTCATTTCTAAAAGCCAGGTTCTTGACAAAAGAACAGTCACTACCAAGTTTAAAGTCTTGGTCAAACCCAGCTGTGATTCAAACCCTCAACCTCCCACATACAAAGCAAGACAAAAAACAAGAGTGTTCTCCTGAAGAAAAAATCCTGAGGTGATTATACCACCTAAATTTGGTAAACAGCACAATGTCTTATATATTTACTTATATGTCACTTTCGAGGTGGAGGGAATAAAAAGTTGACATTGAGATCAGTTAGAATACCAACTTAATCAAAAGCATACTGGATCTGACAGTGTCAGGAACTATTGCAGTAAGTTGAAACAGCAAAGATAGTTAACCACTTTGCCATCCCACGCCTTTCACAAACATAATAAACATGATACAGATTAGTTACTGTTCTGCTACTTTTTAGAATAACAAGGAATTTCAGTATACACATGTATTTTAAAACTTTGTTCAAAGAATTACACTGCCACATGTAAAATGTGCATGTTTTACATAATAGCAGCAATCAAAAATATCTGTGTCCATATTATGTATGTTATAAATTGATTAATAATGACTGTTGTGGATATATGTATGGTATAAGTATCACATGCACCTGTATGTGTTAATAGGAAGTGAGGGATATTGAACATAGATTAACATGTGCACTTGGTGTATCAAAACAGATTTAGATGCAGACAAACTTGATCAGTATACTAGTATATATTATGAGAGAGAGAGAGAGAGAGAGAGAGAGAGAGAGAGAGAGAGAGAGAGAGAGAGAGAGAGAGAGAGAGAGAAAACACTCAGTGTTGATAATTACTTTAAAGTAACAATAAAAAATCTTATTATCTCAGGCCAGATCTTCATTCCCCAGGTGTAGAGATCTTGACCCTTTCCTACCATGTGTCATTCAATATCAATTACTAGGATCTATTGTGTATTAATCCCTTGTTAAGCTCAAATTTAAACATTAATGGTCATATATGGTCAACTTTGGACACCTGGTGCTTTGTCCAGTAATATTTGTTTTTAGAGCTGATACATGTTTCAAATAATATTTTTTCTAGCTATCTAAAGGATATTTGAAATGTGGTCTCTAGAAAGGAAACTATGAATTTTAAATCTTAATGTGTCTGACTTGAAAAGAAATTAAATCTTGTCCATTTGTTATAGGACTATGGACAAAAGTTGGTAATAACTCCAATGCTTTTGTCTCAAGTGAGCTACTGCTAACAAAACTAAAAGTCTGCTCAGAGACAAATACCACATTCCCAACCTTGCCTACTGGAGCAAGATTTGAAAAGTCACTTACTTATGTACCCTCTAATAAAACTTTAATTCCAACTGAAACAGCCTAAAAATGACGAATATAAGCAATTTTGAATGTTTCTGTGAATATTTTTTTTAAAAAGTTTCCATCAAATTTTACTGGTTGGTAGGTACAGAAATCTTACTTAAGATTTGATTTTGTTAGCCTTTAAACAACAAACTTAAACTTGTATATATAAATATGTATATCAACAACATCTCATGTTAGTATAAGGTTGAGCCAAGTTTGATCAAAATCCACCCACAGATGCAGAAGTAATGGATAGAATGGGGTGGGGGAGATATCTATAATTGATCAAAAGGGATATTTAGAATTATGATACATGTACCAATACAAGCTGTGAAAAAAATTGATATACCAGTATTGGCACTTTGAATTCCAAAATAAAAATTTCATGTCTGGTTTGACTTGAATGATTGACCAGGCAGCGACAACATGGCCGCCTTTGATTCAGTAGTTAACATAATTGTGCCTTCAAACTCGAAGTCAGATGTCTAGAAGAAATTGGACATCCTGTTATGATAATAACTGATGTAAGGACCCAAATAAGAACATTTAATGTGATTTAAAAATAAATTTTTTTAACAATTTTTTTAAAGTGCCTTATACATAGCAACTTATGCATATACATGTCATATCACAAGCAGTATATGGAAACATATATCATACCATCACGTCTGTATTCCAGCCCTAGTAATGGAGAGGACATGATAAGGGGACAGATAAATATACAGATGGATGGACAGAAAGACAGGCTAATTTCTGCATATTCCTTAAACTTCATTTATGGGGAGGGCTGAGGGAATAAATACAGTTTGTGATGAATTAAATCAAAAGTCAAATTTAAACTTGATTTTGTAAATTATAAGTGTGTAATTACATAATGACAGGTCCTGTGATGTGTATACATTACAACAGGTGCATCTAGAAAGATATCAATCACAAATCTCACTCAAATAATTAATACTTCGCTGCACTTTACATATATAAAACTCTAAAATGTATAATATCCATATCAGGGTAAAATTCAACCTTATACAAAAACATGACAATGAAAAAACTACTTTTTTTACACAGACAAGTTTTAGTCACATTGAATCACAACTTTTTAAACTTCTCAGCCTAAGTTTTATACAAAATATCATTATCTACTGCAGGCTAGGTGCGAAAGTATGATATAAATATGTCTTGCACAATAAGCAACAGTTGTCAGAAAACACCGCTCACTAGACCACAGTGTACATAATAATAGCTCTAATGAAAATCTGTGTCAAAAAATTTAAAACACTCTAGTTCTGGGACATGATGACAGAAATATAAACGTAACTGTTTAAAATGTATGATGTATCTGACAAAATATACATTACTAAACAACATATGACATTCAATAAGGATAGTGAAAAAGTCTACCCTGAAATTAGTTACCTTACACATTCTTATCCTATTACAGAATATTATAGGTAGGAACAAATGAATAATATGCAAAATTTACATAATGAAAAATTCAAAATCATCTCAAATTGTAAATCAAACTTATATTGTGATGTTACCAGCCAGAAGAAGTAAAGAAAATCAATATCTATGCATTACACTTCAAGGAATGAGCAAAAAGAGTTCTTTTGAGTGTCATATATAGAAGGACACTCTTCAAAGCTTTCAGCTTTAAAGTAAATGAAGAAAATTTGGAAATTTTCTTCACTCAAATATGAGTCACATTTCACTTACACATACATAAAACTGTCAATGTCAGGAAAACAACTGAATATTGATTTACAGAAAAATTGTGTATGTTTTCTATTTAAAGCATTTTTCTTACAATTTAAGGTAACAGAATATAGTTTTATTTTTTTCTGTTACTAATTTCTTTACATGAAAATTTACTGTAATTTTTTTTCTTTCTATACAGAAATACAAATGAACAAAATTGTTTTGTTCATCCCAAATATCATGCTAAGCGGGATATGGAAAAGCATACACAAAACAAATTTGTTTATTTCTTTATTGACAGAAAATTTTTAGTCAATTTATAATAAATCCTTATACACACTTTCTAAATCAGAATATGAAATTCATCTATCCTTACATACAAGTTATTACACTACAATCTATAGCAGACTGCACCAAAACGGCTTTGTTGATTTGTTATTTAAAAATCCCACCTGGGTCCACAAAAAAATCTGCATTGAATAAATTGAAAAGCGATGAAAGGTGAGAGGAAAGTTAACTGTGAGTATCTTGTAAAAGTCAAAGTCATCAGCATGACAGCCTGTATAAAACACATCAAAATATATACAATGCATCAATGTGTAATCATTTCATATGAGGATTATCTTCACACAATTGAACTGTGACTAATCTGCACACTGCCTGATCAACACTATTTATTGCTTTTACATGTGTGTGAAATTTTTAAGAGATTTTTATTTGGCTTTCCATTAAATTTGAATTTTTTCAGTGCATTGACTAAATTCTAAAAAGGTCTTGTTGTATAAAGTATCCAAAATTTTAACCAAGACATCACAACATCAAGTATCCTTTTCTGAAATAGTATTTAGGATGTTCATACATCTGCTTATACTTCATTAATAAAAATCTTATGAATTGACATAAAAATGTTCTAATTATTCATAAATAAACACAGTAGAATATTTATAGTGTGTACAAAACAATATTTGTTCTTCTGTATGAATATGGGTCCTCGGTGGCCGAGTGGTCTAAAGCGTATGCTTGTGGATCACAGAGCCTCTCACAGCCTGGGTTCAAATCCCACTCGTGACAGATCCTAGTGTAAGAAAGTTTGTCATTTCGCTTGCCAAAGGTCAGTGGTTTTCTCCAGGTACTCCGGTTTCCTCTGCTATCCCAGAACAGACCGCCTTGACATAAGTGAAAGAATCTTGACTGGGACGTAAAGCACCATTACTCCACTCCACTCCACTTCTATATGAATACAATTTTTAGTAGAAACTTCCAGCAGCAATTGAAGACATAACTGAAAGAAGTAAAACTGTATTCTATTTCCTTATGGTGAAAAGGTGGTTTAAATAACTAAATTTTAAATGATGGTTTTCTGTGAATCAAGATTATACAGTTTGATTTACTATAACATCAAATTGACAATAACTATTATGTAGGTTTTTGAAACCAGCTGAGTATAAAGGATTGTATCTATGTTTATCTGATGAAAAAACTGGATGTGTGCAAAAATGTTTATCAAATTAAACAAAGGATTTACAATAAATTAAAAATCAATTCTAACAGAACAGAATCAACTTTTAGTTAGAAAAATGGATTTTGTAAATGTTTTGAAAAATTGGTTTAATTTGTCAAGGCAAACAAAATTCTATTTTTACTGCTAGCAGTAGGATGCTGATTTGATCACAGACTGGATACCAACAAAATGACAGTGAAACTTATTATCTGATCCTTTGGCTCTTAGGAAAATGTGCAGCAAATACTTGTTTTATGGCACATACAGGATGCATTGGTAGGATGGATAGAAATGGCTTTTTAATCTTTTGTACAATCAGCTTAACAGCTAAAAATGATCATGTCATTCATTTAATGTGTGGTATTTCACAATGTTTGTGACATGCTTTTGTTACTAAACTTTAATGTGTGGTATTTCACAATGTTTGTGACATGCTTATGTTACTAAACTTTAATGTGTGGTATTTCACAATGTTTGTGACATGCTTTTGTCACATAGGTTTAATGTGTGGTATTTCACAATGTTTGTGACATACTTTGTTACATAGGTTTAATGTGTACTATTTCACAATGTTTGTGACATACTTTTGTTACTTAACTTTAATGTGTGGTATTTCACAATGTTTGTGACATGCTTTTGTTACTAAACTTTAATGTTGGGTATTTCACAATGTTTGTGAAATACTTTTGTTACATAGGTGGGGTATTTCACAATGTTTGTGACATGCTTTTGTTACTAAACTTTAATGTGTGGTATTTCACAATGTTTGTGACATACTTTAGTACATAGGTTTAATGTCAGGTAATTCTCAATGTTGGTGACATACTTTTGTTTAATAGGTTTAATGTGTGGTATTTCACAATGTTTGTGACATACTTTTGTTATTTAGGTTTAATGTGTTGAATTTCTCAATGTTTGTGATTTGCTTTTTTTTTTTTTTACTTACTTGTAATGTTTGTGACACACTTTTGTTACTCAATTTTAATGTGGTATTTCTCAATGTTGGTGATATCCTTTTTTTACTGACAAGTTTAATGTGTGGTATTTCTCAATGTTTGTGACTTGCTTTTTTTTTTTTTTTACTCAGTTGTAATGTTTGTGACATGCTTTGTTACTCAGGTTTAATGTGTGGTATTTCTCAATGTTTGTGACTTGCTTTTTTTTTTTACTCAGTTGTAATGTTTGTGACATGCTTTGTTACTCAGGTTTAATGTGTGGTATTTCTCAACGTTTGTGACTTGCTTTTTTTTTTACTCAGTTGTAATGTTTGTGACATGCTTTGTTACTCAGGTTTAATGTGTGGTATTTCTCAATGTTTGTGACATGCTTTGTTATTCAGGTTTAATGTGTGGTATTTCTCAATGTTTGTGACTTGCTTTTTTTTTACTCAGTTGTAAAGTTGGTGACATGCTTCTGTTATTCAGGTTCAATGTTGGTGACATGCTTTTTTCACTGACAAGTTTTATGTGTGATATTTCTCAATGTGTGTGACATGCTTTGTTACTGACAAGTTTTATGTGTGATATTTCTCAATGTGTGTGACATGCTTTGTTACTGACAAGTTTTATGTGTGATATTTCTCAATGTGTGTGACATGCTTTGTTACTGACAAGTTTTATGTGTGATATTTCTCAATGTGTGTGACTTGCTTTTTTCACTGACAAGTTTTATGTGTGATATTTCCCAATGCTTGTGTAATACATTTGTATAGATCTACTACACTGGTTATGGAAAACATCCTGTGGATTTTTTTCAGAACAAGCATTCTGAGAGTATTGCAAAACAATACATAGTCCCCTACTGGTCGCATATTTCACTAATCCCAAAGTTTTAGGTAAAATGTACCTTATTATATGGTACAAAGATTTATAGTTATAAATTTTACGTGTTGTTCAAGATGTAAAGCAAAATTTGATCATAGTAAAATCAAAAACGAGCAATGGAGTTCTCAAAAATTTTAAGTTTAATCATGAATAGGTTAATTCTCCCAAAACCTTCTTACTTTTGACAGTGTGTGGAAAGAGAATAATTACTAGGTCAATTGTAATGGAATTTAATTTTTGTTTTATAATATATCATTACACATACATTACAGGAGGCACTAGTATAACAGTTCTTGATATGGAGTATAATAGTGACCTGCATACCAAAAAAACAATTCAGTAACTGCAAGCGTGTAGAAAAAAAGAACGGAAAACTGAAATTTCAGTGAATTTTCAAAGTTCAAAGGGCCATAACTCCCATAAAAATTAGCAGATGGTAACGAAACATAAACTTGATCTGTAACTCATCATGGTAGAATCACATACCAAACATTAGTTCCATTTCTGCAAGCATGTAGAAAAAAGCACGGAAAACTAAAATTTCAGTGAATTTTCAAAGATCAAAAGGCCATAACTCCAGTAAAAATTAGCAGATGGAAACAAAACATAAACTTGATCTGTAACTCATCATGGTAGACTCACAAATCAAAAATCAGTTTATTATCTAAAAAAAGAGCGGAAAACTAAAATTTCAGTGAATTTTCAAAGTTCAAAGGGCCATAACTCAAGTAAAAATTTGGGTACCAGAATGAAACGCTAACTTGATCTGCAACTCATCATGGTAGACTCACATATTAAAAATCAGTTCAAACTTCATTATATAAAAGATTTTAGAAAATAAGTGTGGAAAACTGAGGCGTGACAGACGGACAGACGAACAGACGGACAGAGCGCAAATCTAAAGTCCCCTTTGGCTTTTGCTGGTAGGGGACTAATAAGCACCTATTTTTTACAATGTCAAATCATGAGACATGTTTTTGACATTGTGTGCATAGAATGTTGAATAGTATCAAACATTACACAAGTTATTACTGGTACTATAATTACATAAACAAGCATGACATTTTGACCTGGTGAGCATTTTGAACAACAAAACTTTGGCATATGTCTGGTATATCAAAATTCTATGTTTTATATTTTATAGAAATATCAGTCTCTATGAAGAAACTTCAAACCGATACTTATTATGCAAGGTAGATTCAGTTTCACATTATTGATCTGTGTGAATTTAAATCCTTTAATTGTTGAAATCAGAATAATCATACTGTGCTTTCATACACGAACATAACATAATTATATATAACATGTACATGATATTTTATATAATGTGATATTATGTTATAACATTAACTTCTACATATCAGATAAAAAATTGTCAACATGACCTATCAAGGCAGGTGAAGCAACATATTATTGTACTAGAATTTAAAAATGCTTCTTTATTGCATGGTACATTTGTCAGGTATTTAAAGTATAAAAAGTTCATAATCCCCAGATGTATGTGTGTGTTCTCACATTTTCTAAATTTCTTTGAATTTATTTTTGCATACATGTATATTGTTTGCAATGAATAGATAAACATTCTATTTGTTTACTTGGAACAGTAGTCATATTTATTTCATTTTAGCCAATTTAGACACTAAAATCAAGGGAATGTATAAGAACTTACGGTAATTTGGTAATATTTTTAAATATATTACTTACCAAGTTGTTTGTCTGAAGGCTAAATTCAGGATAGTACAAAGTCTGATCCATGACCATGTAACTTCTGAATAATTATGTCAATTTTCAAGACATTCAGGAATTTTAAGACATTTATTTTTGAAAATGGTTTTAAGCTTATTTTATCTACAAGATTGTCAAATTGAATTAAGAAAAATCTGTATATACCGGTAGTTGATTGTGAAACCAAACCCTTATTTATTTTCAACTTCCGAAATAATAATTATACATATGTACATGTATTTAAATCAAGAAAACCTACCTAACCACTTTGATGATTTCATTTTGGAATAATTCTTAGTTGTTTGAAAAGTGTATGGCTTTATTTGTTTAATAAATACTAATTGCAATGGGCTTTCATAATATTTTCACAAACATCTCCCTAATAATTAGCATTTCCCTTGTTCTTGGAACAATATACTGATGGCATCATGCAGAGCAAATTGGAAAGTTCAATACCTAATATCATTTTTACATACATGTAACTTTCTGAAAATAAAATTTTAATCTGAAATTTTGTGTATCAACTTTAAAAATAAATCTATCTGTAATCCCATAGTTACAGTTTACAAATATAAATAGTTATTTTAGTTTAAAAGGTTATTATTGACTAAAATCTTAAAAATTTACAAAAAATAATATATTGTTAAATATGGTTTATAAAACAGCCGTGAATAACAAATGAAATTTTTCAATGTTCAACTTCTGTGCAATTTCAAACTTACAACAAAAAATGCAGCTGATTCAACAGTTATCACAAAATATAGATAGGCAATCATTTCTATGGGTTTTTTTTTTTTTTTTTTGCATGTCTGCATGCCACGAAAAAAAGCAAATCAAGCACATTTATTTACTTAATGCTATAGATGACATTTTTTACATCAATATCAACTTGTATAAAAAGGATCCTTAAGGTATAAAATCAAATGAACATAAATAGCTGTAATAGCCGAATTGTCAAAATTGAACACTTAAAAATCACAATGCATCCCACCACACTGGAAAATCAGTTTACTTATCAAATGTCAGGGATTTTCTCCCATCACTCTGGAAAATCAGTTTACTTATCAAATGTCAGTGATTTTCTCCCATCACTCTGGAAAATCAGTTTACTTATCAAATGTCAATGATTTTCTCTCAGTACTCTGGTTTTCCCCACCATCCCAGGACTGCCATAATATAAGTGAAAGAATCTTAGACTTGGGCATAATCACTCCTTAAACCTTAACAAAACTGAAAGGACCCTATCTACAAATATATATACCTATATGTAACCAGGTGATATGTAAGTATTATGTGTAAGTGCTGCAGTTGTGTCATGTATGTAATAATGTCTTTGTTCCACGTGTATTTGTTTATATATATATTTGTTGTATATGTTTACTGGACAATACTGACGTAATGGCGACCTATGACCAAAACCTTGACCTGTCAAATCACGGTGCATGCTGGGTTATCACACCTATTCCCGCCATCATTTCACCATTGTAAAATAGTGTAAAAGGGAGTGAAAATTGGTAAAACATCGAAACATTTGAATCGCCTTGTTTAATACTGCAAAGTATAATCAGAAGTCCGGTAAGCTTTCTGTTATTTTTATGTTATTTTTATTTATCTAGATTTTCAGATAATTTATGTTTTAAAATATTATATTGTTGATCGTCTTGGGATAATTCCGTCGGTAATTCGATCTTTTAATTTATATATTGTAGGTTAAATTTGTACATAGATTAGTTTGTAAGCTGTACAACATAGGTAGATGTTAATAAATTTATAAAACAAAACCATCGGAGTCATTTAGTTTTAAATATGATGGAACCCCGGGTTACATATATAAATCTCCTACATGGGAGAACTTCAAAAGTTTATCAGTAAAAGCTGCATTAAGTTTTTCAATTTTCTGAATTTTTTTTTCTTAAAATATATTTATTTAAAAATAGATATCTTCTAACCACGATCCGTGACATTCATTTTCTAAAATTTCATTTCTTTTAGCTGTAAATAAACGGAATCCTCTGACCGGTTGGTCAGTGTTTTACGATGGTAATTATGAGCTTGGAGCATGTGCACGGAAACCCTAGAATCGAAGGTGAAACATGGTAAATTGCATTGTCCTTCATTAATATCAAGATGTATTTGAAATGGTGTTATGTATCCCTTACTGAGTCACAAATGACAAATTCAACGAAGTTCTGTGTTTAATTTATCGTATTTCACCGTTTTGATAGTTGTGTTTAAATGACCCTTGTTTTGATGACGTAACCATGCGCTAATATTAGATCCCAAATGCTGCATCTCGCTGGGTAAATACTGTAATTTCTGTATTTATTCGAGCTTTTATCGTTGAACCAAATGTAACACTGTTCATAAGAAACATCATTAATTAGATTAGCATCGTTTTAATTTTTTCTTTGTCTGACTAGTAATGGTTAACTTCACATCAAGTTAATCGACCAAAAAAAGGATATATAGCAAAAAAAAAAATAGTTCATCATTGTAGATAATTTTATCAATTTAGGCCACCATATGCACAAAAAACCTCTAAAATCTGAAATATAGCAACCATCCACTAATCTAGTCCCCAGTATTTAGAACTTCCACAATTACTGTCTAGTATCTAGACACTCCCATTCTACCCATTATCACTGTTATTTCGCTTTAATGTGTCAATGATGTTTGGAGTACATCTGATGATCAGCAAGTCAATGGAATACTTGTTATCACAAGAAAAACGGATTTTTACAGTAAGACTGAATATTTTGTGACTCTTGAACTATCAATTTGGCATTAAATGTAAAGTTTTTTTTTAAAATTTTTTAAATAGAATTTGTGTCACAAAAGATTTAAATAATTTAATTTTAAAAAATCCTTCTCTTTACCTAAGGGGCACTGTTAGACTGTCGGAACATAACTTTGTTTTTCTCACAAAACTAGTTCACCAGATAAAATAAATTTTATTAAATCACGCATAACATACAATTTCAGGTTGGCACGTGAGTTTAGCCTAGCCAGTGGAGTTTATAAAAAAAAATTCAACAAACATAAACAGGGATGAAAGTGAATCAATTGTGTTATAAACGACAGTAGACACACCGGTGCCAGTCATGACCAACACACAAAAAATAACTGAAAAATGTTTACAGACGGCAAAGAAAATTGTGATAATTTAAATATTTCAGTGACACACTAAATAAATTTCTTGTTGCTTGGAAATAATATAATTTAGAAGTATTGATTATATTTCTTATCAATTTGATACTTACCTAAAACAGAAGAAATCGACATTAATACGACAACACCTCGTAAGGCCTCCATCCTCATAGCGCCATGACAGTCGTATATGCTGCACTGTGAATATTCATGACAAGTTAATGACTGCCTCATAAATATTCATGAGGTGTTGCAAGGTACCCTCGACCAATCGTACCATACTTGTATTCTTTCCACTCTACCCATACACAAGCTGAGTCAAGTCGCTATGACCATAATCATGAGAGATAAATGAAATAGACAAGTCGATTTTAATCTCTGACAGTTTGATCACTTTTGAAGTGACGATAACATTTGTTTCTATGTTTTTCTGACATTTCGATCAAAGCGGATTCATTGGTATTCCAAGCAACCTATATCAATTAATATTGAATGAATGTCAGTTTTTTAAAAATAAAAAATACATTTTATTATTTTACTTTATTCTATTTCATTTATTTATTTATTCATTCATTTCATTTCAATTTATTCATTCAAATTAATTATTTTATTTTATTTTATTTTATTTTATTTTATTTTATTTTATTTTATTTTATTTTATTTTATTTTATTTTATTTTATTTTATTTTATTTTATTTTATTTTATTTTATTTTATTTTATTTTATTTTATTTCATTTCCTTTCGTTTCATTCATTTCATTTCATTTCATTTCATTTTGTTTTATTTTATTTTATTTTATTTTTTATTTATTTATTTTTTTTACAATAGGGTGTACAGCCACTATAGCAAGGGGCACGTTTATCATCAACACATGTTAAAGTTGTAGACTGCTTACCAAGAAGAAGTTTAATATTTTTAAATAATAAAAAGCTATTCAGATGGCATTTTATGTATGACCTAATGCAGCAGGTTTCTATTTTAGACTCTTTCATTAAAAAAAATTAAATTAAAGAGAAATTTAAAAAAAAATAAAGAAAAAAAAAAAGAAGAGATGATTCGGGATTTAAGAAAGCGGAAGTGCTTTACTTTACTTTTTACCACCGATGTTATTATATTTTTTTTAAATATAAACATTTAAGATGTGAACTTCTACAATTAAAATGATATTACACAATCGTACCATTGCTTGTATCATCACCAATATACATTTCATTGTGACATCCATATCATTGTGACATCTATTGCAATGTTCATTGTCAAAGTACAGTAAAATTTATCGTGACATCATAGATTATTTTATGTGAAAACTGAGTAATATTGTAATATTAACTGTTGTGAAAACAAATTTTTGGCATCAATTTTACTGTAATCTGTGACGCACGCGAACACCCAAACTACCATTAATTATGATGTCATCGATATTGTTTACTGTGAGAGACATGCTCTTAATTTTGACATCACAAATACTCTGATACTCATAACATTGTTTGTGACATCACCGTCACATTATCTGTGACTACAATTATCTTATTAATGGTGAAACCAGCGATAACGATGAAAAAACATTATTAGCTGTGGCATAACCACTAGCCAGATTGTTAACTGTAACAGACATGTCATTGATTGTGACATCACCGTATTGTTTACTGTAACAGAAATACCCCTGATTGTGACATCACCCGTATTGTTTACTGTAACAGAAATACCACTGATTGTGACATCAACCGTATTGTTTACTGTAACAGAAATACCCCTGATTGTGACATCACCCGTATTTGTTTGCTGTAACAAACATACCACTGATTGCGACATCACCCGTATTATTTACTGTAACAGAAATATCACTGATTGTGACATCGCCTGTATTGTTAACTGTAAATCATTACACTGATTGTCACATCATCCATATTGTTAACTGTAACAGACTTATCATTGATTGTAACATCACCCGTATTGTTTACTTAACAGAAATACCAATGATTGTGACATCACCCGTATTATTTACTGTAACAGAAATATCACTGATTGTGACATCAACCGTATTGTTTACTGTAACAGAAAAACCCCTGATTGTGACATCACCCGTATTGTTTACTGTAACAAAAATACCCCTGATTGTGACATCACCTGTATTGTTTACTGTAACAGAAATACCCCTGATTGTGACATCACCTGTATTGTTTACTGTAACAGAAATACCCCTGATTGTGACATCACCCATATTGTTTACTGCAACAAACATACCCCTGATTGTGACATCACCCATATTATTTACGTAACAAACATACCACTGATTGTGACATCCCCGTATTGTTTACTGTAACAGGAATACCCCTGATTGTGACATCACCCGTATTGTTTAATGTAACAGAAATACCACTGATTGTGACATCACCTGTATTGTTTACTGTAACAAACATACCACTGATTGTGACATCACCCATATTGTTTACTGTAACAGAAATACCACTGATTGTGACATCACCCGTATTGTTTACTGTAACAGAAATATCAATGATTGTGGCATCACCCGTATTGTTTTCTGTAACAGAAATACCACTGATTGTGACATCACCCATATTATTTAAGTAACAAACATACCACTGATTGTGACATCACCCATATTGTTTACTGTTACAAACATACTACTGATTGTGACATCACCTGTATTGTTTTACTGTAACAGAAATACCACTGATTATAATATCACCCATATTGTTTAGTGTAACAAACATACCGCTGATTGTGACATCACCCTTATTGTTTACTGTAACAAACATACCACTGATTGTAACATCACCCATATTGTTTACTGTTACAAACATACCACTGATTGTAACATCACCAATATTTGTTACAAACATACCCCTGATTGTGACATCAACCGTATTGTTTACTGTAACAGAAATACCCGATTGTGACATCACCTGTATTGTTTACTGTAACAAACATACCACTGATTGTGACATCACCCGTATTGTTTACTGTAACAGAAATACCACTGATTATAATATCACCCATATTATTTAGTGTAAAAAACATACCGCTGATTGTGACATCACCCATATTGTTTACTGTAACAAACATACCACTGATTGTGGCATCACCCAAATTGTTTACTGTAACAGAAATACCCGATTGTGACATCACCTGTATTGTTTATTGTAACAGAAATACCTGATTGTGACATCACCCGTATTGTTTACTGTAACAGAATACCTGATTTTGACATCACCCGTATTGTTTACTGTAACAAAAATACCGCTGATTGTGACATCACCCATATTGTTAACTGTAACAAACATACCACTGATTGTGACATCACCCATATTGTTTACTGTAACAAATATACCACTAATTGTGACATCACCCGTATTGTTTACTGTAACAAACATACCCCTGATTTTGACATCACCCATATTGTTTACTGTAACAGAAATACCTGATTGTGACATCACCTGTATTGTTTACTGTAACAGAAATACCGCTGATTGTGACATCACCCATATTGTTCACTGTAACAAACATACCACTGTTTTTGACATCACCCATATTGTTTACTGTAACAGAAATATTACTGATTGTGACATCACCCATATTGTTTACTGTAACAGAAATACCCGATTGTTACATCACATGTATCTGTAACAAACATACCCCTGATTGTGACATCACCCATATTGTTTACTGTAACAAATATACCACTAATTGTGACATCACCCGTATTGTTTACTGTAACAAACATACCGCTGATTTTGACATCACCCATATTGTTTACTGTAACAGAAATACCTGATTGTGACATCACCAGTATTGTTTACTGTAACAGAAATACCGCTGATTGTGACATCACCCATATTGTTCACTGTAACAAACATACCACTGATTTTGACATCACCCATATTGTTTACTGTAACAGAAATACCACTGATTGTGACATCAACCGTATTGTTTACTGTAACAGAAATACCCCTGATTGTGACATCACATGTATTGTTTACTGTAACAAACATACCCCTGATTGTGACATCACCCGTATTGTTTACTTAACAGAAATACCCCTGATTGTGACATCACCCGTATTTGTTTACTTTAACAAACATAACACTGATTGTGACGTCACCCGTATTATTTACTGTAACAGAAATATCACTGATTGTGACATCAACCATATTGTTTACTGTAACAGAAATACTTCTGATTGTGACATCACCTGTATTGTTTACTGTAACAGAAATATCACTGATTATAATATCACCCATATTGTTTAGTGTAACAAACATACCGCTGATTGTGACACCACACGTATTGTTTACTCTAACATACTTATCACTGATTGTGACATCACCCGTATTGTTTACTGTTATAAACATACTACTGATTGTGACATCACCTGTATTGTTTACTGTAACAGAAATAACCCTGATTATAATATCACCCATATTGTTTAGTGTAACAAACATACCGCTGATTTTGACATCACCCATATTGTTTACTGTAACAAACATACCACTGATTGTAACATAACCCATATTGTTTACTGTTACAAACATACTACTGATTGTGACATCACCTGTATTGTTTACTGTAACAGAAATACCACTGATTGTGACATCACCCATATTGTTTACTTTAACAAACATACCACTGATTGTGGCATCACCCATATTGTTTACTGTAACAGAAATACCCGATTGTGACATCACCTGTATTGTTTATTGTAACAGAAATACCTGATTGTGATATCACCCGTATTGTTTACTGTAACAGAAATACCACTGATTGTGACATCACCTGTATTGTTTACTGTAACAGAAATACCACTGATTGTGACATCACCTGTATTGTTTACTGTAACAGAAATACCACTGATTGTGACATCACCTGTATTGTTTACTGTAACAAACATACCACTGATTGTGACATCACCCATATTGTTTACTGTAACAGAAATACCCGATTGTGACATCACCTATATTGTTTATTGTAACAGAAATACCTGATTGTGATATCACCCGTATTGTTTACTGCAACAGAAATACCGCTGATTGTGACATCACCCATATTGTTTACTGTAACAAACATACCACTGATTGTGACATCACCCATATTGTTTTCTGTAACAAATATACTACGATTGTGACATCACCCGTATTGTTTACTGTAACAGACATATCACAGATTCTGGTGTAAGCAAGTTTGTCAGTTTCTTTGATACAGGTTGATTGTTTTCTCTAGTTTCCTACACCATTCTAGAACTGACCACCTCAATTAAGTGAAAAAGTTTTGACTGGATTGTTAAACTCCATAATTCCACTCCACTTCCCAAAGCTCAACCCTGGGGTGTCACTAGCTTTGTGAAGTTAAAATAAATTCTTATGTGGGTGAGAACAATAGATTACAAGCTTAAATGCTATGATTGAATCTGGAATTGTTCTTTTATACTTAGTTTGAGAATTAGAAAAATTGTCAAAAATATTTCAATATAGATTGTATATCATATATACTGATACTCATGACTACTTCAAGTGGAATTAACATGAAAGGGAATAAATTGCACAAGGTTTCGGGTCAAGATTGTTTAATTTATATCAAGATACCACCAGTTTTAAGTGAAAGGTGACAAAAAAAAAAACACAAGAAAAATGGTTTGTACTTCCATTTTATTCACTTTTTGTATGAAAACATATAAATTGGGTTCATTAAATATTTTAATGGATTGCCGCAACTTCCATTTTGGCATAAAATAAAATAAATCAAAAATACCAATATGTTACATATAAAATAACCTTGAAGAAAAGATTTAATATATTTATTCTTACATAAAATTTCAATTCATCATTATTTACAAATATTTTACAAATAATATTTACAAAAAGCATGTAGCCTGAATAATTCTAGGAATATGAAGAATGAATTTGGATATTGCACAAAATCTGGACACTTAGTAACAAGTATCAAAGTTAATTTCTATGACATGAGTGAGATACAGACATGAGTTGTTAATAAACAAATGAAGAATGATAACTGTCAATTTTTGGTATTTTAAATTACAAGTATCAAAGGTAATTATGGTTATAACCATTCTTATAGGTATGTAAATTATTCTAAATCAAATGATCCATTTATGATTCCAAGTTATTCATCCATACTTAAACCCATGTATGCACACCCTAATCCACCTATGCACACACACATTGCAAACACCCACAGCACAAAAACTATGCACCCTAACCACACACTCTATACTAACATACAAAATCCATGATAAAAATCTGTTACCTGATATGTCAAATAAATGGATACCATTCATAAAATCAATTTAAAAAAAAAAAAAATGATTTTGTTAAGGAAGAGTTTAGCATTTAGATTGAAATGTTAAAACTTTGGTGTTATTTATGAAACAATTTCTTCAAGGAAACTGACATAAGTATACAGAAAAAAGTTGAAATTGATTACTACATCTATACAGGAAACAACTACATTTAGTGGTTAATTAAACAAGAGGGCCATGAAGGCCCTGGACGCTCACCTGAAAATGATGTACACTCAGCTTGATTTTGGCAAACTGGAGCTTCTATTCTTAAAAGAGATTTTTTCCTATATTTCGAGCTAGTGACCTACTTATTGACACAAAATGACCCATATATAAACTTGAGCTAGCTTTTGTCAAGAGCATCATTCTGAGACAGTTTGATAAGATTGGTCTAAAATGGATCCCCTCATATGTGTTAACAAGGTTTTTATATAATTCGACCTAGTGACCTACTTATTGACCCAACATAGTCCATATACAAACTTGAGATAGCTTTTGTCAAGAGCATCATTCTGACTAAGTTTGATGAAGATTGAACTAAAATTGGGGCCTCAGGAGTGTTAACAAGGTTTTCTTACAATATGACCTAGTGACCTACTTATAGACCCAACATGGCCAATATATGAACTTGAGCTAGCTTTTGTCAAGAGTATCATTCTAAGTTTGATGAAGATTGTACTAAAATTGGGTCATCAGGAGTGTTAACAAGGTTTTTCTACAATTTGACTTAGTGACCTACTTATTGAACCAACATGGCCCATATACGAACTTGAGCTAGCTTTTGTCAAGATGATCATTCTAAGTTTGATGAAGATTGGACTAAAATTGGGTCCTCAGGAGTGTTAACAAGGTTTTTCTACAATTTGACCTAGTGACCTATTTATTGACCCAACATGGCCCATATATGATCTTGAGCTAGCTTTTGTCAAGAGCATCATTCTGACTAAGTTTGATGAAGATTGGACTAAAATTGGGTCCTCAGGAGTGTTAACAAGGTTTTTCTACAATTTGACCTAGTGACCTACTTATTGACCCAACATGGCCCATATACGAACTTGAGCTAGCTTTTGTCAAGAGCATCATTCTGACTAAGTTTGATGAAGATTGAACTAAAATTGGGTTCTCAGGAGTGTTAACAAGGTTTTATTACAATTCGACCTAGTGACCTACTTATTGACCCAACATGGCCCATATATGAACTTGAGCTAGCTTTTGTCAAGAGGATCATTCTGAGAAAGTTTGATTAAGATTGCACTTAAATTGTGGCCTCAGGAGTGTTAACAATCAAAAGTTGATGCACGACGCACGAAGCACGTCGCACACCGGACAATGACCCACCACAATAGCTCACTTGAGCACTTTGTGCTCAGGTGAGCTAAAAAAAAAACCTTTTACAAAACATGTACAAGTTGTTAAGATCTGACAGCAGAGGATTTATCAACATTGTTGAGTATAAACCATATATGCAGGTAACAATAGCAAATCTCCATGTTTATTATACAGCCAACTAATGTTTTATTCATTAAAATCCTATTATAAAAATAAACCTGCTGTTTACTTTGCCACCAGATTATGTATAACCTATACTAAATACTGAAACTTATTGACTGTACACCAACAAAACATGTCCTTAATATACAAGTCACATTTCTATATAGAGTAAAATAATAACAGATGATAGACAGTACCGATATTTACAATGATGAAAAACAACAACATGAATTATATATAAACTATATCAATAAATGGAACCATATAAAATATATAAAAGAATTTAACAATCAAAACTGACTGTTACTCTTTTGTCTTTTGTATTTAAATGCAAGTATTAAGACATGTAAAACAAATTAGTGTTTACATATTTTCATAGGACTGAAAGTGTGACAGTAAAGTAAGTCACCTATAAAATTACCTCCCTTGATACAACCTTAACTAGTGAATGCCTATTAGATTTTTACATTGCTAAATTGGATTTCTAGACTGGCCCATTATTGGTAACAATGAAATCTTACCAATATATAAAAACCAGAGGCCCATGGGCCTTAACGCTCACCTGAGGATATGGCCAAAATCATTGGCAAAAATACATACAATATTTTAATATACATGCCTATACAAAAGGTTAAATAGTTTCCAAGATAATTAACAATTTCAGGCTTTTTATGCACCTATGACCTTGACCTTTGGACGTATGACCTTGAGTCATATATCAAAATAATTGTCATGTCAATACCTACAATATTCTGATATATATGTCTATACAAAAAATTAATAGTTTCCAAGATAATTAACAATTTCAGGCTTATTATGCACCTATGACCTTGACCTTTGAACGTATGACTTTGAGTCATATATCAAAATGATCTTCATATCAATACCTACAATATTCTGATATATATGTCTATACAAAAAGTTAATAGTTTCCAAGATAATTAACAATTTCAGGCTTTTTATGCACATATGACCTTGACCTTTGAACGTATGACTTTGAGTCATATATCAAAATGGTCATCATGTCAATACCTACAATATTCTGATATATATGTCTATACAAAAACTTAACAGTTTTCAAGATAATTAACAATTTCAGGCTTTTATGCACCTATGACCTTGACCTTTGAATGCATGACCTTGAGTCATATATTAAAATGGTCGTCATGTCAATACCTACAATATTCTAATATATATATATGAAAAAAGTTTACAGTTTCCAAGATAATTAACAATTTCAGGCTTTTTATGCACCTATGACCTTGACCTTTGGACGTATGACCTTGAGTCATATATCAAAATGATCGTCATGTCAATACCTACAATATTCTGATATATATGTCTATACAAAAAGCAATAGTTTCCAAGATAATTAACAATTTCAGGCTTTTTATGCACCTATGACCTTGACCTTTGAACTTATGACCTTGAGTCATATGTCAAAATGATCGTCATGTCAATACCAACAATATTCTGATATATATGTCTATACAAAAAGTTAAAAGTTTCCAAGATAATTAACAATTTTCAGGCTTTTATGCACCTATGACCTTGACCTTTGAATGTATGACCTTGAGTCATATATCAAAAGGATCGTCATGTCAATACCTACAATATTCTAATATATATGCCTATGCAAAAAGTTAACAGTTTTCAAGCTAATGCAGAATTTTAGTTTTATATGCAAAAAATAACATTTCAGGGGCAACAACTCCTATATGCATTATCATATAGTTACGAAACTTGGTACCTTTTTAAATTTTGTCATTCTAAACATTTTCACAATGTTTTGATATTATATATCTTTAAAATGTTTGAAGAAAATAGCCTTAAACTGCAAAATTACAAACTAGGTCATGACCTTGAACTTTGACCTTGACCCCATTTTGAAAGTTATTTTAAGAAAAAGTCAAAACTGAAAACCCCATGGCATTATCTGTTCAAATAGTCAAGTTATACCAATTTGAAGCCATTTTACGAAATTTTTAAAATTAAACGCAAAAACGCGTAACCCATTTTTCGACCAAATTTCACTGAAATGAACAAACTACAGGCTTAAGACCCTAGAGAAGCCAAATATCACATCAGATTTTTTCTCCCATCATCGGTTTCCGAGAAGAAGATTTTTAAGATTTTTGGACCCCTTGGTCACCTTGACCTAGTTTTGGTAGCCATGGCAATGCCATGAACAAATCTGAATTGCACTGGCCCATATATGCTTCTGACCAAGTATCATTGAAATCTGTCCAGCAGTTTTGGAGGAGAAGTCGAAAATAGGTGTTAACGACGCACGCACACATGCACGCACATACACACGCCAGCGCCATGCCATAAGCTCACATGACCTTTCGGTCAGGTGAGCTAAAAATGGAATTGTTCATCCAGAACCAATTTTTGTCATGAATTTTACTTTATAAAAGTCATTATTAATCAGAGTACCTCTTTTTTTTGTATTTGTCTATTCTGAATAATTTCCTGAAATTTTAACCAAAAAATACAATATCAATGTTTGAATATTAGCTAGATCAGGATGAGTTGGACAGCACTTGATAAAATTTACATCAGTAACAGCAGGAGGTTTATAGAAATCTGCATTGTTCTGCAATATACTAGTATATAAATGTCAGATTTATTATCTTTATGAGAAATAATAGCTCTTTTGAAGACTCTACAGATTAATGAAATCTGGTCAAAATATAAGATTTTTATTCAATTTTAATCATTTGATCTACCCAAGATTTTTATATAAAAAATTCTTTAATATCTTGAGCATCACAGAGCTGAATGATTTATTTTGCTTCAAATATTAAAAAATTCACCATAGTTTATGTATGAATAATATATATAAAGATGAGAGTAGATGGCAAATATGTTTTTAATATTTTATTTTTATGATTGAAGATACCAAAGTATATATTGCAATTTCCAGTTGCTTATGATGATATCTATGGGACTACAATGTGAACTTAATGCCAGTGACTCATAAATAACTGAACTTATCAATACTGATGTACATACAATTAAGGCACAGTACCTTTAAGTAAGCCTTAGGTGACACTTAGCACTACAATGTGTTGTAAGCTAGGGTTATGAAAGTTGAAGCATGGTTAACAAAATATATACAATATCATCACCAAAAACCCTGTACATTCTCATGAATGAAATTGAGGTACATATAATATTTGTCTAACTCAAAATGTACATTTGCTCCCCCTCCCTGACCATTTTTATTAATTTTAACAAGTTATTAGTTACTGGTTAAGAGATAACACAAAATAAATATTAAATGTAATATCTTGCAACAAAAATGATGTACATTCTAATGAATAAATCAAACTTACATCATACAAAACTGGTACATAAACATCTACCCCCACTTCTCATATATGATAAACATTCTCTCCATCACTCAAATACATTTATATTTCCCCTTTAATTTACTTTAACTCTAGTATTTTGTTACTGGTTTCACTGTTAAACAGGTATGTGAGTTTTACATGATTTTTTTTTTAAATTTCATCAAATTTACTGGATTTAATTCTGCCTTACATGATACAGGCAGAATTAATGTACCATTTATATATTACAAGTAATTACTAATACTAGTACATGTATTTGTTATGTACCATTTATATATTACAAGTAATTACTAACAATATTTATACCTATATCTTTTTATGAGGACAACTAGCATCTCCACGTGTAAAAATCTTAAGTACATGTATCTTCTTCATATGGAAATAAAGGAACCATTTTTCAACAGGAAACAATTTCTTTGTATGAAAACATACCACAAAGACGAGCATGATGTATGATGAACCATCTTTTGTCTCAAACATGAATAAACAAAGTTGCAGTGACAAAAAAAGTGGTTTGATGTTCAAATGAACAAATACATGATTATTTAAATAGCAATGTGTAAATAACTTTAATAATTATTATCTCAATTACAAAATTTATTTTCATGATATTTATTACATACTGGCAAATTAAGTTCAAAATATGCTGCCTTTATAAATATCAAGTCAAGAAGTATTTCATTTTGTTGTACAGCAATAATACAAAGTAATTTTTTAAAATGAAAAACTTCAATTTAGTAGGTATTTCCCATGTACATTCTAATGTGAATAGAAAGAAAAAATGTATTCACATAATTCCATCTCTTCATTTTTCATCAAACTCCTGATTTAAACAAAGACAGGTTTGAATACAAGTTTCATCCATTCTCAATATGTTTAACAGCTGAAAATCACATCATCTATACCTTCAATAACAAATTACAACATTTCAAGAAAATATATAGAAGTTGGACCTTTTAAATGAAGTTTGTAATTAAAATGCCTTTAAGCCCATTTGTATTGTTGAGAACTTTATAACATTCACTATTAACCTCAATAATAAAATCACAAGTACAAGATGCAACAATCAACACTCATAATTGCCCTATTATAATTGTGAAAAACAATGTTTTTTTTTTAAACATAATTCTTTAGCACTGAACATCATATTTCTGTCATCATGAGCACAAATTTTTAACATTCATAATCACATTTTATGAAAGCAAGAACAAATGTTATTTCAGTAGTAAATGTTATGATGTCCATCCAGAAGTAAGTTAACCTCACTAGCCTGGTGTCATGGATCATGATAAAATTCATATTATAATAATAAATTATGTATTGATAACAAAATAGACAATACATGTATTTTTATGTTACCTGAATGAAAAATCAATTAAATAAATTTAGTATTAAATAAGATATCTTTATAAGAGATCCTAATTCTCTGTTTTGATAACAAAATAGACATAAATTCTATGAAACCTGAATTATAAGAATTAACCAAATCACTTCAGTATCAAATATCTGGTGAAGACGTCTTTTTATAAAGACTTCCAAATCTACCCATGTATTTTTTAACATAGTCTTTGGCCTTTGATTTGACATTTTCATTGACTTCTAAGTCCTCCACATGTCGACAATGCTTCAATTCTTTTGCCATCACATGGTGTGTTAGCTGTTAAAAAATAATAAATATCAACAAAATCCTTCATTAAGACATTATTTCTTGCAAAGTTTGAAATCACTGGATGAAATAAAAACATATAAGTCAAGTATATGTAGTAACAAAACAACATTAAAACTCATCTGCAAATGTAATTCATAACAAACTCGTGACAATTTTTTTACCTTAAACTATAAAGTACATGTAGTAAATTTGAAACCTCTGGTGTAATTTTTTAAGGTGGGTTGGTAAAACAGTGTTTTACAACCAAACCAAAATTCATATAAGACAATAATTTCTGATATGGTGAAGGAAACCTGAGTACCAAGACAAAAACCAAGACAAGTGACCTGACAAACTTTCTGACGTTACAATTTACCCTGGTGAGATACAAACCATGACAAGTGACCTGACAAACTTTCTGACGTTACAATTTACCCTGGTGTGATACAAACCAAGACAATTGACCTGACAAACTTTCTGACGTTACAATTTACCCTGGTTGGATACAAACCATGACAAGTGACCTGACAAACTTTCTGACGTTACAATTTACCCTGGTTGGATACAAACCATGACAAGTGACCTGACAAACTTTCTGACATTACAATTTACCCTGGTGTGATACAAAACACAACAAGTGACCTGACAAACTTTCTGACGTTACAATTTACCCTGGTTGGATACAAACCATGACAATTGACCTGACAAACTTTCTGACGTTACAATTTACCCTGGTGTGATACAAACCAAGACAATTGACCTGACAAACTTTCTGACGTTACAATTTACCCTGGTTGGATACAAACCATGACAAGTGACCTGACAAACTTTCTGACGTTACAATTTACCCTGGTGTGATATAAACCTAGGCATTGAGTACCAAGACAAAAACCATGACAAGTGACCTGACAAACTTTCTGACGTTACAATTTACCCTGGTGTGATATAAACCTAGGCATTGAGTACCAGGACAAAAACCATGACAAGTGACCTGACAAACTTTCTGACGTTACAATTTACCCTGGTGTGATATAAACCTAGGCATTGAGTACCAAAACAAAAACCATGACAAGTGACCTGACAAACTTTCTGACGTTACAATTTACCCTGGTGTGATATAAACCTAGGCATTGAGTACCAAGACAAAAACCTTGACAAGTGACCTGACAAACTTTCTGACATTACAATTACCCTGGTGTGATATAAACCTAGGCATTGAGTACCAAGACAAAAACCATGACTAGTGACCTGACAAACTTTCTGACATTAAAATTTACCCTGGTGTGATACAATCCTTGACAAGTGACCTGACAAACTTTCTGACGTTACAATTTACCCTGGTGAGATACAAACCATGACAATTGACCTGACAAACTTTCTGACGTTACAATTTACCCTGGTTGGATACAAACCATGACAATTGACCTGACAAACTTTCTGACGTTACAATTTACCCTGGTTGGATACAAACCATGACAATTGACCTGACAAACTTTCTGACGTTACAATTTACCCTGGTGTGATACAAAACACGACAAGTGACCTGACAAACTTTCTGACGTTACAATTTACCCTGGTTGGATACAAACCATGACAAGTGACCTGACAAACTTTCTGACGTTACAATTTACCCTGGTTGGATACAAACCATGACAAGTGACCTGACAAACTTTCTGACGTTACAATTTACCCTGGTTGGATACAAACCATGACAAGTGACCTGACAAACTTTCTGACGTTACAATTTACCCTGGTTGGATACAAACCATGACAAGTGACCTGACAAACTTTCTGACATTACAATTTACCCTGGTGTGATACAAACCATGACAAAGCACATGACAAACTTTCTAACATTACAATTTACCCTGGTGCGATATAAACCTAGGCATTGAGTACCAAGACAAAAACCATGACTAGTGACCTGACAAACTTTCTGACATTAAAATTTACCCTGGTGTGATACAAACCTTGACAAGTGACCTGACAAACTTTCTGACGTTACAATTACCCTGGTGTGATATAAATCTAGGCATTGAGTACCAGGACAAAAACCATGACAAGTGACCTGACAAACTTTCTGACATTACAATTTACCCTGGTGTTATACAAACCACGACAAGTGACCTGACAAACTTTCTGACATTACAATTACCCTGGTGTTATACAAACCACGACAAGTGACCTGACAAACTTTCTGACATTACAATTACCCTGGTGTGATATAAACCTAGGCATTGAGTACCAGGACAAAAACCATGACAAGTGACCTGACAAACTTTCTGACATTACAATTTACCCTGGTGCGATATAAACTTAGGCATTGAGTACCAAGACAAAAACCATGACAATTGACCTGACAAACTTTCTGACATTACAATTTACCCTGGTTGGATACAAACCATGACAAGTGACCTGACAAACTTTCTGACATTACAATTTACCCTGGTGTGATACAAACCATGACAAAGCACCTGACAAACTTTCTAACATTACAATTTACCCTGGTGCGATATAAACCTAGGCATTGAGTACCAAGACAAAAACCATGACTAGTGACCTGACAAACTTTCTGACATTAAAATTTACCCTGGTGTGATACAAACCTTGACAAGTGACCTGACAAACTTTCTGACGTTACAATTACCCTGGTGTGATATAAATCTAGGCATTGAGTACCAGGACAAAAACCATGACAAGTGACCTGACAAACTTTCTGACATTACAATTTACCCTGGTGTTATACAAACCACGACAAGTGACCTGACAAACTTTCTGACATTACAATTACCCTGGTGTGATATAAACCTAGGCATTGAGTACCAGGACAAAAACCATGACAAGTGACCTGACAAACTTTCTGACATTACAATTACCCTGATGTGATATAAACCTAGGCATTGAGTACCAGGACAAAAACCATGACAAGTGACCTGACAAACTTTCTGACATTACAATTTACCCTGGTGCGATATAAACTTAGGCATTGAGTACCAAGACAAAAACCATGACAATTGACCTGACCAACTTTCTGACATTACAATTTACCCTGGTTGGATACAAACCATGACAAGTGACCTGACAAACTTTCTGACATTACAATTTACCCTGGTGTGATACAAACCATGACAAAGCACCTGACAAACTTTCTGACGTTACAATTTACCCTGGTGCGATATAAACCTAGGCATTGAGTACCAAGACAAAAACCATGACTAGTGACCTGACAAACTTTCTGACATTAAAATTTACCCTGGTGTGATACAAACCTTGACAAGTGACCTGACAAACTTTCTGACATTACAATTAACCTGGTGTGATATAAATCTAGGCATTGAGTACCAGGACAAAAACCATGACAAGTGACCTGACAAACTTTCTGACGTTACAATTTACCCTGGTGTGATACAAACCACGACAAGTGACCTGACAAACTTTCTGACATTACAATTACCCTGGTGTGATATAAACCTAGGCATTGAGTACCAGGACAAAAACCATGACAAGTGACCTGACAAACTTTCTGACATTACAATTACCCTGATGTGATATAAACCTAAGCATTGAGTACCAGGACAAAAACAATGACAAGTGACCTGACAAACTTTCTGACATTACAATTTACCCTGGTGTGATACAAACCACGACAAGTGACCTGACAAACTTTCTGACATTACAATTACCTTGGTGTGATATAAACCTAGGCATTGAGTACCAAAACAAAAACCATGACAAGTGACCTGACAAACTTTCTGACGTTACAATTTACCCTGGTGTGATATAAACCTAGGCATTGAGTACCAAGACAAAAACCTTGACAAGTGACCTGACAAACTTTCTGACATTACAATTACCCTGGTGTGATATAAACCTAGGCATTGAGTACCAAGACAAAAACCATGACTAGTGACCTGACAAACTTTCTGACATTAAAATTTACCCTGGTGTGATACAAACCTTGACAAGTGACCTGACAAACTTTCTGACGTTACAATTTACCCTGGTGAGATACAAACCATGACAATTGACCTGACAAACTTTCTGACGTTACAATTTACCCTGGTTGGATACAAACCAAGACAATTGACCTGACAAACTTTCTGACGTTACAATTTACCCTGGTTGGATACAAACCATGACAATTGACCTGACAAACTTTCTGACGTTACAATTTACCCTGGTGTGATACAAAACACATCAAGTGACCTGACAAACTTTCTGACGTTACAATTTACCCTGGTTGGATACAAACCATGACAAGTGACCTGACAAACTTTCTGACGTTACAATTTACCCTGGTTGGATACAAACCATGACAATTGACCTGACAAACTTTCTGACGTTACAATTTACCCTGGTTGGATACAAACCATGACAAGTGACCTGACAAACTTTCTGACGTTACAATTTACCCTGGTTGGATACAAACCATGACAAGTGACCTGACAAACTTTCTGACATTACAATTTACCCTGGTGTGATACAAACCATGACAAAGCACCTGACAAACTTTCTAACATTACAATTTACCCTGGTGCGATATAAACCTAGGCATTGAGTACCAAGACAAAAACCATGACTAGTGACCTGACAAACTTTCTGACATTACAATTACCCTGGTGTGATATAAATCTAGGCATTGAGTACCAGGACAAAAACCATGACAAGTGACCTGACAAACTTTCTGACATTACAATTTACCCTGGTGTGATAAAAACCACGACAAGTGACCTGACAAACTTTCTGACATTACAATTACCCTGGTGTGATATAAACCTAGCCATTGAGTACCAGGACAAAAACCATGACAAGTGACCTGACAAACTTTCTGACATTACAATTACCCAGATGTGATATAAACCTAGGCATTGAGTACCAGGACAAAAACCATGACAAGTGACCTGACAAACTTTCTGACATTAAAATTTACCCTGGTGCGATATAAACCTAGGCATTGAGTACCAAGACAAAAACCAAGACAATTGACCTGACAAACTTTCTGACATTACAATTTACCCTGGTTGGATACAAACCATGACAAGTGACCTGACAAACTTTCTGACATTACAATTTACCCTGGTGTGATACAAACCATGACAAAGCACCTGACAAACTTTCTAACATTACAATTTACCCTGGTGCGATATAAACCTAGGCATTGAGTACCAAGACAAAAACCATGACTAGTGACCTGACAAACTTTCTGACATTAAAATTTACCCTGGTGTGATACAAACCTTGACAAGTGACCTGACAAACTTTCTGACATTACAATTACCCTGGTGTGATATAAATCTAGGCATTGAGTACCAGGACAAAAACCATGACAAGTGACCTGACAAACTTTCTGACATTACAATTTACCCTGGTGTGATACAAACCACGACAAGTGACCTGACAAACTTTCTGACATTACAATTACCCTGGTGTGATATAAACCTAGGCATTGAGTACCAGGACAAAAACCATGACAAGTGACCTGACAAACTTTCTGACATTACAATTACCCTGATGTGATATAAACCTAGGCATTGAGTACCAGGACAAAAACCATGACAAGTGACCTGACAAACTTTCTGACATTACAATTTACCCTGGTGTGATACAAACCATGACAAGTGACCTGACAAACTTTCTGACATTACAATTACCCTGGTGTGATATAAACCTAGGCATTGAGTACCAGGACAAAAACCATGACAAGTGACCTGACAAACTTTCTGACATTACAATTTACCCTGGTGAGATACAAAGCTAGGCTTCGAGAGGCAACAAAATTTGTAAATCAGAGCTTTAGACCACCCAGCTTCAAGCTCATTTTGTATAAAATAACTTTTAATCATAGGGTCATAGTGAACATTTAACAATGATTTATTCCTACCAAAGTCAGTGTTTGAAATTAGGCCAAATTTCTAACTGGTCCAGATCTAAAATTTAAAGAGTTTCTTACATGATCATAAAAGAAATCTTAACAGGTTTAACAAATCTTTTAGCAGGATTAACAGATAAGGAACATGTGGACCGGACTTAATTTTGTACCCTGACCACAACTCTAAATAAATGAAACATTTTGAACAAAACAAATGTTTAAAGAAAAAAAAATATTCTAAGAAATATTGATACCTTTCTAGCAAGATGTTTGAAATCTTCAGTAGATACTATTCTGCCAGCTTTACAATCTGGTTTTCTGTATGGATTTAGACACAACACAACAAAAGAAGACATCTACAACAAAGGAAAATATAACAGCTTAAAGAGGTGTCTGAAAACAACACAATTTTAAGAAAAAAAGAGATGAAATTGGTTTCTGAACTCTGAGTGTGGCAATAAGATTGTTTGATTTGATTGATTTAACTGGGTTTCATGTCCCAGTCAAGATTCACTTATATTGAGACGATGTGTGGCAATAAGCAAGGTGACAAACTTATCAAGGACTTTAAAAAACAAGGTTTTATTGTATATACTATTTGATTTTATAAGACCTACACTTACTTTATTACGGAACTGATCTTTAAGTTTTTTGGCAGTTTCACTAGAAGTATCAGCAGCAGCAGTGGTCGTTGTTGATGTAGTTATAGGGGCTTTCTTCTGAAACAAAAAACAATCAATTCCAATTGTTAGTCAAAATTATACAATAACACTATCATATACCAGTATTTTGAAAGTAAGTAAACACTGAATATTATTTCATTACATTATTTATACACTATTATGTTTTCATGAGGGGCCTGTTCTATTACAGTATTGTCTTGGGAGTATAGTGCTTTTTCCGCATAATGTTTTTAGTACATCACATGAAACTATCAGTAACTGTATTTGACAAATAAAAAAGACAAGCTATTCCCATGGAAACTGAAATTCATATCTTGCTCTATCATATCACTATATTCATATCTGCAGAACAAGATGTCATGTTGTTTACAAATGGCAGACTCTTTAAGGGGAGATAACCATTTCTTGCGTGGCATCAGAGTATAGTATGCATCTTGAAAAATGATAGTACCATGCTGTCAAGGGCACTATTGACATTGTCAAGAAATGCCAGAAACTATTTGAAATAGAACTTATGAAGGTGACCAATCAGTATTGGGAAATTATCATGTGTTGTACTAATATTACAATATGACTCAAAAAGTGTTATCCATGTTCTGGTTAATTTTCAAGAAACATATAACAAACATTGTTGATCACCAACAAAGAATAAATATATATTAGAAAATTCATTTGATAAATGTATTTCTAAATGATCATCAGTTCACATAAGGCCAATATTTCTATAACTTCAAGTTGTTAAGATTGGTAGCTACTGTTTTTTTTTGTGTGTGTCAGACCTTAATATGGATAAAACCCTGCAATTTGAAGTTTGATGTTTTGTTTGGTAATACAGTAAAACCTGTGGTAGCGGTCACCTGTCAGTAACGGTCAGTCTGAAACGGTCCCTAAAGTTTTTACTATAAAATGAACCTCTGTAGAGCGTTCACCTGTCTGACGCGGTCAGTGGTCACCCTAACGGCCACCAAATCGGGAAAATTACCCGTGTACAACGGTCACTAATCCCATTCTCGGGAACATTTTTTGGGGAAAAACAGTCATAAAATCCAATGAAAAAATGGTATTATTATCAAGACATAATGATAAAAACTAATAATATATTAATTTTATCAATCCATGTGCTCTATGGAATACTTGTAAATCGGTAAATAAAGATGTCTTACGTAGAAGTCAGGACAGTAGTAATTTTTGCCATTTATAAAATAAACAATTGATAATAATTAATCCATTAATTAGAAGCTTATAATAAAATCCTCTGAAAGACTGAAAGATTGTTCATCAATTATACACAATAAAGCCCTATATTAACGGTACCTGTTACAGGTAAAGATTTAAACACTGTCAAAAAGTCGGCTATTCGAGGTGAAGTATTGATTTTTTTTAATCACCTCTCAGTGGGGCTCACAAAGGGTTAGGTTACCTGGACATGTATTACCGGTAAAAACTTTTTTTATATATTTTATTAGTCCTCTTGTTTCTTAAATACAAGTATTTTTTTGTCAGTCATAATTATTTTTGAAGTGAAAGTTGTCCAGATTTTTTTTTATTTTTATAAACAAAAAAATTCCCCTTATTGGCAACCCTTCTAAAACTGAAAGTTGTCAGGACAACTTCTAGAAATGGGAGATGCAGATTATTAGCCTAGGGGTTTAGGTAATGTAAGAATGGTACAAATGCCAATGCAGGGCTTTTGAAGCTCACCTAATAAACTGGTTTTGTCAGTAATATTTTGAAAAAAGATATATGGATGCATATAAAATTATATATTCAATAAATGACCCAAAGCCAATAATTTTTCTTGCATTTTAAGAGTCCCTAAAATATTAAAATAAAAACAATTACCCATTTTAATAATATACATTAATATTGGTGTTTTCTGCATTCATTTTATAACTTTACATTGGAGAAGTTATATGTCGAATGCAAATCAAGGGACAAAACTGGTCTTCAGACTATCGACCCTGTCTGCAAAGGTCACCTGTCAGCAATGGCCACTTTTAGCCAGTCCCTCAAGTGGCCTTTGTAGACAGGTTGTACTGTACATGTAAAAGCAAGACTTACTCTGGAGTCATCAGAGCCAGGAGTGCCGAGTTCCATATCATCCATATCTGTCTGATCCCAGGTTGGTGGTTCCCACTGAGTTTGTCTGTAAATATAATAAAACATTTAATTACTTGTTTATATATAAGTAAAGTAAAAACCCATGTAATTTACGCACCCATGTAATTAACACAAGTGGTTTTAAAGCTAAAATTTGATAACAAAGCTTCAACTCATGTAAAATTTGCACTCAAAAATTTCCAAAATTGCTGATTTTTTTTATATGATCAGAGTAGTGGTTTTCGCCAAATTAATCTTTTTGTTTCAGTTTGATGCAAGTCATGTATAGTTGTAATACTCATAATCAATAGCTCATTTAAAACTTTTTATTAATTCTTAGTAAAACAACATATTTCTACTGTTTAGTTTTAAAAGGCAAACAACATTGAAAATCCATTATCATTGAAATAAATTGTTGTGGCAATAAGCAGTGGATTACCACATCAACTAGAATCTATTAATTGCTTTATAAGATATATCAATGCATTCTATGAGGATCTGTTGGTGTGTAGTTATAAGTACTTATATTCACTGCATTAGTAACAGAAACAACCTGAACCAGTTTACCTTAGTTTTAAAATGGAAACAATTTGTTTGTTGAATGTTGTTTTATATTGTCAGCAATGCTTTACCTGTTTGCTACAAGACATTTTTCCTTGTCAATCTCAAAGATAAATCTGTTCACAAGTTCAAATTGATGCAAATGTTACTAGTCTGCTTTAAAGAATTGTGGACTCTAAAGTTATCAGTCACACACTGTGTGCAATGTTGCAGAAACACAAATAACATGGATTATTATAATGCGACAGAGCATATTGGCAAAAGCCAGAAACTAAGAAAAAGTCCTTTCTCATTTGCAGTCAGCTGTGAATGAGCCCCTAATACTGAGACACCTTGGGTTTAAAGTCTAATGCCATTACCACTAGGCCTAAATACGGTATTAATGCAATCTTGTAGATAAAAGCATAATTTACCTGGTACTGGTGTGATAATAATAGACCTTTCCCTCAGCATCTTTGGCTGACTTCCAGTTTGGTGGTAGTTTGATAGCTTTAGGTTTGGGTGGTGATGGAGGTGGAGGTACATCTTCATCCTCTGAAGCTTTATTTGATATGACTGTTGTTGTAACAGCAGATGACAGTGGGTTCTGCATATTCATCTGCTGCTGCATCTGCATCTAAAATATAAATTTCAGGTTACTAAATTAGATATTTTACTTTAAGCTCAACCAATTACAATTAAATGTGAAAATATTTGTTCAATACAAAATCCCTACTATCATTTATAAAAAGCCACATTTAACTATTGAATAGTTTTGGAATCATAAGTGTGAATGGACCTGTATAAGCTGAAGTATTAATGCAGAACAATGAGGTCTGTTGTTAGCTATGAGTACAAGTTTCTGACAAAAATGAGAAAGAATATTCACAATTAAATTGTGGAAATTTGTTAATAATTCTGTAAAACCTAGATTCATTGCCACCATTTGTGTCAAGTTTTGGAATAATAAAGGGGACTGTAAATAAAGCCATAAAGACATACATGTATAAAGAACAAAAACTATCTCTTGAGAGCCAAATATACACCCACCCACCTTTAAACTTCTATTTGACATTGTGTACTTGACCTTTAAACTACAATCTAAATGTGGAATGCAAAATTCCATCTCTTTTTTGTATACATTTGCACTAAGTTTGAACCAAATTCATCTATAGATGTAAAAGTTATGGAGCTGAAACAATTCTACAGGAGCAGAGAGACAATTAGACATTGTGATTTCTATATATTCCTCTCAAAATAAGGGGGTATAAAAACAAAGAAATAGTTGTTGAGATTTCAAAATACATGTATGTGGTGATATATTGAGGGTCATAATCATGAAATTTTACTCTATATGTTACACTTTTAGAAAATATATCCGCATACTCAGTATATGTAATGCATTGATGATGTCAAATTCAAACAAATGCACCATATGTCACAAGATAAATCAACAATAGCAGAATTTAACAGCTTAGTTTAAAGCTGAACTCCATTATTATTTACAAAATGATATTACAATATAATCAAAGACAAAGTCAAAATTACCTGTTGTAGATATGCTAGATTTTGTGGATCATTCATCTGCATGGCTGGATTTGATGGAAGAGGTAGCTGTGACTGTTGTTGCTGTTGAAGTACAGGTCCTTGAGATGAAGACATAAAGGGGAACTGTGTATCCGCTACAGGTGCCTGCATGGCCTGGGCTTGATCTTGTGGTACCTGCATGTTGTTTGGCTGCATTAATGGCTGCCCCTGTGTAGTTATTCCCTGAGCTGTTACAAAAGGTGTCTGCATCTAAATAAAGAAGGAATTTTATGTCAATAAAATAAACAGGTGTAAAGTGGTATTAGAGCTATTTACACCTGTGCCAACTTAGTTTGAGAGTGTATATAGTGTATATATGTATACTGCATCCAACAAAAAATATAAATCAATGATTCTATTACATTTGATTTTAAAGAGTAATTACTTATATTTACCTGTTGATTATACATATCAGGCTGAGGTTGACCCTGAGACATATCCATGAAGGGTTGTTGTCCTTCCATAAATTGTTGCTGATGTTGTGCCATGGCAAACTGTTCTGGGTTCATCATCTGTTGTGCCATACTGGGATCCATAAACTGCTGGTCCATACCTGGCTCCATACCTGAACATAAATGTACAATATATATACAATGTATATCTATTAACACAAATCTGACTTTATTTCAGGTAATCACTAAATATTTTAGTTACTATGGCATAGAGTGAATTATTAACTTGCAGTTATTTTAGAGATGAACATACCAGCCCATTAGGTCACAAAATAACATTTCAACATAACATGTTAGGAAATTTCAATGGCAGAGAGGTCCAAGTGCAGACTTATAGATTCTGCATCTCAAATAGTACAGTAGGTTGAAATTGAAGTGTGACAAAATTGTTGATTCATTAGCCAAAAGGCAGTAGTTTTCTTCTAACACAGTTTTTTTCAGTATTCATGGATGTACATGAAATTTTTTTGCCATATATTAATAAATTACCTCAAAAAATTTTAATAAAGGTTCAAGGACAGGATGAAAATTTTCCCCTAATACACTGGCTTGGAAAAATTAACTGAGAGACCTTAATGGATCTGCAAAAAAACCTGATAACAACTGTCAAATTTGGAATCACTCTACACTTAATGCTCACAGGTTGTTTTTTTATGAATTGACAATTTTTCAGCAATTCTAAACAAGATGTTTTTATTCATTAAACACAGGAGTAATGTAACATACTACAAACTAAAATTGATACTGTGGACTGACTTAACTACCAGAATATCCAATCTCACCTGGCTGCATCATGTCAGGGGTCTGCATCATTCCTGGATGCATAGGCATTCCTGGCATTGATTGACAGTTTGGATCTTGTTGATAAAACATATAATTAGGATCATTTAGCACTTGCTGTTGATACTGTAGGTAAGCCTCTTGTTCTTGTCTTTGTTGTTCAGCCATCATCTCATCCTGGGCTTTGACTTGAGCTTCAAATAGTTCACGGCGTTCCTGCTTACTCATTTTAGGTGGAGTAGGTAGCAGTGATTTCCTGTTATAAACAAACATATTTTATTGTCTGCAACAAATGCAACTGAAATATCCTTAAGCTTATAACAACTGTAGAATATCATTTGAATGAAATAACTTGGACAGAAATGTACTGTAGCATTTAGGCTTATTTGATGGGGTAAAAAATAGAATTTAGAGGACTTTCGAACATGCCTGTCAAGAAAAAAGATAACAGCATTTTATATTGCTTCAAACACTTGACCTGATACATTAAATAATGTTTCATTATAAGCTTTCTAAATGCAAAATACTTAATTGCAGTATATAATCCAACTTACATTTTTCTAAAAACAATAAAATAAACTAAGGATATTTATGAATTACATTAAATGTTAGGTCTGTTTGTTCATTGTTAAATTAAGACTTATTTTTAATTTTAAGTGTGTATTTAATGACTACTGGTTGTAAAAGAAGTGGTATGATTAGGGGACTTCTACAGCCACACCACTGGACATTTACTACATTCCTGTCCAAGGTCAGGAGGTTTACTAGCATGTCTCTTTTTAATGTTTTGTCATAATAGCTGTTTTGTTATGAGCTGTGTATTGTGTTGATTTTGGTTTTTCAATTCTATAGATTTGATATGGTTACTGATATATATGAAATCATTCCTGTAAATATTATACAATTTTGGCCTCAGTGAATATTGGTTGCATCAAGTTCATAGAACCATGTATTGTTTTATTATTTTATTATATGACAAATAACTATTCGCCTATTTCAAGTGAAATTAAGTAGATTCCATGCAATACAAACAATACACAAAATGCCGTCTCCTCCATCATGACTGAGCAACTCAACGGAGTAAATAAAGAAAATAATTGGATAATTTTGTTGTGACGTCATTGAGGCTGAAAAGGGGTCTGAACCAGTCCGGACCTCATATTATTGACTGCACGTGCATTTCGACAAGCAATACACGAAATATTTAATGACACGTGACAGTATGACGACCAATAGACGAAAAGAAAGATTCATAGTCATATAATAATGAGATCTATTGGCTACATTATCTTTGAATAATGACAAGAACTTTAAAAGCTCACCCGTATATCTTGCAAATTGAAATGTAATATTGGATTTAGATGCCACCCACTAAAACAAAGTGATGTTTAAAAATGTAAATAATTAAAATTTAATATTTAAATACCTTGCACCATCATCTGAAGATGGTGGTGGTGGTGGTGGTGGCTGAGATCTCTTCCTTTTCTTTCCTGTATCCCAACCAGCAACTAAATTACACAAAAGACAACAAAATGAGTACATGAATCAAGAAATGTCAAAAGATAAAGAATAGCCTTTTTGTAGATCTAGTCCATCAAACAAGCTAAAATAACTACAATAAATCACAGTTAGTCAATACTGATACTTCACAATCTTCAGTAAGATTATGTAGGCAACTTCTTTCAGATGGTTTCATTTCTATCCTAAATGCATAACTAGAATTTTCTTTCTTGTGCTTCCTACACAATTGTTAACTTTAAGAAGAGATGAGTCTATGAAACAATATGAAAGTTTCCTCAACAAAAATCAAGCATTGCTCAAAAGATGATTTTGATGTAGCATTTCATAAAAAAATAGTCCTAAATTAATGAAGACAGAAATTATGGCAGAAATTGCAAGAGACAGAATGAGAAGATTGGAAAATAATTACTGCTTCTAGAGTATCAAAAATGAAAAACTGACAAGATGACGGATGATGCATGATTGACAAAGACTTATAACAATGGCTTATATGAACATTTTGTCCTTAGATCGAGATAAAACCTCTTTTTGATAAAACAAAATTGGAGAAACTAATAGTCTATTGCAATATAGACAATATTCCAATAAATGGAAGTCTCGTGTTAGGACCTCATGCCAGCATAAACATGAAGGTAGTTGAGGTAAAGGGGTGGGGCTGGGGTAGGAGTTGAGAGGGAGTTAAACACAGATACAAATGGTCTATACCTCTATGTCTGTATCGATCTTGACTTCTTTCAAATCTTTCCATCCGTCTGCCATTTGAACCTGTTATAGAAATCAATGTATTATCAGTATTCACAAAGAATATTTTAAGTTTGATTAGATTATGCATTATATATAACCTTCAATAATAAGATTTTGAAATTTCCTTTTATAATTTTTTTGCAACCATCATCTCTAGTTCTGGGGATAGAATTCATTGAATTTCATTTAAGAAAACGGTTTTTGACAAAAGTACAACAAGAGTTCCGCATGGCAGAGCATGATACGCCCGTCAAATCTGCAAGTCATTTATGTGGATATTTTGTTTATTATGAACTGTAAAGGGACTTATACAGTTCATATGAGCTGTTCATAATCAATAAGTCAATTCAATTATTCATCACAATGATACAAAATGCAGTGCACAAGTCAACAAGTACAATAAAAAACAATAGTAATTATTGAGATTTTGGTATTATTTTCAGTAACAAAATAGACTTACCACCAGCCACACCATTTATATAATTTTACTATCATGTTCTTGTAACCTTCATCACAAAATTGAGGTAATCTCTAGTATACTGGGTTGTTTCAAAGACAGCAAGTTCTTCAGCCTACAACTCTATGTGTATCTGCTCCCTGGTAGAATAAATTAAGGAAGCTAGAGTTACGGTTCCTGAGCACTGCACTTCGGATCATCGTGATAAGTAAGCATACCAAGTTTCAAGTCATTCTGACCATAGATGTCAGAGTTATGGGCCAGACAAACCCGCCGCATACTCTGGCAGCACACAAAGGGGAATAACTCAAAAATTAAGGAGGCTAGAGTTACGGTTCCTGTGCACTGCACTTGGCATCATCGTGGTAAGTAAGCATACCAAGTTTCAAGTCATTCTGCCCATAGATGTCAAAGTTATGATCCGTACAAACATGCTAACAGCATTCAAAGGGGAATAACTCAAAAATTAAGGAAGCTAGAGTTAAGGTTCCTGAGCACTGCACTTCGCATCATCGTGGTAAGTAAGCATACCAAGTTTCAAGTCATTCTGACCATAGATGTCAGAGTTATGGGCCGGACAAACCTGCCGCCAGTACGCCCGCCCGCCCATCCGCCCGCCCGCCCACCAAGGGTGATCCCATAATACGCCCCGTCTTTGACGGGCGTATAAAAACTATAAACCACAATATGTAAACCAACCTGATATCTTCAAATTAACAATGTAAATTAAATTGTATTGATATAAAAGGTTTTGTGTTCAAACCTGTCTAATTTCTGACAATTCATTTGGGTGAATACTATCACCCACATCTAGACAAAGAATTTCTTACTGGCCTTTTTATTGATGGCTAAATATGATGGCAGAATATGAGTTAAAAAATTCTGTTGTGAAGTATAAAAGACTACATGATCACTACAAAAATCAATGCTTCGATACTACTTCAAGCCATTTCAACAGACCAAAAAAGAATTTATACCATGCTTAAACATTACATACTACTTGTTAATTCTCTCTCAATTCTTTTCCTTTCTTCAACCTGCTGCTTTTTTGGTATTTTGAAAATTTCCTACAATATCAATAAAAGTAAAGTTAAAGTCACATAATTAATTCTACACTAGAACAGTAGAGCAAACCTGAGTACCGGTATTCAGTGATCAAGTGGTTTAAGGTGTTGACTTACATGCATGTATCACAGTGACTCTCACCACCAAGTTTATAATCCTACTCAGGTAGATCCTAGTGTGAGAATATTTGTCTGTCTGTATGTTGAAGGTTAGTGGCTACTCTGTTTTCTGTGATCAACGTAGAAACTGACTGCCTTAATATAAATTAAAGAATATTGACTAGGGTATAAAACTCCAAAACTCTGCTCTACTCAGTTAACTAGTGACTATGTCTGATCATGCTGTCACAATAAACACATTCAAACAGAAGTAGATGTAAACCCTGAATAGATTATATAAGGACTTAACATTGGTCTTCAAGAAAATGATGTTTGATTTTACAAATTCTACATGTATAAGCTATGGACTTATTCTATGGTCTATCAAGTTTTATATCTATATTATATAAGAATTCAGTTTTAATGTTGGACTGCTGAAGCAAATATTGTATGATGTGTAATTTACATTGGTATGATGTGTAATTTACATTGGTATGATGTGTAATTTACACTACCAGTACCTTAAGATCACTCCAGTGCTGTAATAACTCTGCTGCAAATGAAGCTAAATCCTCCGATGGACTCTCTTCTTTTGAAGAACTATCTGCTATTGCCATTTCTAAATTACTTTCTTTATTATCACTGCCATTAGTAGAATCAGCTGAGGTCTGTACAGTATTACTTCATTATTATCATTATTTAATGAATCTGAAGTCCTAGGTGGAGTTACCTCCCCTTTATCTTCACTACTTGAATCCTGAGAAAATTCTTTAGTTAATGTTTCTAACAATGGTTCTTTCTTATCTAGCACTTGCCTACACAATTCCGACACACCAATATCTTTCTTTGATTTTGAGTCTGGTCGTTTTGAGGGACTTTGAGCATTTGGCGACCCTTCAAAATCAGTATAAAGGTCATTTCCTGTAATATCACTAAAATTATCATTGCCACTAGTCCGTGATTCATTATCTGAACTAGACGTTTCATCTGCAAACTTCACTTTTTTCTTAGTCTGTTTATTATCTTTGGTTATGTTTAATATTGAAGGCACGTCTTTATCTTTCACAGGAGTTGATGAGACAGAGGGACTAGATTGATCACCATTATCTTCGTCACCGGCCCAGCGCTCAACAATAGATAATATCTTACTGTCTTTTAATACTGTTTTATTTGTAATTGGCAGCATCTTTAAGGTTGATAATATCTGAAAAATGTCAAAATAGAAGAATTACAACAGCAAAGATTAATTCAAAATACATGACTGTACATTGTACCTTAGTTGTATCACTTCTTACATCAATATATGGACATGATATTAAGTTGGAAAAAAAATGTGCTTTTCCTATAGACAAATGAACAATTGTAATTTGATGATATTTGAAACAACTTTTAACTTCTTGTTTACTGCAAGAAATCTCAAATGCACTCTTGTTACAAGACAAGATCCAGATATCCTTTTCAAAATAAACATAAATACAATTTTTTTAACACATAAACATAATAAATATCTTGAACAAAACCTGTCAGAGAGAGCTGCATAGCTTGTCTGAAGCTAACCTTTCGTCAATCAACATCTGGAAAAAAATGGATGCCTATGTTTAAGCTAATGCTGAAAGTATGACACTGACAGATGTCTGTACTCTGTAAATTCAAGCCAACAATATTTGTCAAGACTGCACAATGCATGTAACGTTTTAATTAACCATCTTCCTTAATATCTGCAAATTAACAGGTATTTAACATTGAATGCATATTCATTATTCAAAAAATAGGCTATATAATTTTTTTTTTTTTGAGAGTTACTGAAACCATGCAATCAATGCCATATTAATAGTGTATGGTAATTATGTTACCTGTATTTTAAGATCAATGGAAGCTTCTCTATTATCTGCTAGCCAACTCCATAACAGTTCTAACCCATGATAATCCAAAAATAATCGTAAACAGTTATTTTCAGATGTTTTCTACAAGGAAGAACATACTGATTATAATTGGACATGTACAATGATGTAGATGAGAGTGCCCAAATTTTATAACTTATATAATTTTTGGAACTTTAGATTCATTATTTTCAACTGTTTGGCTTATGTTTTTATCTATGAAACTTTTAGGTCTTAGTGTCACTGATGAGGAATGAATTTCTGAAATGTGCACATCCTTCACATCAAAATTCAACTAGCATTTGTGTCATATATCTAGTATAAACAGAATTGATCATAGTCAAACCTTTATTTAAAATGCTTATATATTATTATTCACGAACTCTTTTAAAACAAGGATCATTTTGGCCCAGAAATTAGCCCAAACAAGATAGAATAAACAATCCTAGCACAATGAGCTTATCCAGTGGTGCTAAAAATGAATTTCATTCTGAAGTCAATTTGTTGCATCTTCTCTCAGATCAGCAGGATAAGTATTGAAGTTGCTTGATTTGTACCAATAAACATAATTATAGTTCAGTTGTAAAATGCTGCCAAAATGGCAAATGTCACATGATCAGCTTTCATTATGTTTTAATCCATGACTTACATGACTTCTTAATGATAAATTGATTGCACATGAGCAAGCCTAAATTTAACTACATCCATGTCATTTAAAATGTTCACATAAACTAAATCCATGTCATTTAAAATGTTCACAAAAATCAAACATGTAAACAAGAGGAATCCCTATACAAACTTATTGTACAATGTATGTGGCATGAAAGATGCATACAGACAGCTCCCAAATCAAATGGGGTAGTATCTTCAGATAGCATCACTAAAATAAGGATGTTCAGTATAATACATAAATAGTCTTAAGTCGGAAAAACATCAACATATGAAGATAATACTTTTTTCATTTTAGGTTTTTGGTTCTGGTAAAGCTTCACAGCTTTCTAATTGAGACTTGAATGTTTATCCCACTTAAGTTTATTTGTATACTGTTTAAACAGAAATATTTAGTGGAATAATATTTGTGGTTTAAGTGATATAAATGTAGATGCAGATATTATGAATCACAGGATTTTTTGTAAAAATAATCAATATTTACACAGAAAAAATAACTTTTATTTGTTCAATACATAAACAATATAATCATAAACAATATAATTTCTGGTAAAATTAAAGTAATTCTGACACTTCCAAGCTCATTTATGATATTTATTAAGCTTACTTGGAGTATATTAAGTATAGTAGTTCTATGTTGTACTTCCTCAGCCCTCACCATCAGCCTACAGATATTAAGTACATGGTCCTTGTTTTTAAGTCCTTGCTCCAACTGAGACATTTCTTCCAAATCCTCCTCCAGCTGTCATAGATAAACAATAACTATGTTTATAATACATGTAATTATGTCTAGTAGACTTCACTTAATAGTAAAATTTTGTCAGAATTTTAAAACTAACTAATAATCTTCCATAAATATACATGTGACATAACCTCAACTATCAAGTTATTACCTTGGGTGAAGGTCACAATTGAAATCTAATGAATTAAAGCACAATTGCAATGATTATGGCATGTACGGCAATTTTAAAAGGATTAATAATAATCCACCACAACCACCCGTTTGGTCTTTAAGAAAAACCCTTTTATACATGTATGTTTATCTTGCCTCCACTTCTTCTTCACCTTCATCCTCAAACACTTCCTGTTTTTGAGTCTTGTGAGATACATCACTTACCCCTTTAACCTTAAACAATGTCACAGGACCTTGGTGGTAGTGGTCTAAAATGCACTCTTACATATCAAAATGCCTCTCATCAGCTAGGTTTGTATCTGCTTAAGCAGATTCTAGTGTGAGAAAGTTTAAGCTTATTAACCAAAGGTTGATGGTTTTCTCAAGGAGCTTTGTTTTCCATCAACATTCCATAACTGACCACCTTGATATTCTTATAAGTAAAAGGAACTTGACAGAAGCCATAACTCAACTCCACTAAAAAAATGTTTGTGAGATATATCATTTACCCCTTCATCCTCAAACAATTCCTGTCTTCTCTTTTCCAGTTCTTCAGCTGACAGTGGTCTCTTCTTTGTTTGTTGTGGTTGTGTTTTCACACCACCAATAACACCTCTACAATTACTTGCACCACAGAAACACCTCTGAGCCTCTCTATAACATAAAACATATACATTTATAGGGATTAAATGTTGAACAGTTTGAACAGTGATCTTGTAACATGTTATAATTGCTAAAATCACAGGAATTATTGACAATAGGCTACAATGTTATCCAGTAATGAAGACTGGGTAGTACATGTGGTGAATGATTCCACTTTTATCATTTATTAGTATCAACAAAAAGACTGGTTATGTGCAATAGAGTATAACCCCTTCCATACAAATAAAGTTATGTGTTGTTAAAACAGTAGAAAGCGCACCGGGTAATATGATTTCTCAGAAACATTACTTAAATGCCTTACTAGCATCTGCAAGTTATCCCAAAAATGACATAAGATTATAATAATATAACTGTATAATATTTCTATTGTACAATAACTTTGACTTACCCATAACTCTCAAACTGATAATCAAATGTAAGCTCTGTACCAGGTTCAATGTCTTTTCTTACGAAGAAGCCAACTCTTAATGTACCATTAACAGTCCACTGAAATACATGCATGTATATATATATAGCAATTATCTCTGATCTGATTTCATACCCAGATTTCAAAGTGTTCTCTGCAATGTGTATTTAGAGAACAGACACTGCCTTCTGTTATGTAATTAATTATTCAGTGACACTAGTGAACATGTTTTCTGGTCAAATCTTCTGTTCTTAGACCCAGCAATAACAAAATCACATTGATCACATGTCAAGAATACAAATCAATTTATTTAACTAATCAAACTTTGAACAACTGGACTTGAGTAAACTGCAGAATTTGTTAATTCTGAACAGCTTTCAGCATATGCCAAAAAAAAAAAAAAAACCAAGTAAGAAATAAAAGGTATCTTTATCAAGATGTAAGAGGCTATTACTAAAACTGCACAATTTATCCATTCTAAATCAGTTTCTTGGCTCCTGGCAAATTTTGCAACCTAAACAGAAGATTCCACTTATTTGCATACCAGTTAATGGCCTACATTTGTGAGTTATGGTTCGTTACGTTGAAATTGGTGGCGCTGCTATCGATCCGGTCCATCCGTAGCCATTGTTTACACTGTAACTGAGGAGATTTTTCTATCAAAATGCCATAAACATGTTATTGCGTACCTGGATGTTCAAATAAAGGGGGGCATTATTTTCCCAAAGATATGAAACTAAGGAAAAAGTGGATATTTTCTATTTGCATGAACTCTTCAGAACAAAAATATAAATTGTGGGAGACTAGCGTTGTTTGCAGGGAACATTTTTTGCCCTCCGATTATGTCGGAGAAACCGTCTTTGGTACATCAAACCTTATAAATATATTTACATTGCTATTTTCATCAAATGCGAACAATTCTCATTCCAAATGACTTATACTCTATTGTAATTATAAATAGTGATAGATCATACACATATACTATCGCCAAGAGCTAGGCCGAGATGACTCGGATTTTCGAGAAATCCAATTGTCATAAAACGTCAGATTTTCGGATTCAAGTAATGTTGACCTACATGTAACCCTTTGGCAAGCACCACCCTCTCTTAGCAGCTCGTTCCTTGTATTTTGCCCAAACAACATAAAAAATAATCCTTGGCGAGTTGGGTAAATACAACCTCCAATTCAGGATTTATACAGAAACCATAATAAAAATCTTAGTTTTATATATGACTAATGTTTCACATATGAAGTCAATGTAATAATAAGAATTGATTGCATTTGCTTTGTTTCAAAGTTTATTATTCTTATTTTTAATATAATTATTTTTCTTTAATGTTTGACAAAATTATATTCAGTCTGATGATATTATTCTTTAAATATGGCCCCTCATATTCATCTTTTTGTTATCCCATGCTGGTAAAGATGTTGAAATCTTGATGATGATGATGTTTAATCTTCTTTATGATGATGATGATTTATTTATTGTTTAACATTGCTTTAACAATTCTACAATCATGTCATGACATGCATGGTGCATGATTGAAGTGTCTTGACAAGTGCAGACTGATGTTATCTTTATATTGCTGTTACACTGATACACAGTTTGGCAGATACATACTATATACCACCTGGTCACATTATACTGACACCGAGCCAACCAATAAAGGCCAATGGCAGATGAAACCACTTTCTAACATATGAGCCCATATAAGGTATGAACCCACAGTGGTGAGAGACAGTGGACTACGAGGCTAATGCTGAATACACTGAGCCACAAACACAAATAACAAAAAATAACACCTACTATTATTTAAATGACATTTTATTTACAATGGGTACAAGTAAAGAATATTTCGGAATATTACTTGAATTTAATACACAAATTGTTAAAGTGTACATGTACTTCACATTTAATTTAAAAAAGACTCTTGAATTTGTTTGTCAGAAAAAGTTTATTTTGTATGCATGTTATTTAGCCATTACTGTTGAACCAAAAGTGTACCGGTATACTTTTTCACAATACAAGAATGTGTGTTTACATTTTTCATAGAATTCTCTTTCGAAGTTAAAAAAATGTATTTAAATATGAACTTTTAAGAAAATTTTAACAAATCTTTAATTCTTTCTAGAATTTATGTAATATTAAAGTGTTATTTGAAAACTTCCTTAGACAAGTAGCTTTTAAAGAATGATTTTTTCCTATTTTTATTTTTAAAGACATTATGTCTCAATCCTCAATACAAGCATACCATTTAAAATGTAACAAGTCAATAATTTACCATTATTTCAAAATGAATATTTTTCATATTCCTTATAAAAAATTTTCTATAGTACAGCATTTTAAAAATATTTTTCATAAAACTCTGTGAGTTTTGATACCATTTCATTAATGAAAGATTCATTTCTTTTAATATTTACAATTCTCATATCATTGAATGTATAAACAACTAAATCACATTCAGTTCCATTTCTACAGAAAAGTTGACCTTGTATCTGATAGTTGTAATCATGTGTAGTACTGAGCTGTAGATCACCATCTTTGTTTTTTAAGAAAGGAACAGTACTTTCTGAAATCATGCTGTCTTTAGCACTATATGGGCATTTTACTTCCACAAAGTTGTCAGAATTGGCAACTAAAGCATCAAGTGAAGCTGCAATATATGGATGTGTTTTGCTTACATGAATGCCACATGATTCTGTCACAACTTCAGTTTTATTGGAGTACTGATCCAAGGCAACAGACTCATATTTTCTGCCATGAAGAAGTGGTGGGGTTGTTAATTTGCAAACAGTTGTTAGATATTTAACCAAATTATTGAAATCAGTTCTGTTGGTTGCCTTGCAAATTTAACAAGGCAGTAGACAAGCAGGTTGTGTCCTTAACTCATAATTAGGCATTAATGCTCAGCGACAGTGCCAAGCTGAGCAACTGAAACTAAAGGTTGTATTACTTTCCCCCCTTTAGTCTTACACTAGGTAAGCCAGTCTTAATTCTAACCCATTAAAGCCAAGTGCCAAGGCCAGCAGCAGAAACTTCAAATATTTTACAACTTAAGTATTTTGTGGCCTGGTATTGAACCCAGATTTGCCATACATGAATATTTCTGATTAATATGTTATGTGCATTTACAACAAATGCTTTTTACAGCATGTTAAAATCTGTTACACATAGTCACAAGTAAAGTTTGTCTGTTTGCTTGTAGCTCAGTGATTCTCTTTGGGCACTCTAGATTTCCTTCACCATTCAAGAATTGGGACTTTGTCTTGCCTCTTGGGCATACACACCACTGTTGTAACAATAAACTACACAAAAACCTACTACTGTTATTTAATGATAAAAAAATCACCAAAATATTATGAAATGTAAATGATTATATAGACAGTTACACTTAGCCTATATTTTACTGTAGTGTAAAATGAAAGTAGAAAGATGCCTGCCAAGTCGGGATATGTCGGCATTTTGTAACATAAATGACAAACGACTGTTGACACAGCCTATCGTTTAATTAAATGATTACCACAAATTCGCTTAAAGCATCAGTGCCATCGTATCGAATGATTTGAATCTTGGAAAAATATGTAGATCTATTTGTTATTGAGACCAAGCCCTTTCAGACTTTTTGAATGAGGAAACTATTCGCGAATATGTACCTCTCTATTAACTCCGCTTTCCGACCTGAATCTCTCGCACCGCGCTTTTTAAGTTCTTCATTGAGTGCAGAAAGATCCCACGACCCATAATCACCGCAGTTGCTAGCCATCATCACATTCAATATTATAATACAGCCTATGTTACGTACGTCAATATGGCGGTCGCAACAAGCTAGGACCGGATCGATTCGTACGCCACCTGTATTCAGGGGGACATAACCCACTATATAAAACGACAAATGTTTCCCATTGCATAATTTTTCTCTGCACCGAACCATATCCTATTTCAATAATGTTAAAATTTTAGTTTATTTGCATTAACAAAATTCTAAATTCCGGTTAATTGCATATGTGTACAGCCATTGCCAGGTGAAATGTGAAGCAAGTTAATTTGTGTTTACTTTGTAGAGTGTCTGTCAATACACTTTTGTCCAGAAAAACATAATTAATTATGTTAAACCAATAAAAAAGGGCTATGACAGGTGAAAAATTTGTACCCGGGTAACAAAAGTTTTATATCAATCTTTTTCAACTGAAATATATTTCCATTACATTTTCTAAACCCTGACATGGTTTTACTGGAAATGCGGCATTGGGTGTTTTAAACAAAGACGAATTAAAACCTTAAGCATTTTTTTTCAAAACAAATTCATGTTTTTGTTAACATGGTTAAGGAATGTGTATGCGACTGTTATCCCAGAGCAAGTTTGGTAACACGTATTTACATTTGAATATTAATTTTACCAGGCATCGTGCAACCAGATTTTTTCTATGTCACATCTAAAAACAGATTATTGTACCGTGAAAGGGAGATAACTCGAACAATTTAACTCAGTGCCGTGTGCAAATTGAACAGAAACACATGGATTTTTCAAAAGAAGAAAATTTACAATAAATACTAATATTGCAAGTGTTAAGCAACAATGTATTAAATACCAACAGTTCCAATTACATGCATATTCTAAGATTAAACACAGATCAATGGTCTAAAAGAAAAGTTCACCTACACCACATTTTGGAATCCCATGTAAATACGAGGTTTAAAACCATCAGCTAGAATTTTAAATCTTTATTTAGTAAATAAAATATACTACAAGTCTTGAGACTTTAATTAATTAAACTATTTTTTAAAAAAAATTAATCTTTAATTTTTATTTTTTATGTCAAAGGAATTACAAATTTTCTGCTGTTTCTACAGTACACTATGATGTCTACTAAAAAACGGCTTCACCCTGCATATCTGTCAATCAATCAGCTAGAATTTTTAAAATTTTATACATATAAAATAATTTTTTTTATTTTTTATATTGAATTTATTTTATTTTTTTATTTCAAAGGAATAACTAATTTCTGTTGTTTCTACAGTGTACTATGATGTCAACATAAGTACTAAAAACGGCTTCATCAAATGTATCCATTTATCAATTTTGCCCAAGGGCATTTTCAGTTACTGTAAATCAGGAAATTAATGTGTCATGAAATTAATGCAAATTGCCGATTTTGTGGTAAAATGCGTATGGAAATTAATGCGATTTTTTAAATTTCAATTTTTAAAATTTTTGCCTATCTTTTATCTTACAATTATAAACATTAAATTATTGACTCGGAAATTATTATATTATGTCTTCCTTAATACATAAACATGTTATAAACAAACTTTTGGTAGACATTATTAAAATAAACAGTGAGGTGTGCCGATGACCCATTTTTAAAATTAACCAGGGTGGTAAAGGATTATCAGAACAAAGAAACGCATGGTGTTTTTTAAAAAAAAAGAAAAAAAAAAAAGAAAAAAACATACTCAAATATAACGCTTTAGTTTTCATTAAAATAAAGCATTCAAAATTAGGACATACTTCATGTCGGCATTTGTACAACTGATCTTCGTCTTCAACTCATGAGTTTAGAATGTTACTTTCAATTTGATGTTCCAGTAAAGGTTCAAAATGATGTATCACTTGTAGCAAAATTCCGAATAGGAAAAAAACAGCAAAAAATTACCGCTAAATGAGAATGTGCTCTCATAAATCAGTTATGATAACAACTTCCGATTAAGGGAGGTAACTCAATTTACAAAAAATATACAGAATACAGAAATCGGAAAAAAATGTGACAATAAATTAATGCGATTAAACAGGCCTTGCATTTTTCGCATTAATTTCTTGCTCGCATTAATTTCCTGATTTACAGTATTTGAATATTCCACTTAATTGCATAAAATTGTCTGACAAACAGACTATGCAATTAAGCTGAATCCACTGTACTATGAAACTTGTCAAAAAGATTCATTTAGACATTACTATTACTGCTGGAGACAATGCTAGCCACTATCTCACTTAAACAACTAAATCTGTGGACATTTCTTTCTCACCTTTTGTGTTTCACTGTTAGGATCACAGCTGTGGTTGATGAAGCGTGAGATATTTCCCTTTAGTGTAGCATCTATAACTTCATCTGCATTTAAAGCCATGAAATAATGGTGAATATTTCCTGACTTGGCATACTGTTTGGATCGTGACTTAAACTGTCTGTAGTCCAAAACTTCACCAACATACTCCATAATAAACTGACCACTAAAATAAAAATAATTTTATCAAGTGAAGGATGTATATCACTTATGTAAATAGCAACAAAAATATTGTGTGCATCAAATCAGAGATGGTCAAGGAAAAAAATTGGTGATGAGGAAACTAGATAAGTTGAATATTGTTTTACATGGCAATAGCAATTATTCAGGTTTTTGTGAAAAAAAGATATGTCTTATTTAAGTCAAAGACAGGTTTATGTGATGTGTAAAAAAAGTATGTATAATAAGCTTTGTACTAGTGTGCACTCACTGCAAACTTTGGAGTGCTTTTACACTTATATACATGGCAGACCTCTCAGTTCAAAAAATTGACCAAGCAAACCTGATAAGGCCTACAACAAGAAAATACCCTTTCTAACTTGTGCCTAACCAAAGGCAAAGCAGAGATATGTGTGTTGGATTTAACTACTTAGCCACCACACCCCCACAAGACAAGTAAACACAAGTAAACATGCATATGGCTAATTAATCATAAATTACTTACGCTTTAAGAGCTTTGTTAGCCCTTAACCCAAAGCCTTTCCAATCTGTCTGGAAGGGTTCAACATCCGAATATTGACGCTAGAAAATATAAGTAAAATAGACATATATTCTTGATACACTTAAATAATAATTTTATGTCAGTTAAGTTGGTAGTTGTATTTATGTGTCATCAATAAAATCAAGTGCAATCAAATTATAAATTAGACCTGTACAAGAGGGCTAAATAATATCCCAAACTCAATACATGTACATGTAACCCCCAAGTATACATTAACAACCTTGACCTTAAAAATATGACCCTGGTTTAAAGCCGTGACACACAGAAATGATTTGTGATTAGTTTCATTAAATTCTCCAAAGCAGCAACAATTTATGGATTGAACACAAATTTACACATATTGTGATTCCTGTTTTCCTGTAAGGAATATTATAATTACTCTATATACATTGCTTCATTCAGTTGGCCATCATAAAATTTTTTTTTTTTCACTGAAAGACTACCAATGTATTGTCAAGTAAAATTAAGCACTAAATATCATAGATGATCCAATATAAATGCACCTCATAATAAAGACTGTAAGTCTTGCATAAAAATTAAACTATGTAACAGGAAAGCCAATCAATTTCCACAATTTCTGAATTCAACTCTTTCCTGATTGTAACATTTACATTTCCAATGAATTTTTTCTTGTATTAAAACACCAGTACCGTATAGCTAAATATTGGCCATTTTGACAAAAAAGGTCAGTTGAAAATTTTAGCATATTTATTTTCGCAATCGAAGACTACTCACTCATGGTCGACTTGTAAATAAATATTTTCACAATTTTTTTTTTAATTTCAATGCTAATACAAGCCAAAATATGCATCCCATGAAAATAACCCATGATACAGTATTGTTAAGATAATTTTGAGAGATATACCTTCTGGAATCTTCTGTTTGTGCAGTAATCTCCACATGGACATCTTGATCCACTGTAAAAAATAATACATATGTGTTACTATAACAAGATAGTGCATATGTGTATATATTTATGTATTACAGTAACATAGAATAAACTAAAAACAAACATTTTTTGTTTGATCTGAATGTACAATGTTGGTGACTGACTGAATTGATCAATTCACATTGAGGCAATCAATTCTGGATTTGGGAGGAAACCAGAATACCCAGAGAAAACCACTGAATTCTTGCCAGCAATTTAATACTTTCTCTTAAATGAATCTTGAGTTTGAAAGTTGAAAGAGGCAAGCAAACTAAAGTCTGTCCCATCATCTAGGTGGTGAAAAGAATTGTCATCTGTATGACACACTTTATACCACTCCGCCATAGAACTAAAATGTGTTTCACTGTTATGAACAACCATATTTGTCACTATGTTCATAATAAAGTCTGTGTTATCCAACATATAAATGTTTTATAAACCTTGGTGCCCTTAAATCCTCTAAGCAATTACTTGTGTTTTAAAAAAATAGTTCTACAACATACCATTCTATATATAACATTCTATTTAGACAATCTTCTCCACATGCCTCATATCCCATCTCTCTATCTTCTTTACTTGTTGTACAGTCACACAGCATACGCCTCACCTGCTTCATTTTCTTGGAAACTTTCCTGTAAATAAAATGCAATATATTTATTAAAAGCAAGAAAAATTACAAAAAGGACAAAAATTTTATATTGAGAAAGGGGATTACAGAGATTTCTTACATGATTGCATAGAATTATTTCAGATATTGATGTACAATGCAATTATGGAAAAGAATACTAAACTATTAGTGTTTAAAAATATATGGTGAAAATATTGACATTGATATTTTGTGTTATTTAAGAAAGACCAACTTTCTAAAAGGAGATAAGGAAAAGTAAAAATTTCTAAGAAAAGTTAATTAACCACAGAGTTATTAACATTTTGGTACTTCTTACTGGTCAAATTTGAACTTTTAACACTCCATCAGGGTTTTGTTCCATAGTATAAAATAAATTATCATGAATGAGGTATACCAGCTGTGAGATCAATACCCTTAGTTTCACAAAAAACACTATCAGGTAACAAAAGATTGCTGGTAAACCCTAAGAAAGTATTTTTTTAAAATTTCTTAACAAAAGATGTTAAAACTACAGTACCCGTTTTCCTAGGCTTGATTGATTTATTATACAGGGGTTAAAAAGAACAAAGTGAAAAAGTATTAAATATATCTTTCTTGTCAATTTCAAGAATAAATGGACCTACCTTTCACCAAGATATATATTTTCTTCAATTCTCTCAAAGGGAGGTGGTTTTCCTTCTTCCTCCTCCTCTTCTTTTGGTGGTGCTGGAACTTTCTCAGATGGTGTTGTCTCTGGTTTAGCAGATCCAGAAGTAACATCCGAGTTTTGGACATTTTCTTTATCTTTCTCCTTCTTCTCTTTTTTGGTAAATTCTTTTTTTGGAGGTGGAGGTGCTGGCTGTATGGAAATATCAGAAGCAGGATCCCATGCATCATAATTTGCAGATTCCTGAGTTTTACCAGACTTCTGGTCTTCTTTCACTGCAGCAAGATCTTCTGTATCAGATGGAGCTTCACTTGTAATATCTTCCACAGTTGATGATGGCACTTCGTCAGCATTGGGACTATTTCCTGTCAGATCTAGCTCACTAAATCTACGCCATCTTGATTTAACTTTCTCTGGTTTTACTTGTGCTTGTGGAGGAGTAGTAGATTGGTCCATTTCTTTTTCCGCTTGAAATTCTTGTTTCATTCTAAGTTTTATTGATAAACCCGTGACCTGAGTATGAGGTAGCGGTGATGAAGTGACCTGAGACTGCTGCTCGGGTTTCTCACTTTTTTCAGGTTCTTTAGCATCAACCTTTTCAGATTCTTTCTTTGTATCTATATCAGGAGTTTTAGAACTGGTCTCATCAATATCAATCTCTTTTTTCTGGTTATCTTTCTTAACTACCTCATCACTTGAACCTACAGCAGAATCTCCAATAGAAGATACCTCTGTTTTCTTATTAACAGCAGGTTGAAATGTTGGTTTCTTATCAGACCATTCCGAAATATTTTTCTGACTTTCTTCAGAACTTTGTCTGACAAGTTTCTGTCCTGTTGTTGATGATGGTCTTGAGTCTGGTGACTGCTGCAACACCTGAGGTGGTTTGACCTGTATTTTCATTAGAGGTCTTGGACCTGGCATCTGCCGCCTCATGTCTGGGAACTGTTCTTGCATACTTGGTTTTTGCGGACCTAGGGGCATTCCTAATCCTGGGCGTGGTATGTTACCAGGTATAAATCTCTGTTGTCTGTTTCCACCTGTGAATCTATCTTTAGGTTGTTGTTGGCTAAAGGCATGCATTTCAGCTGGGGAACCTGGTAAGAAATTTTGAATCTGTTGGTTTGGTGGAACAAAACCATGTGGACCAGATTGTTCTGGCACCATATGTTGAGGTATGTTCTGGTTTAATGGATGCATTTGAGCCATTGGTGGTTGTCCCATGATTGGCTGATCTATAGGCATTTGTGACTGGTGTTGCCCCATAATTGGTTGATCTAGAGGCATTTGTGACTGGTGCTGTCCCATGATTGGTTGATCTACAGGTTGGTTTTGCTGTATAAACATCTGCTGATTTGTTGGGAAAACTCCTTGCTGCTGCTGACCTGGTTGTTCAAACATTTGTGGAGGTACCATCTGGTTTGGTTGTTGAGATGAAGGATCAAAAACTTGAGATGCTACATTCTGTGCCATATTAGCTTGGGACTGGACAGATGGTTCAAACATTTGATTTGATATCATCTGGTTTGGTGCTCCGTAAACTTGTTGATCTGGTGTAACTGGAACCTGTGGTACTTGATTTTGTTGCATATACATTTGTTGCTCCTGTGGCATTCCTTGCATAACCTGACCTGGCTGCTGTACATACATCTGGTCTGGAGGAACTCCAGGTACTGTCTGACTAGGCTGTGTGTAAACCTGAGAGGTTACAACTGGCTGTTGAGATGGGGGATACATCTGCTGACCAACCATTGGTTGTCCAACACCTGGTGGCTGACTAGGAGGAGGAGGGGGCAACTCTGCCTGACCTGGCACTGGCTGTGGAAGCAGTGTTTGTCCTTGCTGAGACACTTGCACAGATGTTGTCTGCTGTGAGTAAACTGGATCTCCTACATTAGTTAAAGGTGTGGCCCCTGCAGCAGACATGCCTGCAAAATTTTGATACTGTTGAAATGATTCATTGTTGTTACTTTTGTTTCCACTCTGGAAAATGTGTCATACATTTTCTGTACATAATCAGAATTTTGTTTTCCTTGAACAGTGACAGGTTTTTCCTGTTTTTGGACAGTAATTTCTTTTTCAAACTTGAGCCATTCATCAACCAATTTAGCTGGTTTTTGTTCTGGACCATGTCTAATGTCTCTATGTGATGTTTTGCTTTCCTTCTTATACCTACTCTCTCCCTCACTATGACTTTCACTATCACTATCATCTTCTTTGTATGATTTCCTTCTCCGACTATCTCGTCTGTGTCTTTCATCGTCATCATCACTATCTCTATGTGATCGTTTTCGTCTATCTTTATATCTGTCATCATACTCATCTTCATCACTATAGTACTTGTCATCTCGTTTACTTTTTCTCCTACTCCTGTATCTATCACCATAATCTTTATCTCTGCTGCTATAATGTCTATCATATCTTTTATCTCTGCTACTGTGGCCTCTGTCATAGGCTCTATCATATCCTTTTCTACGGTCCCTATCTTTCATATCACGACTTCTTTCACGATCCCAACTCCTATCTCTGCTTCTATCTCTACTCCTTTCACGACTGTGACCTGTTGATCTCCTATGTCTTGATGACCTTTCATAATCATAATCCTTCCATTTCCTTTTCTCTCTATAATCATACCTATCTCCATCATAATCACCCTTATCTCTTTCCCGTTCATCACGATATTTATGGTCTTTATCAACGCTCTCTCTGGTCAAACCTAAAATAAATTGTTCATGCTTCTTTTCAAGACTGCTTGTTTCTTTCTTATCAGTAATTTCTTTTTGTTCTTCTGCTGTTGAAACTTGTTCTTTTAATTCATCAGTTGTATCAATAGCAACACTTGCAGAAGCAATATCTGACCACCTGGATTTTACTTTTCCTTCTGTTACTATGGGACTGATAACTTTCGGGATAGCCATGCCTTGCTGCTGTTGTTGATGTCTTGGTGTTATTCTTCTACTAATGCCCTGTATATCATGTAAATTGCTTTCCTGCACTTCATCTGATTTTAGTTTCATACTTTCTTCTTCTACAAGTTTTGTTAAGATTTCTCGTTTCTTTTCCTGAAGTGTTAACAGATCTCCACCTTCATTGTCAGATTCTGATGATCGTATATCAGATTCTTCATTACGAATACTTTCCAGATTTTTATTGTTTACTTGAATCATGTCACTCTTTACTCCTTCATCTTTTTCCTGATTTTTTGTCCTAATTAACACTTTATCTGTTAGCAAACCAGATGGCAAGAACATTCCAGACTCCACTACCGAATCAGGCTGAGATGACAATTCTAACATCACTTTCTTTTCTTTAACTGTTGAATCTACAATGTCTATGTTTTTGTCAAAAAATTCCTTTTCCTCTAGTGCACATTCCACTACATTTAAGTTTGTCGAAGATTTAGTTTCTTTACCAACATCAACATCTGACTTTTGACCCGTTTTGTTTTCAATAAAATTGGCAGTAGGTGTTTCAAGATCTAGATGTTTCTTGCCCGTGAAACCTTTTTGCTCAGGACTACTTGAAGATGTAACTTGATCTGGATGCTTGGTACATTTTGATTTCTCATTCTCTAAACTGTCAGACATATCTTTTGTGACATTAACATCATGTAACATATCATTGTCCTCACTTGTCTCACTTTGAGAACTACTCACAGAATCATCTTCCAGTGGCAGGCCCAGAAAATAACCTTTCTTTTTTTTCCTCCTCACTGCTGTTTTATTGAGATCAGTTTCTTCTATGACATTTTCGTTTCTATTTACTACCAATGTATCAAAGTCTTTATCTACTGACTGGTTTATTTCATGTTCCTCATAAAGCACTGATGGCAGAGGCAATTTCTGTTCAGTTGACTTCTCATCCTTCTTAGAAGGCAAATTTTCATAATTAGATAAATCTAAATTTAAATTTTCACCAGACAACTGAGAATTTTCAAAAGCTTCCAGAATTTCTTTATTGGATGAAACAGAACTGATAACTTTTGTTTTTTTGTCGACAAAACCACTTTCAATTTCTGTCTTTAAACTTGATTTGGCTGTCAATTTAAATGACATGGGAGCATTATCTGGCAGCATATCTTTGCTAGTACCTGGACGTAAGGAATTTGAGGCATCCATTTTTGTTTGTGGTTCAAATGTAGAAACATCCATTTCATTGATTTTCGAGCTAGAAGATGGATCTTCAGAGCGCACCTTTTCTTGAAACTCCTGTTGTTCCAGTTTTGAAATTTTCTTTTCCTCTCTAAATTCTTTAGAAGATTGTATTTCAAATGATGAAAATTTTTGTGGTTCTGTTGAAGAATCGAGTTTTTCACTTGTTGACTTTTGTAGCAGAATTTCATTCATAGAAGATTTTTCTGTCCCTGATGATGTCTTGTGGTTTATTTCTGGCACATCAGATAAATGCAGATTTGATGTTTCATTCTTTTCATTCTGTATTCTAGTGGATACATCTGATTTTGTTGTTAGATTATTTTCTTTGCTTAAAACCCCAGATGACTCGATATCTAATGACACATGTTTATGTTAGCTTCAATTCCTCCTTAATTTTTGCTGAAATTTCTCTGCTTGACTCACTTTGAGACTGAATTTCAGATGACAATTCCTCTGATTCTGTACTTTTCTTAGCCGATTTGTCTATATATGATTTAGAGGAAGACTCAGTTCTCTGTTTCAATGCTGGACTTCCTTGAACTAATTTAGAGAAATCTCTTGAAGCTTTGGACTTTTCTTTTTCTGCTGTTTCTTTCATTCGTTTTTTGATATCATCCAATTTTTTTGTTAATGCAGGATCTGCGTAACCAACTTTATTTTGTTCTTTTGCAAATGGTTCTAACTTTCCTAAATGACTTGGTTTTTCAGCATCTTTTGATGCAGTCTCTTCTGTGTCTTCTCCAAAAACCATTCCAACAGGTTTAGTCAACTTACGTTCAGCCATACTTTTCTTAAAAGAAAACTTGTAAACTTTACCATCTCCTTCTCCAGATTGTGAATCTTTTTGTAACTGACTAGAGGTCTGAGATTTATTAATGTCAATATTACTCGATTTGCCAATAATTGGCTTTTTTGGTTTCAATGAAAATTTGAGACTTGGCATGTTTTTACCTAATATGGAACTCTTCTGCACAGAAGGTACATTTGTCTCTGTTGTTGATGAAATATTTTCACTTTCAACTGATTTCTCACTTTTCATCTCAGTAACAGAGGTATCTGCTGTTGGCTTGTCTGATGACAAACTCTGGGTGTTTTCTATTAAACTGGTTTCACTGTCAATGTTAGCATTTTTAACAATCTCTAATTTAGGTACAATATCAATTTCTGTTTTCTCTGTTTCCGAAACACTGGCATTGTTTTTAACAGATGAGATTTTGCTGTCTGAAGTTTCAAATATATTTTCAATTGAACTTTTGTTTTTTTCAGCATTTTCTTTTGATGTTTCAGGAAGAGGAATTTGACCAGGTAATGGTATATTATCTAAAGGTATTGTTATTTGAGGCTCAGATTGTGCAGCCTCTTTATCTTGGCTGTTGTCACGTTTCTTTTCACCCATTTCATAATCTTCATTCCTCCCTCTAGATGACCTATAACTCTTTTCACTTTCTCTCCGTCTGTCCCAATATTCTGGTCCATAAATGTTTTCCAATTCCCTTGACCGACTTCTTCGGAAGCGTTTTGATCGATAATTATCACCTCTAGGCCAGTACTTTTGTGGTTTATAATACCTGCCTTTGTCTCTAGACCTACTTCTACGTGAACGATCTGACCTGTAATAATCCCGATCTTTAGATCTACTTCTCTTTCTCCTCCTTGAATGGTAGTAGTCATCTTTCCCATCTGATTTTCGTGATCTAGAATGGTCTGAATCAGCTGAATCTGAATCTGATCCTGAACTAGATGATTCACTACTAATGCTTGATCGTCGTCTCTTTGATCTACTTTTCCTATAACTTTTGTCCTTATCTTGTGAGTGATCTCTATCAGATCTTTCTTGAGAATGATCCCTATCTTTGTCTTTAGAATGACTTCTAGCTGACTTGTCATCTCTTTCCTTTGATCTTTCTCTATCTGACCTATCATCTTGACCTTTTGACCTTTCACTTTCAGGTTTGTCATCTCTTTCCCTTGAAATGTCTCTATCCCTTGATGTGGCTCGATCTCTTTCTCTTGACTTGCTTCTTTCTTTCTTGTCTTGCCTTTCTTTTGACATTTCTCCATGTGATTTTCTTTCCTGTGAGTATTCTTGTTGTTGTAGCTGATCTCTCTCCTCTGACAAATCTTTCTCAGATTTTTCTTTCCTTATTTCAGACATTTCTTGGGATGGAGGTTTATCTCTTTCATTGGCATTATCATAATTTATTCTTTCATCAGGAACAAGTATCTGTTTGTGTGTTTTTAATCTCTCTCCTGTATCAGATTTATCCTTTGAAGTGATATTAGTTTGTAGAGAACCATCTGTTTTCCTTGATTTCTCATTATCTTTTTTCTCATATTTTTGCTGTTCATACTCATTGTCTCTATCTTGTGACATACTCCTCTGTCTTTTGTCTTTGTGTTTACTGTAGTGATCTGGTGATACATCTGAATGATAGGACAAATGTTTTTGCTCAAACTTAGTGTTCTTGATTGTTTTTCCTTCTTGGTCAGAACACTTATCTATTTCTTTTTCTGACATCTTATCACTGCTTGTATCTTTTTCTTCCTTGGAGTGTGGATATGTTGTTTTTGAATCTTGCTCTTGTTTTTGGATATCATTTACTTCAAAGCTAGCAGGATCATATGGCTGATCACCAGATGAACTACTTTTTGAGGTTTTTATTTCACAAAAATCATCAAAGTCATCATCTAATGGATGTGAAGGGCTATATTCTTCCAATAAATCATCTCTCTTTGTAGTCTTTATATCATCTAAAGGATGAGAAGGACTATATTCTTTTGACATATCATCTCTCTTTGAGGTATTGGCTGAGGTCTTTACACCATCTAATGGATGTGAAGGACTATATTCCTGTAACAAATCCTCCCTCTTTGAGATCTTTACACTATTCTCATTACTTTCACATGACAGGTCAGATTTCTGTTCTTTTTCATCCAATTCACTTTTTACTGACCTACTTTTATCTTCAATTTCTTTCTTTACCTCTGAATCACCTTTTTCTCTTGATTGGATCTTTGATATTGAGTTCTCTGTAGTATGACCTGATTGGTCAAACTTCTCATCACTTACAGATACACATTTATCCCCCTTTATTTCATCAAAACTGTCCATCTCAATATTCTGACCTTCATTGCCTTTTCTTTTCAACTTTTTCTTCCTTTTCTTTTTCTTATGCTTCCTATTTTCTGATTTATTAGTATCTGAAAAGTCCCCAGAACTGTTTCTTTTTTTATAACCATCTTTTCTTTCCTTGGAACAATCTTCTTTACCTTCAGAAATCCCTCTTGTATAATTAAAGTCAATATCTTTTTCCTGATCTGAATATGAAGAATGTTTTTCTCTCCTTCTAACTCTATCAGATTTATTTTTTCTATTATACATATCATCCTGATCCTCTGAATGATCTGACTCATACACTTTTTCTTGAGACAAACTCCTTCTAGATAATTTTTTCTCATCCTTGTTCTTTTTATTGCTAGTTTCCTCATGATGATATAATTCATCTCTGTCTTTGGATCTACTCCTTGATTTTCTCTTTTCATAGATTTTTTCTGAGTTTTCAAAATATTCTGAAAATCGTTCATCTTGTTTCTCTAGTGATTTACTTTTCCTGGATTTCTTTTTGGCATATTTTTCTGGTGAATACAATAATTCATCTGTTTCTTTTGACCTACTTCTGTGTGACATTCTACCTGTTTTATTTTTTTCCTCTGAATAATGACCCATTTCCTCTGATCTACTTCTAGATCCTGAAATCTGTGTAGATACGGTAAATTCAGGAGAACGATCAAAACGACTGGGCTTTCTTTTTGCCAATTTTTTTTCGTTATTTACATCTTTAATCATTACCTGGGCATTGTGATCATCCCCACTGTCACTGTCGTCAGAGGTATCCCACTTCGATGTACACATTTTAATTTCACTTATTGTTGAAGTTTCAAATTGATTCTTGACTTTAAAGGAGATTATATTGGATTTCTTTTCTGGGGTCACTTTACTGATTTTCTCACTTTTCATTTCTTTTAAATTTGAATCATATGATATTGGTGCATTATCTATTTTTTCAATTTTGTCTGGTCTCTGGTTTGAATCTTGAAATTTATGTAAAGTTTCTGTTTTGTCTTCTTTTCTCCTATTTGAATCATACAATTTTTGTGTATTTTCAGTCTTGTCAACATCATCTTTCCATTTTGAATCAGTTGATTTATATGCATTTTCTTTCCGTTCCTCAGAATCATTTCTATAATGTTTTGACTTTGTTTGACGAGATGTTTCATAATCCTTCTCTAAATCACCTGCATACCTGTCCTTTAATCTGTTTGCTCTTTCATTACCTTTTGTTTTTTCAGAATCATCATAATCATGTTTTGATTTAGTTTGCCTGAGGTGTTTCATAATCTTTATCATAATCTCCCACATATCGGTCTTTTGATCTGTTTTCTCTCTCTTTGGATTGTTTTGATTTATTGTTATCACTAAACCAATTGTCCTCCTCATCATAATCATCATCTTTTTTCCGGAACTTTTTTCTATGTGAATAACCTTCCTCATACTTCTCTCTCGTTTTTTCATCTCGACCGTATCTATCACTGAACTTTTCACTGTTTCTCAGTTTTTCATCTCGTCCAAATCTATCACTATAATTATCTCCATCTCTCATTTTTTCATCTCGGCTGTACCTATCACCATATCTGTCTCTATCTGAAGAATCAGATGATTTATAACTTCCAAACTCGTCTTTTGGACTTCTTTCCCTTGATTGTGAAGTTTTATAACTTCTGTCCAATTGTTTATCAAATTCTGAATATTTTCTATCAGATCTGACATTTTTATACTCCGCTCCACCATATTTTTTCCTATATGACTCAGACATTTCTTCTTTTTCATGCTTTGTTTTATCCTTGGTATATTCAGCCTGGACAACTTGTTCTTTTTCATCTTCTTCTGAATCTGAATAAGCACACATAATATTTTTCAAAGCACCAGCACCTTTTGCGTCCACATTTATCAATGGATCTAACGGTCCTGACTTGGCCCTTTCTTTTTTATCACCATACCTGTCTGTCTTTGATTTAGATTTATCTTCCTTCCTTTTTTCATCTTTTGAGTGCACAAGTTTAATACCCAGAAAACTTGATTTTTTCTCTTCAATTCCAGGCATTATTTCCAGTGTTTCTCTACTTTTTCCACTTTTCTTTTTCTGTAATTCTAAGTCAGTTTGTGAGTCTAAATAATCAGAACTACTATCATCTTCTTCCCATTTTGATTTCTGTGGAACAAGAGTATCCAGATTTAATTCTACTGCACCTTCATTGTCAATTTTGGACAAGTTTGAATCACTTTTATTACTAACTTTATCAACACTTACTCGACTTCTTGCTTTTGATGATTTCAAATTTGACTTGGATTTAAATGTCTCCTTGTACAGGTTTGAGCTGAAGCTTTCAATTGATTTTGAGTCCCCACTTTCATTTTTCTCACCACCATCATGATGTTGATCAGGTTCATTTTTAGAATCATACCCGTATCTGTCCTCATAATCCCCTGATTTATCAGAATGTTTTCTGTCCCGAGACCTATCACTTTTGAATCTATCTGGTGATCTCCAATCTTCCCCTCTCCCTGTTCCTGTTTGTCCTTCCTTGAAATCATCACATCTTTCCACTTTACTTTCTGTTTTATGATGTAAATTCTCTTCAAACTTTTTAAACTTGAATGACTTTCTGGTGATAAATTTTTATTTTGTTTTTCGGACATGAGGTTTTCTTTTTCCCTGTAGTCATAATTATGTGTTGTTTTATCACTTTTTGTAATTCCTCCATCCTTTTCATGTGATCCAGCTTTATCAGGTGTATTTATACTCTTCTCTGATTTTCCATACTGTTCATTTTCATCATTAGAAATAGAAGCATAATTCTGATTCTTACAACTGTCAATTTCTTTCATTCCATCACCAACTTTTGTCACTTCATCCACAATTGTTTTTGTCTCTATTTTTCCTTGATCATTTTGTGAATCATCAGAAGGTAAAATTTGTTCCATGTATTTATTTTCCCATGTTGTTTTGTATTCTGCACTCCCTTCATCCTTCTGGTGTGCTTTCTCACTTTTTGTCTCCTTATCATTTTGGGCCTTTTCTTTTAACCTTGTATCTATTTCTTGTGACTCGTCTTTGCATTCTTTATCATAAACTATCCCTGACATTTTAGGGGTTTTATCTTCTTCACTAAAAAATTTGCTAGCTTGTGCAGTCTCATTGTAATCCTTACTCACTAACAAATCAGGTTCTGATTTTTTGTTATCATCCATATTTTGTAAATTTGTTTGTTCACTTACAATTATTTCTGATTTTTCTCCATTTTCGGATTTCTCCGAGTTCGTCTTGGAACTATGAGTGGTTTCAATTTCTTCTTCTCCCTTTGTCCTACTAGATCTTGTTACTCTTTCATTTGTCACTTCATTCTTCTTTTCCAATTGTTTTTGAATATCAGATGATTTTTCAATTTCTTTTTCTGTGATAGAAACATTCTCTACTGTCAATACCTTACCATCAGAATTTGTGGTTTCTACATCTCTCACAATGTCATATTTGGTTTCACTTTTTGTTGATACATGTTCTGATTCCTTCTGGTCAGTATCTACTGAGCCTTGTGATCTAAGTGACCATCTTTTGCGGATTTTTATAGGTTTGACAATTTTTTCTTCACAGGAGTCCTTGTTGATATACAACGTTGGAGAATTTTCCACATTTTCTATTTCATAGGTCTCTACTGCGGATTCTACATACCTCAAAGATCTTAATCGAGATTTTTTAGAACTTTCATTGTCCTTTTCCTTTAAATCATCCTCAGATAGCCGTTTTGATCGAGTTGACCATCTAGAAGACCTTCTTCCGTGTTGTTTTTCCTCATTAACAGTTTCACTTGCTAAATTATCAGAATATTCATCGTCTTTTGTGTCATTGTTTGATATTTCCTCACTTCCATCATGGATTAATTGCTTTTCCGTATTCAATCTTCGTGATCGTCTCTGACTTTCTCGTTTTTTCTCCTTTTTTCTTGCTTTATTTTGTGGTAATTCTTCTTTATCTTTATGATCTATTCTATCTTCAGGTAAAACAGTATTGTCTACATTAAAACTTACTGGTGTTTTAATCATTTCATTATATTCTTCACTTTTTGACACTAAATCCTGCACAGGCATATTTGAAATATTTTTATTTGCCATTTCTGTAGCAGTATTTTCAATATCAACATTTTCACTAGTTTCACTTTCAAGTTCTGACAAAGGATTAGCTTGGAACACTTTCTGACTAGATCTAAGAGTAAACTGAACTTTTCCTTTCTCCTTTGGCTCATTAGTTATAGTTTTTGAAGCAGCTTTATATAAACTACGAGTCTGTGGTACTACTGGTTCATTTACCATGCTTAAATTGCTTGGTGTCTGTGAACTTTGACCTTTCTGTTTCATAGAAATCTTTTGAAGTAATTTCATTTTTGTAGACTGTATTGGATCCACATCACTAGTGTCCATTTCATTAACACTGTCTTCAACATTCACAGAATCTCTACTTTCACTTTCAGCAGTTACACACTCACTTTGACTTGTAGATGATTGCTTGGTTGAATTAGACAATGACACAGAATTATCAAGTTCCACAGAATCCGTCTTCAGGACTGCTTGTTGGGGTGGATCATCTGGTAAAGGAATTGGAGAAAGTTGTGATGTATCTGTTTCTAACTCTGGTGATGTTCCCATTCCCCTTCTTTTCCTTTTCTTTTTTCTCTTGTGTTTACTTCTGTTTCCCATGTTTGTAGGTATTGCTAGGTCCTCTAGTCTGACAATATTAACAACAGGTACTCTAGATTCAGAAAAACCGTAAGTCTTAATTAGACTTTCCTCATTTTTTCTGCTCACTGTATGTTTTGATGGTGTTTCTGGCTGACTTGTTGACCTTGACACTGCTGGTGGTGGAAAATCTGGTAGTGGGACGTCAGATAGATCCAATTCTGGTGGCACCACAGATTTCAACACCTTTTCCCTGTAAATAGATATAAAGGTCTTGTAAGTTAACAGTTCACTTCAAATGTTATAACTGATTTATCTTGAACATAACAGATCAATATTTAATTAAGTTGATTAAGCTGTAGTAATGGTTGTAACCAAGTACCACGTGATATGCCATAGTATTTGAATGGATCTATTATTTCCACTAAATCATTGTATATGAATTAAACTCCATGATTTGACATTTTCACAAAAAAACACATTTTTCTGAGAATATACAACACAGCCATTTTCAACAGCTAGTAGAAATAATGTAAACATACTTATTTTAGCAGTGTATTAATTTTAGTTATTTTCCCACTAGGAATGTAGGCTAATTTAAATACACCTCTAAAATACATGTTTCTCAAAAGTTGTTTTGCGCTAATTCAAATCCACAAGAATTAGAAGGTAAATTGCGCTAAAATATGTAAACACTAAAAATTACAATGTTAACAGTAGTTCTACATAAATGATATGGTATGGCAAATTTTACTTAGTGAACCTTTTTCCTGACCCCTGACATAAGATCCTATAACTATTAACTAACTTAACTATCTTTAAATTGTTATTTTCAACCTGGGGGGTGGGGTGGGGTGGGGTGGGGGGTGGCAGATTACACCAGATAGCGTGCCTGTTTGAATGATCTTTTTTTTTTTTTTTCAAAGAAGTGCCAATAACTTAACATAAGATGCCAATTCAAATGTCAGGTTAAGGCAAAAGCTATTTTGTAATATATGTAATTGAACTAAATATTGAAGTGTTATCAAATTTTGTTTAAAATTTGATAGATCAGAAAAAACTTTTTGCTCACAAAAGTTAAATTTTCTTGTTTTTCTATTTGCCTATTTAAAGTAAGAAAAAAATGTTGAAATTTAAAACTGACACATTGAAAGTCAAGAAAATTTTAACTAAAGAATGATTAGGAATCTGTCACTTGACATCATCTAACAGATACAGTTGTATCAGACTTTTTTCCCTTGAGGTATAATACATTTATCTTGAATAAGAAGCTCAAGTGTGCCTTATTGTTTAACATGAAATTTATTTGCAATTAAATTTTAAACAGCAATGCCAGACAAATTTAAATATGTATTTCTGAATTTGTCTGGAATAACTTTGAAATTTAAATGCAAATAAATTGCCTGTTGAGCATTACAATTTTTTTAAAAAAATAATTTAAGGCAAAGATTTCTTAATAGACAAGTCTATAAAAGACTTGGCTAAAATAATACCTAAGTAGCATTTTCTGTGAAAACTTGGTCTACAAAAAGTATCAGAAACCAGTAACATATGATAAATGGCCATGACTCTACTTTCTCAATATCTAATTTGAGCTACCTCCGTCTATAAATAATACAACTGTAATGCAATTTCTATTTTATAAATAGTAACGGCAACCATCTTCATTTACAATTTGTAAATATCATAAGTATGCTAATGACGTTTCATAACAAATTCAATTTAATTTCTGGAATAACTACTTAATAAATGTAATTTCTAAAATTTTCCTTTTTTATCCCTAAAAAAGTGTCTATAATTATAAACTTGAAATCAATGATCCATAATAAGTACACAGAAGTAGGTTAAATTAATCTATGATTTATGTTATTTAATGATGTTCTGCAAATTTCAAATCAATGTTGAAACAATGTTTTTTCTCACATGTATGTAAAACAAATTTCTAATACATTTTTATTTACAAAATGATCAATAATTTTTCTCCATATATGCACATCCACTGCAATACATATATAATGTACTAATAGTAACAAGAGTTAACTATGAGGTTTCTGTGTTTTAGTTTTCCTCTATTCTTACATTTATGATCCTTTCATTCAGTCAATTTCCAAGTTTTAACAATAGCAAGATTTCTTTTGTTGTTCGTTGGTAGCATACATTATAATGTGTATAATGTATTGCACTTTACTATAAAACACTGACAAATTCAAGTACATGGTCAAGTACATGTATATACTGGTAATATAAAAATTTATTTAGCTGAGTACTTTCAAAGAAGATTTTTTAATACTTTGGCTAAAAATACACATGATTTGCATATGACATACATCAAAATACATGTGATTTGCATACAAAGCTAATATTGAAAAGATAAAAAACTGTTACAAAGAGAATCTATTACGAGTCTGAGGTCAAGATGGGGAAATTCCGATCAAGTGCCAGATTTTTCATCTCAAATGAGGCTCTGCAGAGTTTAAGATTAAAAAAATCTGACCACGAGATCAGAATTTTCCCATCTCGACATCAGTCGAATAATTGATTATTTTTCTCGCATATAATTTACGAAAAATAATGTTGCAGGATTTTGCTAGCGGATGAAATACAAAACGTGCAACAATAACAAATAACATTTCACTCACAGTAGAATGTGAACCTATGCAGGAAACAAAACAACGATTTTTCTCTTTATTTATATACATCGTTAAGTAAAAATGATATCATTCATCATAAAAAATTCTTTTTTGTTGTTTTCATATAATTTTTCCCACAAAATTATGGCCCTTGCAAACTGAAATAAAATCTAGTCCCCGTTCAACTGAGATAGGATACACGTGCACATGCGGGGTGCAATATGGAAAAAATATCATACCACCCATTCAGTGAGATAAATCTATCACATATACTACGAGAAAATTAGAATATAGTAAAATTAGAAATAGAAATGGCAGCCATCTTTGATTTCAGACGTGCAGACTAAATTTCTAAATTTAATGGATGCACACATGCTTTGACATGCCATAAGCTCACACTGGCTTTGCCTGGCAAGCTAAATATACTGGTATCAATTAATAATCTATAGTTTTCTGCATACACAAGATTTCCCTCATTCTTTCTTTTCCTGCTGTTATAAGTACAATAAAGTTCAAATTATGATTATAATTAAGTGGTGTTTTACATCCCAGTCAAAAGTATTTCAATGTATCAAGATGTCACCAGCTATAGGTGAAGTTACAGAAAATTTTACTCTGCAGTGCTCTCGAGAAAATGTGCAGGGGGATTCTTTAGTGTGTCACGCCTTCCATGACACGAGGCATCGGTTTAAGATCTCCCCCAAAGGAACCTTTGACTTTCATTTCTAAATGCTGAGTGCTTGGCAAAAAAAGCAGTCACTACCTATTTTCAAGTCTTGGTCAGACCTGGCCAGGGTTCAAACCACATTTTCCACATAAGAAGCAAGCACTCTACAAGTGAGCTACTGTAGTAGGTTACAGAAGTGTAGATTAGTGTTATAAGCCCCATTCAAGATTCAAGTTTAGAGATGATGGAAATCAAAGTTCCAAGTAAAAGTTTTCAAGCAAACTTACCAACACACTATTATTAGGATCTGTTTGAGTGGGATATTAATCTAGGTGGTAAGAGGGTCTGTCAATACAAGCACAAGCTTTAGACTATCCTAAAACAAAGGCCCCTAATGTTACAATGCCGTGTGTTATATAACAGCAAAATAAATGAAATAAGTGTATCCTTTTTTTAACAATCATATTATTCTTTTTAGCTTATCTTTATAAAAGCAGATGTTATATTTAACCTTTTTAGCTTATCTTTATAAAAGCAGATGTTATATTTAACCTTGTGGCTGCCAATGTTTGTATGAGGTAAGATAAAGCATTTTTTTTTTTTTTTTTTTTGTTAATGATTACCTGTAACCAAAATTTTTGTAAACATAAATGGTTGATATACCATTTGAATATAACAAGATCAAAAACTGCATCAAATTTGGTGACAGAATAAACAAGAGGCCCATGGGCCTTAACGCTTACCTGAAGATATTGTCCAATGCAGTTTGCAAAGTGCAATAGACAATGTATTAAGTACAGAAACTTTTAAAGTTTTCTCAAGTTAAGAACTCCCACAAAACTTAATCAGAAATATATCCACTCACATTTCATTTATAAGTAGCTTATATAATATGCATGAAGTAACTGTAGTGCAATGAATAATTTCCAAATCATAAATCAATTTCAGTATACTTATGCAGCTATGTCCTTGACCTTTGAACATATATGACCTCAAAATATATATGATTGTCATGTCAATACCTACAATATTCTAATATACATGCCTATACAAAACATTAATAGTTTTCAAGATATTTAGCAATTTAAGTCTTCTTTTGCAGTTGTGACCTTGACCTTTCAACATATGACCTTGAACCATATATCAAAATGATCGGCATGTCAATACCTACAATATTCTAATATACATGCCTATACAAAACATTAATAGTTTTCAAGATAATTAGCAATTTAAGTCTTCTTTTGCAGCAGCTGTGACCTTGACCTTTCAACATATGACCTTGAACCATATATCAAAATGATCGTCATGTCAATACCTACAATATTCTAATATTCATGCCTATACAAAATGTTAATAGTTTTCAAGATATTTAGCAATTTAAGTCTTCTTTTGCAGCTGTGACCTTGACCTTTCAACATATGACCTTGAACCATATATCAAAATGATCGTCATGTCAATACCTACAATATTCTAATATACATGCCTATACAAAAGGTTAATAGTTTTCAAGATAATTAGCAATTTAAGTCTTCTTTTGCAGCTGTGACCTTGACCTTTCAACACATGACCTTGAACCATATATCAAAATGATCGTCATGTCAATACCTACAATATTCTAATACATGCCTATACAAAAGGTTAATAGTTTTCAAGATATTTAACAATTTAAGTCTTCTTTTGCAGCTGTGACCTTGACCTTTCAACATATGACCTTGAACCATATATATGATTGTCATGTCAACACCTACAATATTCTTATATACATGTCTATACAAAAAGTTAATAGTTTTCAAGATATAGTGACAAATATATAATTTTTATCAAATTCCCCACTCAGTGCCTCACAATTTCCCCATTTTGAGTCCCATGGCTACCATTTGTGCAAATCTGAAAATAGATGACCTAAGGATGTTATAAATGAAATAACTAAGGTATATCTCTTGTAGATTCAGAGGAGAAGTTTTTTCAAGTTTTTCACTATTTCCCCCCTTATGGGGCCCGAAGGGGACATAACTCCTTCATTTGTGCAAATCCCAAAAGGCCTTCAGCCAGACATCATCATGACCAAGTTTCATCAAATTTTGGTTGGTAGTTTTAGAGGAGTTGATTAAAATGTAAAATGTTAACGCACGATGCACGACAGACGACGAACCATCGCAATAGTTCATCTGAGCTTTCAGCTCAGGTGAGCTAAAAAGTTATAGCATTTTTAACCTTCCCTTGACTGCAAAGTAAAAAGCCTCATTCTTAGAGTCACCTATGTGTGATGTCACAATAGTATTAGAAGTAGTATCTAACACAATGGACAGTAGTAATAATGATGATACAGTGATGTATGAAGAAAAAGTGACGACTTCACAGATTTTTTTAGATGGTTCATCATTATTTGGGAAATCAGTAGAAAATTTTATAAGTGATCAATTTGGCATATAGCCATATTTATTTGAATCAGAAATGGAGGAATCTTATGAACAAATTAAGACAAGCCCTACCTATTTCAGAAGTGTGATTGGTTGCCTAGATTATACAAGAAAAAAAAATGTAAAGAGTATTAACTTGTCAAGAACATAAAAAGTGATTATATTGTTGACATTTTAAAACAAATTAAATATCAAGTTGGAGTGGACAGACTGCATACTATAAAATCAACTATGGCAATGTCACATTTATCCCACCCCCACACCAGTAAAAACTACAACTTCTTTTTTGTGCAATGTTCAACCACAGTTATAATTAAATGACATGTTTAAAGTAATCTTGTGGCATTAAATTTCTTCACTTATTGGCAAACGTTCACACAATAAAAGCTTGTAACTTTTTTTCAACTGTCCAATGGCTAATTAACGCTGGGATAATTTAAAAGAAACAAAAAGAGGAAATTTCATCTCAGATTCATTTACAGCAAAATATTACATTGTTTAAATTGTAATGACATAATTTTCAGAATTAGACTACATTAAAAAAAGAGATATGTTAATAATAATGATACTGGTAGTAGTCATAATAATAATAATAATAATAATAATAATAATAATAATAATAATAATAATAATAATAATAAATTCCTAAATGTTGTAATTTATTGTTATTATAATTTTTATTATCATAAATAGCATAGAAAACGTAGGTGAAATAAATTTCCAATTATTTCATTTATATGTAACTTGAACCATTAGAAGTTGTATTATTGTATATTACCAGGGTTATAACTTTATAAATCTGAAATAACCTGGTGTTATCTTTTGTTATTTGTTATACTTTTGTTAGTAAATGACCTGTTAGTTTTATTAGTAGAAGCTGAAGCATGAACATATGTTATTAAATTTAACATGAAGGTAAAGGTACAGGTATGTTACTAGTGAATGTTAATTAGCTCTGGAAATAAAATTAAGGGAAAATTGACCCCAGAAAATTACTAATATTGTATCTTCATGTCAATTATCATGTAGGAGAAATTTGTCAGTTTTACTTATTTTGTGAAAATTTAAACTACTGGCATATTAGGTTGAAAATTTAGTTGAGCATGGTCTCCTGCTAAAGGTCATAACAATTATCAAACTAGTTGGATATCAATTTATATTTTTTTATTAATGTGCATAAAATATTATCTATTTATTTATTATTTTTTTTTTTTTTTGGATAGACTTCTATTAGTAATATTCTCAATTCTTCATATGTGAAAAGTTGGCCAGGAACATTTCTGTTATTGATTTTAAAATTCATTTTTCTTGCTCTGCAGAATTTCTGCCAGTGTTAAGTTCACCATTATGTAATTTGACAACACTATCTCAAATTACTTAAACAGTTCTGTCAAATATTTTCTGATGAGATTTAAACTGAACAAAACATTTCAAGAATTTCCTCAAACATCTGAGACTGAACTGAGTATCAAGATTTCACAAAATTTAAAAGGTCTGTGCAAACATGGTTTGGTAATCAATACAGATGTATCAGTGTAAATATTTATTCATCAAATGATCTATCTCCATAGCAACTTTTAGTAACAATGAACTGAACAGCTGACACATGTTACAACACAAATGAAGATGCAAAATTCATCCATTCTAAAGGTCTGCAGAAAAAATTTAAAGTTTGCAAAATAAATATGTACTTACTAGTTACCAGTTAAAATGATATAAGTGTGCTAACTTAGAAACCCAATCCCAAAATAATCTTTAATCTAACATAACACCACAATACCAGATTTCCAAAAGACTATTTTCAAGATCACATCCAATCAATAAAAAGAAAAGTCTGTGACAACAACCTAACAACCTTTAAATGAGCATCAGTAGAAAAAATGTAAAGTAACATTGTTATCTATTTTAAAAGTTTGTTACCAGGCCATTTTAATTTTTGTAGACATTTGACCTAATTTATTACACAGCTTCTATATTTTCAGAGGATTACTATGTTAATGGCATGTAGAGACAAAATAATTGATGTTAAATTAAGCAAGTCCATCACTTTGGGGGGGTAACACACAAGATTTATTAAAGCCAATGATTTTCTTGATTTTATCTTGATTTTTAAATTAAAAATATATACATGGAATGGTAAACATAATTTATATGTGTGACTTTATATACAGGTATTTCAATCATAAATTTCAGTTATTATTGGCACAAAGCTTATACATGTATATATTATTTGTCCTTTAGACTTGGAAGCAAATTTTATATGGCACTAATGCCATTTCATAGCTTCAACAGTTAGCCTTTAGTTTACATTTTAGTGTATTTGGTTGAAATATAAAGTCTAAAAAGAAAATTCTTATCAAAAATCTATTTAAATGGATTACTTGCATTTAAAAAAAACAGAAAACAAACATTTTGTTGGCAACTTTTAATATGACATGTTAGTTTAAATTTAGATTCTAGGTCAAGTAGTCAACTCAAACTGGTTTAAAAATACACACTCTCAACTACTATCACCTATATATATATAGCCTGTATGTACATGGTGTTATCTAGCAAAAAAAAAAAATCATTTACCTCTATCTTTACATTTAATTTTTAAATATTTGTTATTTCAAATATCCAAACCTGTAAGTTTTGATTAAATAACAGAAACAGTATCAAATCTTTGACTGACATCAGGATTTAAAATTTAGGCCTTTCTACAGGTCAAGACTGTAACCTAGCAGTCAAATTTGTGATATTCATAAATTCCTTAATATGTTTTGTTGGACTAACTTGATTTTCTGTCAAATTTCTGACACCATTTGACAAGATGAACTAGGGCTGTTCCATGATTATTAGTTATTTGGAAAATGAAGTCTATTTTCAATTCAGGTAATTTAATTGATCTGTTATTACAAGGGGAAAACTGTCACTGTCTGTATAAGATAGTAATATGTACTTACTGACTTTATGCATTCTATAATTAAAAGGCTGAAAGCTTAGCTGTCATGAATAAGATAAACTAAAAATACTTAAACTAAGCATAAACATTTTTGGATAAGGGTTTTATGAATTATGGTTGTGCCATGGTGAAAATCTTATTTAAAAACTGATAAAACAACAGTGTTTCAGAACATGTTTGTTAATTGTAATAAATTTCAACAAAAAGGTATAAATTTTTGCAACACATGCATATCAGAGAAATGATCAAACCTGTTTTGATGATTCTTCAGTATAGTCTATTGGTAAATCTATCTATCTACAGTGTATACTGTATACTATTCTTTTCTTGGATTTTCTATATTCAATGGCAGAAATTGGAATATATCAAGGGAGTTAACTGGAAGAATAAAACAATTGTTTACAGTAATAAATCACATATGCACTAAATAACTTATGCAGCTAGTATGTAGCACAAGAATAAAAAATCATAAAAAACAGTACCGAGAAGTAAGAAGTATAGATTGGCATCTTGTGATATGACCAGCCCAATTGCAAATTGTTTTTAATGTAACAGTCTAAATGAACCCTAACAAAACCAAAACCTCATAACTTGTATATAAGCACATACCATTAATATCATCTGGTATATTAACCTGGATACAATGAAACCTCTGTCTGATCTGAACAAAGTCTCCAGACCAGATGAATCCTGTCTAATCTGAACAAAATCTCCAGACCAGCAAACAAGTTTTACCGTACAAATAGTACATTACTGGTGGATCCTTATGTCAGATAGCAAAAAGAGGATAGGATAGGTGAGGGAAGGTAAGGTACTGAAGTAAGGGTCCTCTTTGTAGGTATTTGCGTTTTGACTTACACAAGGTTTTCTCTAGCCTATGAATACTATTTAAGATTTCTCAATCTTCTTTGCAGATAAAGAAAAATTACATGTATAATGTAAATTCATCTGAAAGTATTTTCTTTCACAAAATTAAACAGATTATTTCATCTGCTGTGAGAGAAAAAGAATCAATCCCTGTTTTGCAGCATAGACAGTAAAATAAAAAAATAAAAAGATTTTATATTTTGCAAACCTCTGATAAAGTATTTCAATTATAGAAATGCTTTTGGTTGTGATTTCTCTGTCTATACAATAAAGTAAGAAATGAAATTCTATTAACCTTCACATGTATCATATGATGATCATTTGAATTGATCACTACAGCCAGAGTGTAACTATTATCTTCATAGAATATGGACTTCATAATAAAGACCTACCAATCTGCTTTATTTGGGGTCGAAAACAAGAGCCCATTTTCTGAATTAAATGCCTATATTTTTGTAAATATGTTGTAGTAAATTTTTCCAAATTTAAATAAATCAAATACAAGTATTGACATTTCTACATTGTTCTTTTCAATTTTCCTCCAAACTGACATTAATCAATGCTTAATTTTTAAAACTATGAGATTCAGACCTAGTACTTAAATTTAATGTAGTACTAAAATGTAACGTTACAGCCCTGTTTTATCAACCATTTCCTCAAAAAGAGATGTTACATTGATGTGTAAAATAAACCATAAAAACCAAGAATAAGATAGAAACTAATGTGAAAACATATTAACAATACATGTAAGTCCTAAAATTCCAATAAACAGAGATACAATACGAACTCATGTACCATTAAATCAGATCTATCCTAAACCTTGGGACTAGTAGTCTACCATATCTTCTATACTATATTACTTAAAATGTAATTAAATCATCTGGTTTTAATGATCAAATGATGACTGAAACTTACAAATACAATCGTTACCATGGGTACTAGTGTTAGTTATGCAAGTAAGAAATCTGGTCAATATTTAATACTTTACATTATACATATATGTACATTGTAATAACTGTATAGTCAGAGACCTAACAGTTACTCATTATTGTACATAATATATTATTGGTTCAAATATTTTTAAGTTTTATTTCTCCTTTCACTTCTTAGTATTTTTTCTTGAATTATACAATTCTAAAATAAAACACAAGCCACTGAATTATTCAACATAAAGCAGATTCAGTAATAAGATGTACAAGTTATTACAATAGAATCTTTGTTCACTTCTGGATAGAATTTTCCAAATACAGTACATGTACTCTGGTTTCTAATAAGAATTCAATGCAAGCTCTATCGAATATGATAGAATTTTTTTTAAATATTTTGATGTCCAATTTATTTCATTTGCAAGCTTTCTGTAAATTTGTAAAAAAGTTTTGGATTTTGTCAAATATCTGTAATAATTACCGGTAAATGTAGATAAATGGTGTCAGTGATTTGTTTCATCTTTATATTTGCAACATCCCCTCTGTAGGGCAGAAAAGTTCTTTCTTATGATGACAGATTTCATTAAAATATGATAGTTGATTTTGTTAAGAATAACAGGACCATTACTCATATTGCTAATTATAAATCTACTATTTATATTATTTAGACAATTTCAACTTAATTTACTGAAAAACACAACTTTAATTTTTCAAATTGTGTTCACAACAAGCATGTAGCATGTTGCTAGAATACGGCTTCTGCTTTACACCTTACAAAGTAATAGTAAAATATTTACATATTTTATGGATGATATTCTCTACTCACGTCAAATTTAAAATAAAAACCAAATTAATAGTTTGGGTGAAGATTACAGGTTAGGGCATTAAATCTGTTAACATGAAATACAAAAATTAAGATATAGCCCAATTTAAAAGTATTTTGATGTCAACTCAACATAGCTTAGTCTTGGAGATGGTGGCACGTTTTTATCACTACTCTTCCATTGAATGATTATTCAGAAAAATTAAGATATATTTGCTTTTTCTGTTGTCTGAAAGTTGAAAAAAAGAAGCATGTTTTATTTAAAAACAGTTCTTGAAAAATTCCAAATTTCCATTTCAAAGTATACTAGTGAATGATAAAACTCTATTTTGCCCTCAAAAAATGAACCTCATCAAATGTTTTTAAAACATTATTAAGTATATGTCAGTATTTTAAAGTTTTAATACTAATACTCTTTGATTTATAATATAATGAATTTGGGGCCATGTTCCTATTGCAAATTATGGCAGTAAAATGAAAACTTTTTTTTATTTGTTTTCATATTTTATATTGTTTTTAGCAGAAGTGAAACATATTTTGACTGATAGAGCACAACTGTTAACTTCATATTATGGTTAGTTTGTTGGTTGTAATGTTTAATGTGACATCAGTAATTTTTCAGCTATTCACAATCACAAGTTCATTCATCTTAAAGGATTAATCCAAGAACAAGTTGTTGTATACAAGAGATGTGCATGTATTATGGTTTGCCTTGTACTATCATACACAGAAGACAACTTTTTGATGAGATGCTATCTTACAGTCAGTATGCCACAGACAATGCGTACCACTCACCCAGTCACATTATTCTGACATCTGGTGACAAGTCAATATTCTGTTCTCTTATTGCTGAATGCCAGGTGAGGAAGCAGCGTCTCAAATTCTATGCCTTATTTTTTATGAACTGGTCAGGATGTGTACCCACAACTACCTGTTCCCATGGCTGAGACTCTTTTGCTTACCCGACCAAGTGGTCAATTTATATTTTTAGTGTTTGAAAACTTTTCTTAGTGAAAAAATACCTTAAATATGTCAAAAACGGTTGTTAATCATTGAAACATGCTTCAATATTAAATTGGAAATGTCTAGTTGACAAAATCAGTAATCAAACATTAGTGTCAATTTATTAGAAATAATTTTGTTTCTAATTTTACTCCAAATACCTGGTAAGTATGTAAATCAGATTTTCATTTTTGATATAAACTGGGGGGGGGGGGGGGTGTTAAATAAGTCCATTTTCAAATATATTCCATTCTAATTAAAAAATTATACTGTTTGATAAATTTAAAGTTTTAAAATTTGAAATATTTTTTACACCTTTAAAAGAATATAAATGAAATAAAGATAACAAGTTAAATTTTTTACTTGTATGGTTTTTTATAATAAACTAAATAAAATATGGAACAAAAATTGAAATAACTTGCTAAGAATTTTTTTTTAATTTATTTATTTAAATAATTTACATTATCATATTTATTTTTTATTTAAAAATTTATTTATTTAAATAATTTACATTATCATATTTATTTTTTATTTAAAAATTTATTTATTTTTTAAAAGGTACAAAAATTAACTTAAAAAGTTCATGCTCATTCAAAACTCTTCACTAAAATTGTAATTCTCATTTTTTAAAAATATATGTATTCTTCATCAACCTTAATTACATTAAAACCTTAATCTTTTATGTTTAACACATTTCAAAAACAAACATAAAAATCATCCATGAGAGTATGAATAGGAAATACTTGTTATTTTAGTGAAATAAAATTACAACATGACATGCTCTTTTATTACCTCCCCTTGGACAAATTAAAAACTTTTAAAATTTTACTTATACTATTGACTACTAATTTTAAATTTAAGTTTTATATTGTATATATCTTAAGTTTACAGTCAGTAAAAAAAACTTGAGCCAAATTCTCATTTATGATTATTAATGTTTTTACTCTGTCTTTCACATTCTTTAAACATATCGCTACATTGTTTCAAAAATACAAAAAATAAAAAATAATGTATAGTATTAATACATGTCAATTATAGTATCTTGTTAAGTAAATTTTGATTCAAAATTTGACAATAATAAATAATATTGTGTAAAGCTGTATTTGTGTCAGTTGCCTGGCAAGTGCAACTTTCTTTTACAAAAATATGAAATCCCATTTGAAAATTCCTTGAGACCTTATGAAGTCAAAATTTCTATATTTAGTAGATAATTTTTCTAAACCTGGAGATAAATTGTTATAACATTCTGTAAAGATTGTGGTTAGATATTCCAAAATGGGATTTTCCATGTACATTTATATTTTGTATGCAAGGGAAATATATGCAATTTTAAGGTGCCTTCAAGTCAATAGCACTTCCTTGGTAAACAACATTTGCACAATGCCTGTTACATTTGCACAATGCCTGTTATATATTTACCCGTGTGCAGTCAATGCATAATAAATTAACTGTAGGCTAAGTATATATATGTATACATTAACTACTTCATGTTTCTTGGATAACTTTTTTGACTTAAAATATGTTCAACTTATTTCTACTACTGCATAAACTCTGTTAATTTATGTATTGATGTAGGTTTTAAATGCTGTTTATGATCTTGTTTACACATCCAGAACACAAATCCAGGTTAGTTTACAAGACCATGGACGCATGCCCTATTTTATTCATGATCTACAACTGATCAAAAATAATATTGTTTTACCATCAAATACTTACTCAGTTGGACTGGCTGGGTCATAGGTATCAGCCATGTTTATGATTTCCACAAGGCTGAGACACCAGTCTTTTTATCAGTTACTCGCATTATTCATTCACACAGCATGTAGGCCAACAAACGGCGTTGAAACACACTGCTTCACCATTACACACACTGCATGGTTATGGCTTCTGTCGGCAAAGTAGTCGCCTCGATTTCTTGGCAATTTACAAATAATATTAGGAAATTCTTGATTTATAATATAAAGAATATATTATATATGTTGTCTGTTTGCTGACTACGATTGCTTACACGAATGTTTCAATCGTAAAATTCCCCTAAAACACGATCGATTCTTCTTTTCCACAGTGTTTTCCGATCAACATGATGGGCTTATGGTGTGTGTTTTGAGGTTCCTGAAAGGGATTTTCTAAGAAAACTATTTGAAGAATATTTTCTTCATTTAAATTGCTCAAGTGCTCGACCTTTTGAATAGTTTCATTTTTAAAATTAAAAATCTTTTTTTTTTCAATTATATAATTGACAATTATTTTTCAATAACAAAAGTCGAGAAAAATTAATCATTAAACTGGCAGTAATACAGAAGTTTTCTGTTTGTAATGGTGACCTGAAGAAAGAGGCCCCAGAAAGAGTCGAACATCCGGGTTTGGTTATGTTTTGGGGAAATTTTTAGAAAAAGAAGGAGAATGTAATTTAAAATGTACAGAAAAGTAATAAAAGTGAACAAAAATGATTTTTTTTTTTCAAACAAAGATATATTATCAAAATTATAATCTAGACGGGTTTCCCGGTGTTCCTGAAAAATATATCAAATGACGCCTTACACATAGAACCGGTCTAAAAACGTTGATTATTATTAACCCGAATTTTGACCGTTATGGATTCTTTACTTTTAAACATGCAAAGTAAATAGAACAAGGGCAGACAACGATTTTATACATTTTCCGGAAACGTAGTTTAGCAATTACAATAACAGAAGAAGAGAGAGTTAGTTCACTCAGTAATCCAATATCATCTTAATTACAAATTAATTTTACCTTTTTGTTACCAGTTGGTCTATTTAATAACGCTTCTATGACCACTCAGACAAGTATAAGCGATTCCATTGTCTACTCTGGTAGAAACGGTAAGTTGATATAAAAGGCTACCAGAATCTACCGTTTCTAGGAAAAAATACAGCTGTTTTTTTCTTTTGAAAGGTATATCAGTTTATGTTACAGAAACAACTATAACAAAGACAGTTTTATATTTAATTCTTATTGACACTTAATTATTTTGACACCTGAAGCGAGTTGCGATTAAAATTTGAAAGAACTAGCTTTAAATACAAAGTACAATCACAGGACCTTGTAATTGTTTCTATAATTTAAAAAAAAAAAAAAAAAAAAATTAACCATACACCCCACTAAAAGACAAGGACAGACACTCGAAATTTTCAAACCTACCCCTCGCCGCTTAAAACAATTTTTTCTTTTGTTCTGGTAAAATATATCCACTTTATTAGGTAACGGTCGTTTGAACAACTCCCATTTCTATCCACAAGTATATAATTATCCACATTTTATAGAAACTTAAAGGAAGTATTTAGTCCAGAACATCGATAAACGCTGTCATTTGTGTAAGAGATAAATAACACCATTACGAATACATTTAGATAATATGAATATAGGCACTGCCTATTGACGAACGTAGTGACAGAAGATTGTATCTGGTATAACTGATGGGCAAGACATTGGGACATGGGCGCAAGTTAAAAATTTTCAAATAACCTGATAACACAATGAGATGTCACTCGTGTTTATTAGATTATCACCCTTTTCTTTTTCATGTTAAGTCGAAAGTTCTTCCTTTAATAACGACAGGTTTGCTCGGCTTAATGATCTTGTTACCAAGAATACTTGATAACGCTCTACTGGAGATCCAATTTTTTTTCAAATTACGAGGAAAGTATATGCTGTAAATACATTTATGTAGAACTTTCGACTTATTTTGTTTATTGTTTCCACAACTAACAGTCTTATTGTCGAAATAAAGATTTTGATTTTGTTTAACGCGTAATGGAGACGAGATAATAGGAGATTTTATTCTACTTCCGTATTGTCCTATGGGGAGAATATTCCATGAACTTCAGGTATTCAAAAGAAATGAATGGATGGTCTACTGGTTGAACACATGATTTCCATATATCACATACGCGTTAACTATAGAACGAACTATGTTCGTTATCAATGATGGACAATTAATGCAATTTGTCAGGTTTCCCTTTTGATTCATTCAAGTCTCCGTACATAAGTAAGCATGCTCCAAGCTAATAATAATCAGCGTTAAATATGTGACCAATGCGTCAGAGGATTCCATTTATTTACAGCTAATAGGAATTAATTTTTTGAAAATCAATCTCACGGATCATGATTAGAAGTTATCTATTTAAATATATACATACTGTAAATCAGGAAATTAATGTGAGCAAGAAATTAATGCGAAAAATGCGAGGCCCGTATAATCACATTAATTTCATGTCGCATTTATTTTATGATGTCTGTATTATGTTAATTTATTGTAAATTGAGTTACTCAAACTGATTAATTAGAGCACATTCTCATTTAGCGGCAATTTTTTGCTGTTTCTTTCCTACTGGGAATTTTGCTACTGGTGGAATCTTGACTGATACATCATTTTGAACCTTGACTGGAACGACAAATTGAAAGTACTGTGATTATAAGTAATCTAACATTCTAAACTCATGAGTTGAAGACGAACATCAGTTGTATACATGTCAACATGGACATCCTAATTTTGAATGCTTTATTTTAATAAAAACTCCAAGCGTTATATTTGAGTATGTTTGTTTATTTAAAAAAAACAAAAACATCATGCGTTTCTTTGTTCTGATAATCCTTAAGAACCCTGGTTAATTTAAAACAATGGGTCATTGGCACTTAAAAATTTACCCTTGGCACACCTGACTGTTTATTTTAATAATGTCTACCGAAAGTTTGTTTATAACGTGTTTTTAAATTTAGGAAGACATAATATAATTTCTGAGTCCATAATTTAATGTTTATAATTGTAAGATATAAAACAGGCAAAAATTTTAAAAATTAAAATTTATAAAAATTGCATTATTTTCAATACGCATTTTACTTTAAAATCGGCAATTCACGTTAATTTCATGACACATTAATTTCCTGATTTATAGTATATATTTTTTTAGGAAAAAATAATCAGAAAATTGAAAAACTTAATGCAACTTTAAATTAAAGCATACCGTAATAATGATTTTAAAAAAACTACAGTAAATATAGAGGAAAAGATAGCATAAAATATTTCAAAAACAAAAAAAAAAAAAAAAAAAGCATTGAGTTCAGCGGAAAAAATGTAATCGAACTGATGATAAAAATTAAATGAATAAGCAAGAACGAGCAATATAAAAGAAGGAACACAGGTTTGTAGTGTTTGCCCATGTCTGCCAATTTTCCGGTCAGGCAACTAAATTCTCAGTTAAAGTAGCCCACTGGACAAATTAGAATTATGTTGTTAACATCTATAAACTGGCTCTGAATTTTCATATTTAATTTGTATGGCAGAATTGCTACACTGATAGTTGGCTGGTGATAATTCTAAACATTTCTTTTTGACTATTGTAGATCCCTTCCAAGATGCACTAACAGATGATACTGGGACTACTGGAGTACAGGACAGGTTGGTCCATATACGAATACAGCAGAGAAATGGAAGAAAAACTTTGACAACAGTCCAAGGCCTTTCCCAAGATTATGACTTAAAAAGAATTGCGAAAGTTTGCAAAAAGGTATCTTTTTATGGCCAGTATGTTGGAATAATGTTTGATGTTTCCTCAGTATACTATAACTAAAGATCTATGGGTTCTGTACATACAGTGATATTGTTTTCGTATAATGACAGTTATGGTGTTGAGCACCCTAACTTCAGTGCTAATAAGACATTGGTGTCAACACACTAGTCCAACATAAAAATGTTAATTTAAACACACTAGCATGAACCATGGTTGCCTAACGCATTAGCATATAGATTTCAGAGAACATTTTTGTTCACAGACTAGCTCATAGTGTAAAAGTACATTGGTGTCTACAAACAAGCCAACAGTGTATTAGAATTCCAGTGTCACTACACTAGTCTACATTATTGAAGAATATATGCCTCGTTACATTAGCAAATAGTTATGAAGAACATTTAATACAGTTGCCCAAAGTGTCAAAAACATTGGTGTTGATACTAGCTCAGTGTTTTTTAAGATTGATGTCAAAACAGTTGCCCAAGTAGTGATAGAACATTGGTTTTGACTCAAGTGTTAAAAAACAATTGCTGTCATCACACTTACTCATTGTCAAAGTACATTGGTTTGATCACTTTACTCTGCCGCTGAAAAACCACTATGGTAACTCAGTTGATAGAGTGCTAGATTGTATGTGGGAGGTAGAGGGTTTGAACCCCGGCTGGGTAAAAATTACTGCTACTTCACCTACAGCTGATGACGTCTCGATATAAGTGAAATATTTTTGACTGGGATGTAAAACCCCAATCAATCAATATTTCTCAGAATGTTGCACTAAAGATTTTAAATGACAGGTTTTAAAATAGTTTACACAATGTGAAACTTGAATCAATCAATCCACAGTGGCAAAGATCAGTGATATCAACACTAGTCCAAAATGTCATAGAAAGTTAGTCAACCTTACAAATTTAAAGGAGGTTGGTGTCAGTTCATAAACTGGCACTGTTCCAACACATTTGTGCGACTATACTAGCCCACAGTGGTCTGAAGTCTGAAGTGGCATTTTGTGGATCAAAGTGCCTTAACACCTAAGTTTGAATTTTTCAAACAGATCCTTGTGTAAAAAGGTTTTTGAGTGTGCAGTCTTGTTCCCTACACCCCAGAATTAGGGATTTCTATAAAAGTCATACTTTTTAATGAGTGGGTCATTTTTATAAAATAATCATATAGAGGTTTGTTTTGTTAAAATTTGAAGAAAAAGAAAATTAAAAACTGGTCTTCATATAAAGGTCTCTGTAGCAGGATTGCAGGTATTGGTTTGTTTTTTTTTTTACATTCTTTACATTCCTGTCATTTTTAGCTCACCTGAGCACAATTTCTAGGTCACTAGGTCAAATTGTAGAAAAACCTTGTTAACACTCCTGAGGACCCGATTTCAGTCGAATCTTCATCAAACTTAGAATGATCATCTTGACAAAAGCTAGCTCAAGATCGTATATGGACCATGTTGGGTCAATAAGTAGGTCACAAGGTCAAATTGTAGAAAAACCTTCTTAACACTCCTGAGGCCCCAATTTTAGTCCAATCTTCATCAAACGTAGTCAGAATGATGCTCTTGACATAAACTAGTTCAAGTTCGTATATTGGCCATGTTGGGTCAATAAGTAGGTCACTAGGTCAAATTGTAGAAAAACCTTGTTAACACTCCTGAGGACCCAATTTTAGTTCAATCTTCATCAAACTTAATCAGAATGATGCTCTTGACAAAAGCTTGCTCAAGTTCGTATATTGGCCATGTTGGGTCAATAAGTAGGTCACTAGGTCAAATTGTAGAAAAACTTTGTTAACACTCCTGAGAACCCAATTTTAGTCCAATCTTCATCAAACTTAGTCAGAATGATGCTCTTGACAAAAGCTAGCTAAAGTTCGTATATAGGCCATGTTGGGTCAATATCTAGGTCACTAGGTCAGATTGTAGAAAAACCTTGTTAACACTCCTGAGGACCCATTTTAGTTCAATCTTCATCAAACTTAGTCAGAATGATCTTCTTGACAAAAGCTAGCTCAAGTTCGTATATGGGCCATGTTGGGTCAATATCTAGGTCACTAGGTCAAATTGTAGAGAAACCTTGTTAACACTCCTGAGGCCCCAATTTTAGTCCAGTCTTCATCAAACTTAGTCAGAATGATGCTCTTGACAAAAGCTAGCTCAAGTTTGTATATGGGTCATGTGGGGTCAGTAAGTAGGTCACTAAGTCAAATTGTAAGAAAACCTTGCTAACACTCCTGGGGCCCCAATTTTAGTCCAATCTTCATCAAACTTAGTCAGAATGATGCTCTTGACAAAAGCTAGCTCGAGTTTGTATATGGGCTATGTTGGGTCAATATCTAGGTCACTAAGTCGAATTATATAAAAACCTTGTTAACACATATGAGGGGATCCATTTTGGACCAATCTTATCAAACTGTCTCAGAATGATGCTCTTGACAAAAGCTAGCTCAAGTTAATATATGGGTCATTTTGTGTCAATAAGTAGGTCACTAGCTCGAAATATAGGAAAAAATCTCTTTTAAGAATAGAAGCTCCAGTTTGCCAAAATCAAGCTGAGCGTACATCATTTTCAGGTGAGCGTCCAGGGCCTTCATGGCACTCTTGTTTATTGTAGGAATTTGCTTGCAATGGTACAGTAGTGGAACATCCAGAATATGGAGAAGTTATCCAGTTACAAGGTGATCAGAGAAATAAAATCAAGGACTTTATCATCACAGTGGGTTTGGCTAGAGATGAACTTGTAAAGGTATTACAAACTTGACACCTATTGTTAATACTAAAAACTATTCCTCAGTAACTTTGCCTGACTTTATTCACTTATCAGTTATCTTCTATTTAGGTTTATTGATTAGAATGCTGTTTAATATCACATCAGCAATTTTCAGCTATTCAGAATGAGAGCAAATTTTTTTCCCTAGGGGTAAATGTAAGATTGACTTTGTGTGTGCATGAGATACGCAAGTGTTGATAATAGTCTGTCTCGTACTAGCACAACTCTGATGACTTTTTACTGAGTCAGTATACCATAGACTAGTATAAAACTCCCCCAATCATATTATTTTAGCTCCATGTATATCATTCATTAGTCTTGTTCTTTTAATGTGGAGCACCAAGGAAGGAAGCAGTATATTAAATTTTAAATGCTTAGGTATGACCCCGTTTTAATTAACAATCTTTGATCATGGAGTTGGAGTTTGCCAAGTTATTTTAGATGCATGCTTAGAGATCACATTGCCTCTTCACAGTCTAGGTTGGAATTCCACTCATGCATGTTCAAACATGGTAAAGTTTGTTGATTCACTTTTCAAAAGTCATTTGATTGCTTAGGGCACTGTACCATCCCAGAACTGATTATTCAACTTATTAAGTAATACATGTACAAATAAAAAAAACACCTGTTATCTAATTCATTTTCTTGAACATTAGAAGCATAAGGTAATTCATTAATGCATTCTATAAAACATTTCTTTTCCTTTTTTTTTTCAGGTGCACGGTTTCTAAACAATGTCTAGATTGTTCCTGGATGTTATAACTGTTTATAAAGATCATTGTTTTACTAAGTACAGTGTTAGATTCTTTTCATCAGTTTGTAAACTTTTGTAAATATGCACATTAAATTAAAATATGATTATACAGCATGTTAATGTATTATAAAGGAAAATGGATTCATCATCAAAAACAGGTCTTTTTTCCGTCTTTTTCTGAGGACTGGATATACTAGTATTTACATTTGGCTGACTGTTAATTGCAGTTAGTATGCAATTATCATGTAGATATTATTTTTAATGTTTTTAGTTCATACAAAACTGTTGGCAGATTTGTAGACACATCTTTTTTTGCAAATAAAATCATAAAAATAAATAATAAATGTGTGTATTTTTTTAATTTAGATAGCAACATTATTGATTATTGTTTAATTAATTTTGTGTAAAGTACTTCTTTACAAAGAAAGAAAGAGAGTAGGGTTTTTTTTTTTCCTATAAAGATGATGTGCTTATAACAAGGCATTTGGTTCCCCCAGGCTGAGAAAACATGCTCATGGCTTTGGTTCGAATCTCACTTGGGCAGATGTGAGAAAAATTGTCGTTTAACTTGGCACAAGCTGGTAGTTTCTCCCTACACTCCAATTTCCTCCACCAAAATCTGTTCCTCTTGATATAAGTGAGAAAATCTTGACTAGGTTGTTAAACATCATTACTCCACTCTACTAAGCTTGTGCTAAGTTTCCTTAAATCTATAGAAGGTCCCTGCTGAATGATCACCGAGTATCTGGTTGCTTAGGTTTGAATACTCAGACACACCATCATTTAAAAAAGGTTACAGTAGTCATACTTTTGCTAAAATTCTGTACTACTGCATACTGGTACAGACAACACAATTATGTGTGAAGTGCCTTATTATATACATGTATCTCCGATTCAAAAAGACAGTTTTGAGTTAGGCATAATGAATTACAGTATGCTAGCCAGAATTGTCCTTAGTAATATAAGGGATTTTATGATTGTTTTCAGATACATCTTAATCATATTATATGTAGAAACATTCTCTGAAGTTTAAAGGTTCAAGAATAAAAACAAGAGGCCCATGGGCCTTAACACTCACCTGAAGATATGTCTAATATTGTTTGCAAAGTGCAGTAGACAATATATTACGTACAGAAACTTTAAAAGTTTTCTCAAGTTAAGAACTCCCACAAAACTTAATCAGAAATATATCCACTCACATTTCATTCATAAGTAGCTTATATAATATGCATGAAGTAACTGTAGTGCAATGAATAATTTCCAAATCATTAATCAATTTCAGTATACTTATGCAGCTATGTCCTTGACCTTTCAACATATGATTGTCATGTCAATACCTACACTATTCTAATATACATGCCTATGCATGAAATTAATAGCTTTTAAGATAATTAATAATCTTAGTATTCCTATGGTGATATGACCTTGACCTTTGAACATATAACCTTGAACTATATATCAAAATGATCGTTGTCATAATACCTACAATATTCTAATAAACATGCCTATACAAAAAGTTGTTAGTTTTCAAGATAATTAGTAATTTAAGTCTTCTTTTGCAGCTGTGACCTTGACCTTTCAACATATGACCTTGAAAAATATATCAAAATGATCATCATGTCAATACCTACAACATTCTAATATACATGCCTATACAAAATGTTATTAGTTTTCAAGATAATTAGCAATTTAAGTCTTCTTTTGCAGCTGTGACCTTGACCTTTCAACATATGACCTTGTACCAAATATCATAATGATCGGCATGTCAATACCTACAATATTCTAATATACATGCCTATACAAAAAGTTAATAGTTTTCAAGATATAGTGACAGATATATAATTTTTAGCAATTTCCCCACTCAGTGCCTTACAATTTCCCCATTTTGAGCCCCATGACTACCATTTGTGCAAACCTGAAAATAAATGACCTAAGGATGTTATAAATGAAATAACTAAGGTATATCTCTTGTAGATTCAGAGGAGAAGATTTTCAAAGTTTTTCACTCTTTCCCCCCCTTTTGGGGCCCCAAGAGGACATAACTCCTTCATTTGTGCAAATCTGAAAGGGCTTCACCCAGGCATGATGGTTACCAAGTTTCATTAAATTTGGCCCAGTGGTTTTGGAGAAGATTAAAATGTAAAAAGTTAACGCACGACAGACGACGGACGGTGAACCATTGCAATAGCTCATCTGAGCTTTCAGCTCAGGTGAGCTAACTAGGGAGTTGATTTCAAAAAATAAAACCCTGATTTTCCCAGCCTGCTTGTCAGTCATTTGCCTACTATAACCAGGATTTTACACTTATGCAATTTAAAAGATGATTGCAACAGGCAATTTTTAGCCATTAGTTCTGGAGACCTGTCCAAGAACTTTTTCTTCCATTTTATGTTTTGTACTTGACATACCAGAATTTTTGTTTTGCTCTTGAAATATCTGAAATAATAAAAGAATTTGAAGTAAAAGCTGGGAACTTGGTAGACAAATGGACTAAAGTGGGCACTTACAGATTACTGCTTTGTTCATCACTTAGGTTTGAAACCACTCAGACAGATCCTGATTAATTGTCAAAAGTTGGTGGTATTTCTTTCATCATTCTAGAACTTACCACCCAAATATAAGTTAAAAGACTCTTGGCTGGGGGATCTACATAAGTCATATTTATTCTTTCCTCAATAACAAGATTATAATGATGGTGTAACAATCCATACTTCAGTTCATATCTTTTTCATTGTCAATGTCACATGAATAAGTTGTTTGAAAGGTTTAAGCCTGACTAATGTGTATTTGGCAATGCCTACAAGTTTTAATATGACACACCTAAAAAATGTTTCTTGGAGTCACTCTTTTAAGGCCAAATTAAAACAAAATCTAACTGTTTGTTTAACTACAAAATAGCTGCTACCTATTATTCTTGGATTTAGTTATTCAATCAGGGATTGAAATAGTGACCTCGAATGTATGGCCAAGAAACACTGAGCTAGATAAAATGGGAACACAGGCTGCAAGTATGGAGAAATTTGTTGCTGAGAATCTGCACTTCCCAAGTAAGGTGTTACACAATATAGGGCCTCAGAGATCAGCTGGTCAGAATACCAGTTTAAAGATCAAATTACCTTTTACTGCTTTGGCTTGATCCACAGTCCAAATATATTGATTGATTTAATGTGGTTTTACATCCCTGTCAAGAATATTTCACTTCAATTGAGATGTCACCAGCTATAGGTGACGTGGCAGAAATTTAGGACAATGTGCAAGGAGGGTTTTTTAACATTCCATGCCTGCTGTGATAAGGAGCATCAGTTTTTTAGGGTCTCACCAAAGAACCCAGTGACTTGTATTTCTAAATGCTAAGTGCTAGGCGAAAGAACAGTCATAACCAATTTTCAAGTCTTGGTCAGGGTTCGAATTCAACCTTCCACATACAAAGCGAGCACTCTACCAACTGAGCTACCATAGTGGTTTCCAAATATATCCTTGTGCAAGAAAGTTCATCAGTTTGCTTGCAGGTCTATTCTCTCCAGCTTCCATTCTAGGGAAAGCTAATGTGCTAATGCTAAACAATAAGTTCAAACTTCTAGGCTTCAATTTTTAGCACTTCATCTGACTTTGCAAACTGTGTAGAGCTTTATACCCTGATGCTATATAATAAGTTTCAAGTTCCTTGTTTTTGGTTTATGGCGAGGTATTTAAAGTTTTTACAGTTCACCGTGACCTTGAGATTTGGTCAGATTAGCAAACTTGGTGGAACTTTGTACCCCGAGGCTATGCTGTGATAAAAGTCATCTTTATATATTTAACCTCTAAAAGGTCATAGTCTAACCAAATGGACCAGAGCCTCTCTATAAAGGCCACTTTCTATTTCTTTTCACAAATTTTTAAAATTTCTAAAAGTTTGTGCAAAAGTTGCATGAAGTTTATATATTCTTGCAGGCCAAATTCAGATTTTATAAATTTTGAATACATGTATATTTAAATTATTGATCAGATTTTAAAAATTTGGAATATGGATTTAAATCTATACATGTACTATCAAAACCTCATGTTATAAAAATAATTTGAAAAGTATGTTTTGGAAAATCACAACTTTTTGAAAATGAATTTAAGAAAGAATTAGTGAGCAAATTATTCTTGTGTCAACAAATGAAGCTGTCAAGAAGGCTTTCTATAACAGAAATAAGTCTTTAAGAATTGGTCAATGTTATATTCAGTAAAGTACTTTAACTTCAAAAAGGAATTTCGTACCTACCAGTACTCCACATTTATTTTTCTGTTATTAATCATATCAATATGAACAAGAGTACCACTAGGTAGTACCTATATGCCCGCTACCAGTACTTGTTAAGGTCACAAGAGTGCTATATTGTGTAAAATAAATCTAAGCATAAAAGGGGCATAACTCCATTAAATATCAAAGTAGCATCTCATTTTATATGCAAACCTTCAGGTCATTACAAACATTACATATCAGTTTTCATTTTAATCCATTCAAAACTGTAGGACTAGTTAAGGTCACAAGAAAGAAAATGGTCACAATGGAGGAAGATTGACACAAAAGAGCATTTGCCTAAATGAGCTTAAATTCTTGGATGGGACATAAAAGGCAAATACTCAACTCCACTCCACCATCTTGGAACTGATAGCTTTAAGTTAAAAAAAATCTTGATTAAGGTATAAAACACCATAACTCAAAACCATCCATATACAGTAGAACTTCGATGGCTCGAAGTCCAAGGGACTTCGACTAAATATTCGAGCCATTGGGGGGTTCGAGCGATCGAACATCGAGATATGATTGGAGGTTCACGTTCTCATGTTTACCGTACCAACCGTTAAAGAATCTTTAAATTTGTTTTACATGTAAATAAACTAAAAGGTCAAATAATGAAAAGTCCGAATTAAAAATCCATTATTTATCACGAAATATTAAAAAAAAAAAGAATAGAAAAAAAGAATAACATGTCCCATATTAAAATACAAATTCATTTCAAATTACATGTTGACCTGCAATCTGCCGTATGATGTTATATGGCTACTGGGTTAGAGTATGGCACTTTATTTTAATTACAACAGGTGATAATACAAAATAAACTTACTTTTACAAACCACAATCATTACCGGTCGTTTTAATCACAGGAAATAACGGTAATACACATTACTATACATATTCCAAGGGCATGTAAATTACAGAATCCTGATGTGCCAATTATAAGGCACGAGCGACTGAGGTGTTTTAAAAATAGCGATCAAACACTTCCGCGTGTCGTAATCGGATTAAGAGATTAAAGAACTGAGCATATCGACATTCTCTTAGTAGGTTAATTAATAATTAATTAATTAATTTTAGGTAACTGTCTAGATTAATCATTTTGTTCCACTCTATTACTTTTGATGAAATCTGTAATATGGCTTCAGCTTGTGTTTTGTTTACAATGAGAGGACCACATGTCCTTCTGGCAAAAACTGTATTCGAGCGAAAGAAGTTGAATTTTCACTAACTTTATACTTTTGAAAAATATTTATTGTTCTAGCGAGCGGGGGTATTCGAGTTAACGAAGTTCGAGCCATCGAGGTTTATTTACATAGGATATAATAGGAAATTGGTCGGGACCAACAGATGACTTCGAGTTATCTGGTGTATTCGAGGCAACGACGTTTGAGCGATCAAAGTTTTACTGTATGCTGTTTCTTACTGTATAAACTGATGGTTATTAAAGCAGGCTTCACTATCCAGACAGGCAGTCCAAGTGGTCATTACAGTGGTCATTTACTGTAAAGACAGATGGTCATTGTAGCAGGTTTTACTGTAATTAATAAATACAAGAAACAACAAGACAGTGTATTCATGATGAGGATGTTCTTTTATTCCGTCTTTTTAATTTTGACCAAATGATCATCAATAATTTAAACAGTTGTAACTGAAAAACAAGTGTATGAAAAAATAGCGTAATACAACACATAATGAGTTTTATGAGGGCATTATAAGGCAAAATGTTTAGTAGGTAACAATTTTTGGAAACTAATCAAACAGGAAAACAAACAGGTGCTAGTAGTGCTAAAAATAGTATCACTTGGTTTTAAAGGATTTTTCAATTTATTTGTGAATTGAACAAAGTAATGCACATCTTAGATGGCTTAATATGTAGTAGAATAAACCTGACAATGCCACAAATCAAAATATATAACTGTATACTCATACATAATAATAAAATATTCAAACTTTCACCCTAGAAATATACAAAGAAATGTGAAAAATACCATTACTGCAAGTGCAAAGAAAAGATGAGAAAAATTCAATAAATAATTTGAATGCACCAAATTTCTGAATGAAGCTTTGATCTAGTTGTCAGCTAGATATTAATAAAAATTTATAATGAGAATAGAAGAAAGCACCCTCTAAGTTTTAAATCAATTCAATACTTTTTACCATGAATTTCAAGTAAGACAGAACTATATTTATACACTAGTTGGGAATTTAAAATGTCTACAAATATCTCCCACTTGCCCCATTAAAGTAGTAGCATGTATTAAATAGAATATCCTATTATTTTAATGGGAGCAAAAGGACAAAAATTTGATTTTTATTTCTTAAATTATTTCCTGGAAGCACTGGTATCTGAAAAATTCAATGTATCATGATGTTCGATTTGGTAAGATAATGTGAGTGATTTCATCCAACAAAGACCTTTATTTTCAAAATAATGCCAAACTAGCCTGATGGTTTATTATCCATTATTTTTGGCAAAGGACCGAGAAATTGTTTCAACTCAATATCAAAATAGAAAAAGAAAAATCTTTTCTTTTGCTCAGAATCACAACAAATCAGTTTTGAACTATGATTTGTAAACAATAGCAATCTCATGGTAACCTAATTATCCTAAAATAATGATGCTTAATACCCTGTTGGTTCAAAAAAATATTTTAAAACAATTTTTTCAAGATTGTATATTGATGAATATTTAAGGAATTAAGTTCATGATGAAATTAAATCACATTTATTTTGAAATTCTTTAAATGTAAAATGTCTTGATTTTTAACCCCACAATTACTATAACAATAATTTAATGTTAGTGTTTATCTGAAGCTCAAGATATAACACATTTAGATTTTTATTCCTTTATCATTTATTATTTAAAATTATTCTTGGTTTATATCCATAATGTAGACAATGAGGAATGGTGTATGTATACAGCAACTAATCCAAGACTAATATTATATAATGGGGTGATCTCCGAAGGTAATATATTTACACAAAGCAGAAAGATTTAACAGACAAATAGCTAAGCATTAAATAAGCAACTTCATATTATTTTAAAGATGGTTTTACATTTAAAATAAGCTGCCAAAAAACATATGTTTAGAAAATATGACACAAAAAAACATGACCAAAATATTAATAATTATCAGAATCTTAAAAATAATTTTTTTCAGCATTATTTTTAAAATTAACCCCTAAAGAAAACAAACAGATTAATCTTATGGTTACCTAAAATTTTCAATGGTATATCTCATTTATCTTATCAGTAACAGGTGATATGGTCAATGTATTCATTCTGCAAATCAACTTGGAAAAAAATTAATAATGGCAGTTATAATTTCAATATCAGAAAGAAAAGAAATAGTTCCAGTCTATAAGATGGAATTTTTAACACTGATTTTAGACATCAGAACATCTGCACAAATAACATTTCAGTACTGATTGGAACATGTTCATTTTATGCAATCTTTCAGCACTACTGGTGTTAGCCCAATGCAATAACATCTACCGGTATTATACATTTTAAATATGTATTTTAAAATACCTACAAAATATGACTAGAGAAAAGCCAAAAGTGAGATCCCTGATGATACAAATAAACTGAGCAAAAAGGTCTGTATGAAGATAAATCTACTTAATGCTGACAATTAGACAGAGTATACTAACATTTGCTTGCTGTTATTTAAAGTGAAAGCAAGATCATGGTTAATTATCGCCCTTCCAATACCCCCCTTTACCAAAACAGCAGATGGTTGCAATTATTATACATGTACTTCTAACAGAGGGGAGGGCAAAAAAAGGTTTATTTTTTCTTTCATCCAAATTTAATTTATTACTTTCTTTTTCCAAAAAAATTCTTTATAGGTGAAATGCAAATCTGATATACAAATGCCATTAATCATAAGATTTTTAAAGAAAAAATGCTTGCCTGGAACAGCTTGGTAAAGTAATAAAAACAGCTAATAAAACAATCTAAAAAACAAAATCATAAGGTGGAAAAACCCTTTGACTTCCAGATGATTTAAGAATAACTTTATTGACTAATACTTTCTAGCAAAATAATGAGTGAGCAAGACAGAGAGAGAGAAAGAGAGAGAGAGAGAGAGAGAGACTGTGCAAGTATATAATTCAAAACAAATTTAATAAAAAATCTAAATCCTATAACAAAAACTACAAAAACTTTACATTTAAAAGTCTTAATGGAAAATTTAATTAATCATGCTTAAAATTATATTAAATTTTGTTTTACCATAATGTTGTTGTGTTTAAAAATATATTGCCATCATATTTGTGAAAGGATTAATCCACCTTATTCAATCACTAAAACAATGACTTGTTATCTATCCCACTTTTGACAAAATGCTTCATATTTTTTACTTATCCCCCTTCAGTCACAAGCCTATTTACACAACAAAAATAATTATTAGTCATCATGTATATTATTTACAATTTTTAATGAGGTTATTTTCAAATCCACAAATATTCTGAATATACAAACAACAATTTATAACATTAACTCTGGAATTAAACTGTGAATTATTATTTATCATTGTCACACACTCTTCTGCTTAAGATGCACTAATATCCAAAGTCACATAACACATTTATCATCAACAAATTGCAATATCAAAAACAAATAAATGCAAGATTCACACAACATGTTCATCTATCTATGTGCTTGTCCATTCTAATAATTATAATACACACCATAACATACATACAAACACTTAAAGTAACTATGTAAAACTTGTGGCCAGCCAACTGTGACAACAGAAATCAAACCTCTAGCCCCTGTATGCTAACATAAAATATAAACTGTCAATATAATTTTAATTTTTAAAACCCTTCCTTATTTCCTCTTGTATGTTTATGTGCTGGAAAAATACAGATTACAGAATAACAGGCATTGGATGCACGTTATTTCATATCATATAAGCAACAATCCAGTTTTTCACTTTTTTTCCCCAAAATTTATGCACCCATTTAAGTGATACACAAGTGTCATGTTTATACACAACATCAAGTCAGAAGGGTAACAACAATCAGGTCAAATCAGCCTGTTTATATCATGCATCCATTTCATTGTTGTATAAGGTAAAATCCTTTTTTTTCAGCTCTGAAGAAAGAACCTTTTTTTTTTTTTAAATTATCAAACTGCAAAGAACATGCTTAAAAAAACTTTTTGGTAAAAAAAAAAAAAAATTTGTTTTGGTAATTTTTCCTTATCATCACTTTATATAATTTTCATTATGCCAAATAAAATTTTTTCTGTACTCCAAGAAAGTGATACGCTACTTTTGAAATCTAGGATGCAGTATACTTTGAGAATCTTGAGAACAAAGACGGTGACATTGCTATGTTTATATAATACCACTTGTCCTTTTGTATGCAGACCATCCGTGATGGACTTTGTTGTAGTAGTAAGACACACCTACCTATTAAATACTAACAGTACCACATTCTTCATCATATGATATTATATAATTGTTGAAACAAATATAAGAACTGTTACCAGCTTATAATAGATGTTATGAAATGTACTATATATCCCAACAATACATGACAATCCTATACATGATATCCTTTTTGTGTAGATGAAATCGGTAGCACCTTCAATATAAAAGATGTGTCCACAAAAGAACTTGTTATATTAAATCTAGATAAGGCCCATCTCTATAAAACGGCAAATTGTCTATTAAGGTTATTGTTTCATATTTCAACAATAGAATTCTGTATAAGACAATGAAGACATACAAAATTTAAAACCTCAGTCATTTCTGATGTTAAGGGACAATATTTAAAACCTCAGTCATTTCTGATGTTAAGGGACAATATTTAAAACCTCAGTCATTTCTGATGTTAAGGGACAAAATTATAATATGCTTTCTTACAAAATTAAATTTAAGAAAAAGCAGGAAACAAGCCGGTGACTGTATGTATTTGGTATGACAACGCAAGCATTCAACTATCTAGACCACAAGTATTACTCAGTAACTCTCTATAAAACACAGTAACATGTAATAATAATAATAAAAATAATGAAAAAATAACATTAAAATAACATAATACATATACATATATATATAGTTATGAAACATTCATTCTCTCACACATCAAGAAATCCAAAAAATATATTTGTCTGGAAAAGCAAACAAACAAATCGTAAAGCAGCAAGCATATCGTAGTAGCACAAAATTAATTTGTACATAATTTACATTTAACAATATAGACAAAATTCTGAACAACTTGGTATTGTATTAATTCACATCTCTATGACAACAGCATTCATTCTTAATATGATGCCTTCCTAAAAATGCAACTGAATTTTTACACAACAACTGAAATGACTTGTACATATTTATATATCTTTATATATTAAATCATATAATATCCTCAACCACAAGCCAATAATCTGTTCATTCCATTCCATGGTTTATTAACACTGTGCTTAATAAAGTTCATGTCCATCAAGAAGAAAAAAGTTTGTAGTGGCCGCTTTAAGAAAAGCATGTGTTGTTTTATTAAGTATTTACATGCAAAAAATGTGTGGGTAGTTTTGTAAAGTTCATTTCATTTTCATTCGAGTCAATCAAATTGATATTCAGAAAAAAATAAGCTATTAAGTTGCTTTCTTCAAATTAAAAATAGCAGGGGAGAAAAATTATAATAACAATCCTATAATAGTTATAATAACAATAGTAATGATACGACTTAGCAGTCATGACAATTTTTACTGATGATTGACATATGATGAATAAAGCTTTTCTATTATGTATTGATGTATGTACAATAATTTTCAGTATTAGATACTTCAATTTCATCTGCAGACAATTTATACTTTATACAACTTCTTAAATATACCAGATATTAACCCTATTACAAAAAAAAACTATGATCTGAAAAAAAAAATAAAAAATAAAAAATAATGAAAATAATAAGTAAATAATATTTATTATTATGAAATAAATGTAGAGAATCTGGAAACTAAATTGACCGACCACCACCCAAGACAATTCATGTATAATTATTATTAAAAAAAATGTTTGTCGCTTTCCTTTCCTTGTGATCAGTCACCACATAGCAACACCTGAATCTAACATGTAACAATGCAACAGTAACACAACTTGGATTGTCTAGTCAGTCAGGATGTTACTGTTTAAACAGACAAATCTTACCACCCAGTCTTCCAATGTGATGACTTTAATTGCAAGGAATTGTGAAAGCAACAATAAGTTATTCAAGTAAAATCTAAAGAAAAATCTGTTTCAGGCTTCAAGATAATGTTTCTTTAAAAAGTTCTTTTCAAAATTTGCACTAATTAAAAATTGACCCTTATATTGTGGATCTATAAAGCACTTCTTTGTCATATTACACCTATACCCAGTTTCAGTAAACCTACAGCCATTTTCATTGTCACTTCAAAATACCAGTAATCATTGCATATGACATCACATCAGCAATGACGATTTCGTAAAAAGGTTTTTGGTCCAAATTTTTATATCAGTCAAAAACCTTAAGGACAATAACTAGTAACAATTCTAAGTGGTTCATTAACCCTTTCCTACCCGCCTTTTATAACCTGGATTTTCTCTGTCAGATTTCTGACCTTGACCTTTCAACTCTCATATCACAGCCAATAATATCAGAAAAATATAGCAACATCAATTTTTCCATGACTACCAGTATACTTTTGTTTTAAAGATACTGGAATTGCATGACTTAATTATGTTATAATTAATACTGTAACTTGATTTCTGCAATGCCTACCAACATCAATGGCATTCCATCAAAACAATCATATCCCATGCCAGCAAAGAGTCATAAAGAAGAGGAAAGTAGAGAAAGAAAATAATAGTATATAAATTTTTTCTGTATTAATCATGACTTTCACAAATGTTGCCTCAGACAACTTAATCGAGATCAAACAAAAACAATCAAATCCAGACTTTTTATCAGCTGCATAAATGTTGGAATATATGAAGATCAGCGTGCAATAAGTAAGTGAGCTCAACCTTTTATCTGACTGACCAACTATTGCAGCAGTTCCAAAATAATTTTTTTTTTAATTTTCCATCCAAAAAGTCAAACTTTGTCATTAAACTTCACTTATTTGAAGATCTCGAACCATCACGGTCACTCCTTTCTCTCCTCCTATCTCTTCTCTCCCGATTCTCTTTAGATCGCCGACTATTATTTAGACGTTGGTCTTTTGCTTCATTGTCTTTTCTACTACCCTGTTCTTTGCCAGGGAGTTTGGAATTGGCAGTGGATGATGGTTTTATGGTTTGAGATTGTTCTTTGAGAGTCTGATTAGCTCGATTTGAAGAGGAACTACTTTGATTTGAACTATCTGCTTTATTCATGCTGTCTTCTGATTGGTTAAATTCGGCAGTAGCTTCATTTTCTCGACCTCTTTGCACCATTTGAGCATATGAAAGTTTTACAGGTACAGACATCACTTGTTTATCAACCTAAAATTGACAAAAATATAGAGAGCCAATAAGTGACTGAATATGATCCAACATACATGTACATGTCAGGATTATTTCCCCTTACATTAAATCATTATCATTTAATTGAAATACAAAAACTTGACTATCTTCTAATGGCCATGTGTATAGGCATCAGGTTTAAAGTTCTCTTCAAAGGAACAGAAATAAGAGACATTTTCATGTCTGCGAGTCAAACAAGCAACCTCTAACTTGAGTTTACACACTAGTTCAGATTCTTTTACTTGTATGAATGGTTGAGGAAACCAAAATACCAATAAAACAAGAGGCCATGAAGGCCCTGGACGCTCACCTGAAAATGATGTACACTCAGCTTGATTTTGGCAAACTGGAGCTTCTATTCTTAAAAGATATTTTTCCTATATTTCAAGCTAGTGACCTACTTATTGACACAACATGTACCCATATACAAACTTGAGCAGCTTTTGTCAGGAAGATCATTCTGAGCCAGTTTGATAAGATTGGTCTAAAACTGACCCCTCATATGTGTTAACAAGGTTTTTATATAATCTGACCTAGTGACCTACTTATTGACCCAACATAGCCCACACACGAACTCGAGCTAGATTTTGTCAAGAGCATCATTCTTACTAAGTTTCATGAAGATTGGACTAAAACTGGGCCTCAGGAGTGTTAACAAGGTTTTCTTACAATTTGACGTAGTGACCTACTTATTGACCCAACATGGCCCATATACAAACTTGAGCTAGCTTTTGTCAAGAAGATCATTCTGAGAAAGTTTGATTAAGACTGCACTAAAATTGTGGTCCTCAGGAGTGTTAACAATCAAAAGTTGACAGTACAGCGCACGACGGACAATGACCCACCACAATAGCTCAAATGAGCACTTTGTGCTCAGGTGAGCTAAAAACTCACGAAACTATGGCAAACACATTGATAAACTATTTCACACTAGGATCTGTCCCAAGTGCTATTTAAACCTAGACAGCAATACAGTATGTTATAATCCATTAGCACCTAGACACAAATAAATGCCCCTATATAAATCTAGCTATGATTGTGATTAGGGAAGACATACTACAATATGCTAATGATCTGATAAACTGATACACTCCTTTATCTGCAAACAGTGTAAAAATAAACAAAACATAATCTCTCAATACTAAAAAAATTAATATCTTTATATGACAGTTAATATACCTGATATTTTTTGTAATTTTTTCAGAAATCAAGTCAATAGAACTAAATGTATGTAAATGGTTAATCTGCAATTCTGGTATTTTTAGAATTTTACACAAGTTGAAACTTTTAAAACAAATTTGAGCTTTAAAAATCACCTGTATAATATAGGTAATTTTACTTTTTAAACAATACCTACATGCATATTTGGTAATGATATCATGCAAACAAAATCACTAGTGACATTTAACAGAATTAATTAATCCAAGGTGAAAATATATATTTTTATACTGCCAAATGACAACTAGTTATAACATTGTCAATACATACCACTTTAACATGAGTTTGTGTAGGAACAGCAACAACTCTGGTAGCAGCTGGCTCTGATATCAATTTTTGCTGGCTCTCTGTACTGTTGACAAATGACTTATTTGATCTAACGGAAAACAAAAAGAAAGAAAAAATATTTAGTACAACATTAAGTACAATTAAACACTGGTTCATTACCATCACGTTTCGCCAGATTTCAACATTATAAAGGGGTTCATCAGCAAATTTTTTCAATTGGGTAGCATCATAATGGCATTCCATTAAAATTAAGAAAATGATCACAAAAGTTATTAATTGCAGGAGACAAAACTTTATTCATCAACTGTTCTTGGAATAGGTATTACAATCAGGCATTATTTAATTATCATGTATAACCTTACTACCAAGTTTCAACTGTAACTGTTTAATCAAAAATATGGTTTTTGAGGGGGCATTAAACTCTTATAAATATAGCTTGTTTATTCAAACACTTTATCATTTGAAAAAGCCCTTTGTATTATGTGCCTACCAAGTTTCAACATTACCTGTCAAATATTAAGGGAAAAATAACTGTTTATTAAAAAATGTTATTAAAAAAAACAGCATTAACTCTGATTATATAGCCCTTGTTGCCATTTTGAAAACATAAATAGCAAATACCACCATGGCACCATCTTATTACTCCTGTAAAGTTTCAAAAGAATCAGACAAACCTTCTCTGAGAAATACTACAGACAAGGGTTGAAGCAAAGAAGAAGAAGATGAAACACAACAAAACAAATATGTCCCTCCCCCTTTGTATGGAGTACATAATAATGTTTTTCTTCTATTACTTTTGATACTTTCCACCAAGTTTTTTATTTATAAATTAATTCTGTTACATATTTTTTTGAAAATTATTCCCAACAAGAACCAAAGAACCAAAACTCCAAATGGAAAAAGTCCAAATCTCAAATCAGGTTCATTATATCCACATCTAGTATAACTGTTCATGTTTTGCACCAGGTTTCATAAAATAGAAATCCAAAGTTTTGGAAAATAACTCTGAAAAAATGAGATGTTGTAGGACAGAAGAACTTGAGATGTTAAATCCCATTTTTCTTTGATAGTTAGGAGATAAAAATAAAATGACCAACTTCAAAATCATTACTTGACTCGACAATTCTCTAATGTTTTCCATATCAAGACTGATATCACCCCTGAGAGAGAGAGAGAGAGAGAGAGAGAGAGAGAGAGAGAGAGAGAGAGAGAGAGAGAGAGAGAGAGATTTACTTACTTTGGAGGTGAGACAGGAGGTGTTGGCACTCGTGTATCTGTAGGAGCAGTAGTCACATTAGCACTATTATTACTACTGCTAACAACAGAAGGTACAGCAGATACTCCATTTAAAGATGAGCCATTACTGCTGTTACAGCTAGAATCCCCACCATCTTCCTTCTGTGCTTGTTGTGGCAGTGGTGTTGACGTAACCATCGTGCTTGATGATGTGATGGTTGAGGCAGGTGGTGGTGTAGGAGGTGATGGTACTTGGACAGGAGAAGGAACCCGCTGAGGCTTGACTTCACGAACCTGTGGTTTTGCTGTTCCTTTCACAACATCAGACATTTTACTATCAAAAATGTCACCTGCTGTACTCGAAGAACTCTGGAATCAGAGTATAAAAGTAATAAGATCATTAAAAGATAAATCACAGTATCTAAAATATTTTTTGGCAGTTTTTTTACAGACACATTCTAGATGGATAAATTGTTTTAATTTGTCTCCCTTTGCCACTTCATAAGCACCAGCCTAAAACATTTATAAAATCAAGACATACTTTAAAAGAAGCTGTATTAAAAAAAAACAACTAAAAATTATATAGCACCATTGTTGCTAATTAACAATAGAGTAAAATGAAAATTGAAATCATAACTTACAGATGATGTTCCTGGGCCTGGCAGTGGCGGGAACGAGTTGATTTCAAGATCAAACTGGGTTTCTTTTAAAGATTTATTGTCCTTAGTTGTCGTTTGTGAAGAAGGTATACTCTGTCGCTGTAAATAGGTAAAAATAATAAACCATCAACATCAGGCACTTGTATTGTATTGTTTAACTAGATCTGAAACACTGAATGTCTACAGTTTTACAGCTGAACCTATCTAACTAAACTTAACATCTTTGGAACTATTAATTTTGTTTGGACTAGAAAGATGAGATTTCAGTTTACATTAGTTAACTAACTATACAATATTGATGATAAATGAAACCTGTTTCATTTATAAATTACATTTAAGACAAATTTTTAGATTCTGATATTTTGTCCAATTTCTCTTCACCATCTACTTTCTACATTGATTAAAGGGAGATCTTAACATCAATTTATTGAATAGACAATGTTGCAGAAATTTATGCAATGAGTCGTGTCAGGCTGTTTTTCACTCTGGTTATCTGTCCATGAACCCAAGAATATATTTCAGATTTATTTAATTTCATTCTGTATCATTTGTTATATAAGGATCAAACTCCACACCTCTTTTTTAGTCACCAAGTAATGTATAGCTTCAGCCACCAACTCTTATACTTTATTTGTTGAGTGGAAAGTACTGTAAATTAGAAAATTAATGCAAGCAAGAAATTAATGCGTAAAATGCGAGGCCCGTTTAATCGCATTAATTTCTTGTCGCATTTATTTTCCGATGTCTGTATTCTGTATATTTATTGTAAATTGAGTTACCCCCCTTAACCGGAAGTTGTTATCGTAACTGATTAATTAGAGTACATTCTCATGTAGCGGTAATTTTTTGCTGTTTCTTTCCTACTGGGAATTTTGCTACGGGTGGAATCGTGACTGATACATCAAATTGATAGTACTGTGATTATAAGTAATCTAACATACTATACTCATGAGTTGATGATGAACATCAGTTTTACACATGCCAACATGGACATACAATAATTTTGAATGCTTTATTCTAATAAAAACTCTAAGCGTTATATTTGAGTATGTTTGTTTATTTATAAAAACGCACGTTTCTTTGTTCTGATATCCTTTGCCACCCTGGTTAATTTTAAACAATGGGTCATCAGCGCTTAAAAATTTACCCTCGGCACACCTCACTGTTTGTTTAAATAATGTCTACCGAAAGTTTGTTTATAACGTGTTTTTAAATTAAGGAAGACATAATATAATGATTTCCGAGTCCATATTTTGATGTTTATAATTGTAAGATAAAAAATAGGCAAAAATTTTAAAAATTGAAATTTAAAAAATCGCATTGATCTCAATATGCATTTTACTTCAAAATCAGCAATTTCGCATTAATTTCATGACGCATTAATTTCCTGATTTACAATATATGAAAGTCAACAATAGTCAAAGTATATGACAAATTTGAGTTAACACATCTAGTTTACTTATTGTGCTTATTAGGTTGGTAGCATTTGAATGGAGTGAAGAAATGTTTTACACCTAGTCAAAATTCATTCACTTCCATCAAAAGGGTCACTGCTGGACACTCAAGAGTATCAGAAGAAACCACCAACCTTCAACCCCCCCCCCCCCCAAAGAGGGGGGGGGGGGGGAAGAGAGAGAGAGAGAGAGGAAAAGAAGAGACCTGGATCTGCCAAAGTTGAATTTGTACATAGAGTTGTCTGGGTTCATTGGTTTAAAACAGAATACAGTACCATCCAACAACATGTTATCATTGGTACTAACTTCAGAGGTATGGTTATGATTTTATGCCCTCAGTAGATAATGCAGTAGAGTGTCAACAGACAAATCTTTTTAACCAAGTGATATGCCATAGAACATTTTAAGGTCACATATTATGATTATTTTTTATTTTATTTTATTACTATATCTTACTGGTATTCTAGCACCATCATCATCTCTTCTTCGTCTACTTCTGTAGCTCCTTCTAAAAGAGGTTAAAATAAATATTAGGCATTGCTTCACATATTTTGGCTCTTGTTTAACCCTCCCCTTCTTCAAACATGATTTAACTGGCCTAATGCAGGGATAACACTTAGTTATCTCCCTTTGACTGAGAGTTCTTTTTTCATTCCATTATTCAACAGATTCCACACTTCCTGCTAAATGTAACACTGAAACTGTAAAAGAAGCTTAAATGTCCCTTTAAAGCTTTGCGACTTCACTTATTCCTACAGATGAATAACAATACTTCACTTATTCCCAAAACCTAATATCGAAGTCCTAACAACTATTTCCTCTGTTTTTGTCTACCCAAGTTACACATCATCAAATACCCTTATAACACCAAATTCTGATCAAATCCATGTTTCCAATAAACTGCAGATTCACTTTGTAAGCACCAATTCATAAAATTTATAAACAATATGCTGGACAACCTATGACATTTGAACTTATTTCATGTTCATAATTTAAATAACAAAATGCTATTTTTACCTTTGAGAGGGAGGCAAACTATCTGATTGTCTATTGCTAATTCCATTATCAACAGACTGCTGAATTGAAGAGTGAGCATGTGAATGATTCATAGAGTTATCGCCTCTTCTACTCTGTCCTTGATACGAGTGGTGACTGGAAACCTGTGAATTATCAGAGTTCCGAGGACTCGTCCGCGGTCGATCATTCATTGATCGATCATGACTTAATCTGTTTTCTGCATTCATTCTATCTTGATTATTTGGCCTGTGTGGCTTCTGATTGCGGCTAATTAAACAATTAAAAAATAATAGTAGAACTTCCAAGATTTAAATCATAAATATCATAAAAAAATTTATCTAAAAAGTTTGAATCAAAATAAATTTAGCTGCATTTTGATTTCACTTAACTGATCATGGTAGCATAACTACTACAGTAAAATCTGTATATAAAGACCATCAGTGGGGACATATAAAACATGGTCCTTCTTATATGGGCATTAATTTTGTTTGAAGCATAAAATAAAAGGGAAATAAAATACTTGATGGTACAGTCTTTTACAGAAGTGTTTGCTAAAGCATTTATACTTTGCATCAGCTAGATTTCAATATGTGCTTAATGATGAATGATACCTGGTACTTCTTTATGTTTTTACAAGTTATAAAAATGGTCCTTAAAAATTAAGAATGATTATTTTTACTAGAAATCATCAAATTGAATGACTCCTGACATTATGAGGCTACATATGTTAAATCAGTATTTGACATTAGACCAGTCCAGATTCATGTTGATAAATTTAACAGTGCCAGTTACAGACTGTCAGCGAGATTACATCTGAAAGATGAACATATTTGTTGACAATAATGATACCAGAAAAGTTGTTTAACCTTAATCAAGGTGGTAAGACTACACAAGTCTAAAATGAAAACAAACTTACTTGTTTCTATTCACATTGGAAAATGGGGGCCTACTTTGAGGCGGGTTCATTTTCACACTTGTTGCTTGGTAACCATTCATGGCAAGAACCTGTAACAACAAAGTATTATCCTGTGGGATCGTTACAATCAAGAAGAGTATATATAATTCTATATACAGGTTTTATGAACATCAATATGACTAATGATTTGTCCACAATCAAACAGCTGCCCATGTTACGTTAAGTGAAAGAATCTTGAACTTGGGTAGAGAACAAAATAACCTTACTCCACTAAATTTATGATTTTCAAAAACTTTTCTTTAAAAACTTTTTCTGATTGAAAATAAGAAATGAGTTGACAAATAAGGAATTATTTCTTCAAAAAACAAAAGGCATTTTCCTTAAAGACATCAATCTTCATACCTCTTGATCTTGTTAACCTGGAATGAAGTACTTGATATTTTGATCTATTTACATAGAAACAATTTCTTTAAGAGTGCAACACTTATGTTGTATGTTCACGGTTTTAACAGAATTTTGCTACTTTTGTTGTACAAAGATGAGTATAAGAACAAGTGGTTAATGTGTAAATGCATTTACATTAAAAATCGAAGTGTAAAATACCACAACAGTGAATGTTACAATTCAACACTGTGCCAAAGCAAAAGCAAATACTGCATCAGGAAATTATACACAGGTTAAAGTTTATAAGTGAAGCATGTTTACAGGTAACCAAGTACCCAGTAGACTTTTTAATGCTGGATTCTAATTTGTGTCATGTTTTGGCTTTTGACAAGGGCATGTTTGGTAGCCTCAAATAAATAGACACAACAGCTTTTACTAAAATTAAATATTATTAAACTCAACAATGGGATTTACCAGTATGTAACATGATCAATATCCCTTAAGAACAGAAACATCAAAATGATTTACAAAAATGTCAAAATCAATCAAGTGGAACACTGGCAAACCCCATTTTAAAGTTTTAATGTAATAAACATGAAGCTTACCATGCTTGGGTCCAGCAAGGTAGGACTAGTGGGCCATGAAGGCAAAATTGCTGGACTTGAAGTGAAGAACGGAATCTAAAAAACAGAAAATAATTCAAATATTCCTCATTTTTTATGAAAAGAATAAAAATTCTAAGAAATAGAATAAAGAATGCTAAAAAAATTATTAAGAGAAACACAAGGTCATGACCATGACCTTTGTCTTGACTCCGATCCAAGAAATCAGTTCTTTTAGAAAGATTATTTCACCCCTTTAGAACCATGGCAACACCAATATAAATTTGAATTTATAAGATTTACATGATTTAAATTTTGATATGCTGCTATCTTGCCTGGCACTCAGCATTGAGAGGACAGAGTACTGACTGGTTTACCTAATGTGACTGGGGAATGGTAGTCTTGTCTGCAACATACTCTGATTTTGCATGTTAATGTTGCCCTGAGTGAATGCAAACACAAGGTTGTCCAAACAACAGTAGAAATAAATAAATTTCCTCTCATAACAAATAGTTAAGAAACTGCCAATATTATGTTAAATAACAACAAGAGGCCCATGGGCCTTAACGCTCACCTGAGGATATGGCCAACCTGAGTATATATCTCATAACAGAATGATTACCATATCAATTCCTACAATATTCTAATATACATGCCAATACAAAAAGTTAATAGTTTCCAAGATAATTAACAATTTCAGTCTTTTTATGCACCTATGACCTTGACCTTTGAATGTATGACCTTGAGCCATATATCAAAATGTTCGTCATGTCAATACCTACAATATTCTAAAATACATGTCTATACAAAAAGTTTATAGTTTTCAAGCTAATGCACAATTTTAGTTTTCATTGGCAGAAAAATAACATTTCAGGGGCAACAACTCCTACATGTATTATCATACAGTTACGAAACTTTGTACCTCTTTACATTTTGTCATGCTGAACATTTTAACAATGTTTTGATATTATATATCTCTTAAAATTTTGAAGAAAATAGCCTAAAACTGCACAAATTACAAACTAGGTCATGACCTTGAACTTTGACCTTGACCCCATTTTGAAGGTTATTTCAAGAAAAAGTCAAAACTGAAAATCCCATGTCAATATCTATTCATATAGTCAAGTTATAACAATTTGAAGCTATTTTACGAAATTTTTAAAATTAAACGCAAAAACGCGTAACCTAATTTTTTACCAAATTTCACGAAATGAACAATTTATAAGCTTAAGACCCTAGAGAAGCCAAATATCACATCAGATTTTTTCTACCATCTTCGCTTTCGGAGAAGAAGATTTTTTAAGTTTTTTTGAACCATAGGTCACCTTGACCTAGTTTTGGGAGCTAGGACAACGTCATGAACAAATCTGAATTGCACTGGCCCATATATGCATCTGACCAAGTTTCATTGAAATCCACCTTGTAGTTTCAGAAAAGAAGTCGAAAATGTAAAAGTTTACGCCGCGGACGACGACGACGACGACGACGACGACAGACAAATTTTGATCAGAAAAGCTCACTTGAGCCTTCGGCTCAGGTGAGCTAATAAAACCAACTGACATACCTGTTGTCCATTAATATATGGCATTAGAGGTACTTGTGGTATAGGGAATTGTTGTTGTTGCTGTTCTGTTGTCTGTTGTTGCTGCTGCTGCTGTTGTGTTTGTTGCTGTTGAGCTTGTTGCTGGGCAGCCTGTTGCTGTTGGTAACGCTTGTATCCATTCCTTGGGTATGTCATTTTAATTAATGGTTTTGCTTTTATTCTGGCCTAGAACACAAACATTAATAATGAATATACCATTATTTATAAAATTAAGTGCAACATGCTATTTGGTTGGTGATTTTGTTTTATTTATCATACCTTTTTCACCCATGGCAAATTGAGGCCTCTGTATTAAAAAGAGTGGTCTAGAAGACTTGAAAAAGGGCCACATTCACTCATGTCCAAAAAGAGTTATGACATTCTTTATTAAGATGGTCAGTTCTATATTAGATTAAACCAAAGTTCACAGAAGAAATTCACTGACCTTCTTCAAACTTTTTAACACAAGATCAAACTCAAGTGTGATTCAAACCTAAGTAAAGAGAGGCACTATTATCTGTTAGCTGGCATTTTAGACCAATTGCCCACCATGGCCTAATTAGAAATAACTGAAAATAATTGATGTTGTGAAAAAGGAAAAGATATCACCCTTGTTCTGTTTGTGCTCTTTCAATAGGATAAAATATGGAAAAAATATTTTAAAGAGAACATCTGCTAAAATGATATACACCATATATTGTAAACATTATATAGTTGAATATAAACCTACCATAATGGGTTTTCCAAGAAATGTTTTGACATTTTCCCTCAGATATTGGTAAGCTTGCTGTGCATCTGCATCAGAATCAAAGGTCACATACCAATTATCATTGTGGGCAAATTCACAACTGACAAACTTTGGACAACTTTCTCCAGAAAAAAGTGCTTTCACATCCTACAAATAGTAAACAAGAATACATTTAACAAAAGTAATTTAATGACAATGTATAATATACAGGTTGAGCAATGAAGAAAAACATGATTACATTCGTCCCTCTAGCTCCAAGATATAATGAATTTAAATAACTTGCATTAATCATTAATATAAATACAGTATACCCTGCTACAGATAAAAACCACCTGTCAATTAAGACAAATGCAAGGCTTTTTCTACCTTACATTTATGGCCGGAATTTGGCCTCATTCCCAATGCAAAATATGGCTATTTTTTCCCTATTTAGACTTTCATTTTTCCCAATTTAAATTCAAAAATACTAGGTTTTTTGGATGAAAAAATTATTTCTAAATAACTGCCGATTTAATCGATGTTCACTTAATCTTTTCTGGAAGGATGTAACGGCAGCATCAAGTTTCCGGAAGTGCATTCAAAATTCCTCGGTTAACTTCGTATAGACCTGTAACTATATAATCAATACTGTCACACGTACAATACGAACGGCTAAGACAGATTACAGACAAGTCACATGGCAGATATTATGTTAAGAAATAAAGCAAAAAAGACTCCTTAAAATGCCAAAAACTTGATGCATTTGGATTTAAGAAAGGGGCCCCAATACCAGATAATGATGTTACTTCTGATCTAGGGCTGCCTCAAATGGAGACAGAAATGGTCTCTAAAGTGACACAGGTTGACTCTTGTACTGCCGAACCTTGACTAGTAGCAGTAGCGTGGCCGAGAAATTCAAAGAGGTCATTGCCGATAATGAGGAGGCAGATGTTGTTGTTCCCGATGCTAGACAATTCGGTCGTAGAAGGTTTGAGTTATGCTACAGTTGGTTGTATTACAATGTCATCAAAGAAGGTTATATTTGTAAACACTGCAAGTTATTTAACACAAGTTCAGACAAGAGTTTCATAGGCAAAGGTGTTCAACTAGGTACACATCCTACAAGGAAGTTAGAGCAGCATTACTCAAGTAAAATGCACTCGGTTTCATTGGAACGTTATGTAAACTGCAGTACACATGTTAATGTTTATCAGCAATTATGCAAACAATGCACATAATCCGAAGGAAATGATAAAATGTCTGATGATCAGGCAGATGCTATGGTCAATCATTTTAAAACACTTAAAAAAGAGAAAAATTATACTGTAATAAATGAACTCATTAAATGAATCATAAAACTCTTAAACTGTTTTATTGGTCTTTCAATTTTTCCCAATTTCTGGAGTTTACGCATTAAATTTCCCAAAGTCATGGGACCCAGACATTTTTCCAGAAAAGTAGAAAAAGCCCTGATTAATGTTTTAAAATTTCTCTGTTCACATTTCAAACAAAAAGCTCATAAACCTTAACACTCGGGGATATTTTTAACTCTTCTGCAGAAAAAAATTGGACAATTAAACAAATTATAGAAACTACCAAAATTTCTACCAAGTTTTGACCCCACTGTCACAGTACCTTCAATTTAGATATTACATGTTCTACAAAAATTCTACATCTAAAATATCGAAGGCCTAGCCACAGTATATTTATAAAAAGCTAATAAATTAGTTTTCCACTTAATAAATATTTCAGTATTGTTATGCAGCAAGACCTGGCCCTTTGAACCAATGACAATATATCAAACTGATTGTTATATCAATATCTACAATATTCTGAAGACATGCCTAAATAAAATGTTATAAATAGGGTTTTCAACAATTTTCATCCAGTATCTTGCCCCAGGGCTAGAATTTGTGCAAATCTTAGATGATAAAAGATTGTTATACTTGAAATATCGAGTGTATTCTTTGTACATTCAAAGATGATTTTAAAAGTATCCCCCCATAGGCTTTATTTGTGTAAATCTTTTGAGGTTCATCATACTGGCATGATAATTAACAAGTTTAATCAAGTTTTAGAAGATTAAAATGTAAAAAGTTATGCATGTCAAACTGCACTAAGGGCAACAGACAAAGGTAAATAGCAGTAACTCACCTGAGCCTGAGCCATCAGCTCAGGTTAGATAAACAAGAGGCCCAAAAGGGCCTGTGGAGCTCAACTGACAAAAATGGTTCTTGTGCCTTCATTTATATAAACTCGGTACAAGGACTTGAGCTGACGTTAAATGCTAAATATAAAAGCTGTAGGCCTTACAGTTTCAGAGAAGAATATTTTGAAATTTGACTTCCCATATAAGTATATGTAGATATATGTGCCCCTTGGTGGGACCAAAAATGGACCGGGGGCCACCATTTGTACAAACCTGGTAAAGGGACTTGAGCTAATGTTAAATGCCAAATATAAAAGCATTATGCCTTACAGTCTCAGAGAAAAAAATTTTTAAATTTGATTTCCAATATATACATATGCAGATATATGGACCCCTGGGGTGGGGCCAAAAATGGACCGAGGGCCACCTTTTGTACAAACTTGGTAAAGGGGCTCAAGCTGATATTAACTGCCAAATATGAAAGCTTAAGGCTTCATGGTTTCAGAGAAGATGATTTTCAAAGTTGATATCTCACTATAAGCCATATATGCATATGCAGATATATGGACCTCTGGGGTGGAGCCGAACATGGACCCAGGGCCACCATTTGTACAAACTTGGTAAAGGGGCTCAAGCTGATATTAACTGCCAAATATGAAAGCTTAAGGCTTCATGGTTTCAGAGAAGAAGATTTTCAAAGTTGATTTTCAATTATAAGCCATATATGCATATGCAGATATATGGACCCCTGGGGTGGGGCCAAAAATAGACCGGGGGCCACCATTTGTACAAACTTGGTAAAGGGGCTCAAGCTGATATTAACTGCCAAATATGAAAGCTTAAGGCTTCATGGTTTCAGAGAAGAAGATTTTCAAAGTTGATTTTCAATTATAAGCCATATATGCATATGCAGATATATGGCCCCTGAGGTGGGGCCAAAAATAGACCGGGGGCCACCATTTGTACAAACTTGGTAAAGGGGCTCAAGCTGATATTAACTGCCAAATATGAAAGCTTAAGGCTTCATGGTTTTAGAGAAGAAGATTTTCAAAGTTGATTTTCCATTATAAGCCATATATGCATATGCAGATACATGGACCCCTGGGGTGGGGCCAAAAATAGACCGGGGGCCACCATTTGTACAAACTTGGTAAAGGGGCTCAAGCTGATATTAACTGCCAAATATGAAAGCTTAAGGCTTCATGGTTTCAGAGAAGAAGATTTTCAAAGTTGATATCTCATTATAAGCCTTATTTTCACTTTTTACGAAGTATGACAGAAAAACGTTAAAAACGCGTAACCTAGTTTTTGACAGAATTTCACGAAATGTACAACCTACATGTTTAAGGGTGTCTAGAAGCTAAATATCACATCAGATTTTGAATATAACCTATGGTTTCAGAGAAGAAACTTATTTTAGGTTTTTTACATTCTAGGTCGCTGTGACCTACTTTTGGTTGCCATGGAAACCAATTGTACAAATTTCCATCTACTCCTTCTAGGGATCATTCCTGCAAAGTTTTGCTAAAATTGGCCCAGTAGTTTCTGAGTTTTTGCTGTTAACGGACGCACGCACGCACGCACGTACGCACGCACGCACGCACGCGCGCATCATGCCATAAGCTCATCTGGCTTTAGCCAGTTGAGCTAAAAAACCTCAATATTAAGACCTTATGTACATTTCTTAGGTCTAATATGTGTTTATATACATAATTAAAAAGTTCGGCTTAAATATTTAGTAAAAGGACTTTAAATTGACAGTTAGTTTTTATATAGAGGTGATCACTAAAGCAAAATTTACTGTATGAACATGATCAATTTGTTTCGCACAAATACATTGTTCTAGTTAATAAAGAATCTGATCAGTTACGAAGATTATCACATTACAACCTACCATAATATGATAAAAACTTTGAATATACTCTACCTCTTTCTATTGGCACATTCTACTTTCTGTTACAGATTAATGAATTATTTATGAAAACATTACAAGTACTAAAAGACAACTTCTATGGATGGAATAAATGTATTAGGTTAAAGTAGAACTTTAATAGCTCATAGTTTTATATAACAAATTATTAAAAAGTCTGTCTTACAAATTTGATTATTTGAAAAAGAATAAATTTTCAATTGAATACATGCAATGCCAATAACTACATGTAGTGGAGACAGAGGAAACAATAAAAGTTGACAAGCCTAACACTCAAGTAAAATTCGATTTATCTATACTCTAAAGGTTTGCATATGTGCCCTCTAATGCGCACGTGTATGCATGTGTGTGTGTGTGTGTGTGTGTGTGTGTGTAAGAGTTACAGCTGTATTAAGATGATACCTCTACTGGAGTAGTGTCCGGTATCTCCCGTAAAATAACAATACATCTGTTATGATTAGGTCGCACCTTCTCTCCTTTCTCATCAACCTGAAAGTTCTGAGACTCTGAAAAATTAAATAAATTTTAAGTATATAAAATGTTCAGTCTCACATTCTGTAATTTTAAGACATTTATAAGACTGAATTACAACAAACATCTATGATAGATAAAAACACTTGGTATAGGTCTGCTTGAACACCAAGACATGTTTTTTAATTCTCCTTTTTTGGATTTTTTAGTTTGATTGAGCTAAAGATGCAACATTAAGGTTTTTTTTCCTCATGTAAATTGTGAATTCATTCAATTCCAATGCATGAATAAAAGGCCCATGATGCTTTACAACTTACCAAAGAACAAGTCTTATTATTTTTAGCATCTCTTGCAGTATTTTCATATAATTAAAGGGACAATAGAGCTTTCAGGCACTAGGCATAAGAATAACAGATTATTGACAGGTTCGACTAGTGCAAGGATAATGTCTTGGAAGTGGTATGCTTGTTTGCAGCATACTGACTTGGTTAGCTCGCATCTTAACAAACAAAATCAACCCAGGTTCACCAAAAATAATGATTTGGGTGTTAACCCTTTCACTGCCATATATAAGTGTACGCTATATGCCAGGGAAAATATGGTATTTCCATAATGATAACATATAATGTTCATTCAAATCAAAACTACTGGATGGATTTACACCAAATTTAATATGCATGTTTGACATGTAATATTTAATGTTTGAAACAAGTTTTGTAGTGATATCACTTCATAAAAATACATTTTAAATCTGTGAAATTGTCTAAATTGTCATTTATTTTGTAAATTCGACCAAAATTTTTTTATGTAATGTTTACTGGAAGCTACAAAAACAACTACTATTGTCAAAAACCTGTCATTTTGTTTTAATAAAAAGCACTAAACAGACTGTGAGTTATTTTTCTAACAAATACTTCATTTCTGAGTTTTTTCCAATCTACTCCCAGTACACAAATAGTGTATGGTAGGTGCGGAAGCATGGCGAAAAACACAAAGCTGGTTTCGAAGGGCAGTCTGGGCAATAATAACGCACCTCCCTCCTCTTGACACCTTTCTTGGAACAAACTTTGCACAGTCTGGTGGGCCTTTGTTTATTTTCAGTGGGAGGAATGGTTTCAGGGAAATGTTTATCCCGCAGGCGAACTATGTCCTCTTGTTCATTTACAAAGGTGGATGGTTACCCTTGTATGCCCAGGACATGATAATTGACTCAAGAAATGAAAGAAATGGCTTGTCATAACCATCCTTACATGCTAATATAAATGCATCACATGCACTGACTTGAACAAAATGAAAAAACAGTTTCTTAGTCCATTTCATGGACTTGCGGGTAGTCGTATGGTTGGATAACCTGATCCTGCTTGTCAACACCCCCCATATTTCGGTTATATTCTGCTGATGCCTTTGAGCGTTTGATTGTCCCATTTCGCCCTCTGTTACGGACAGTCACTTCATCATGTCCATGAATTGTAGACAGTATGTAAACAACTTTTGTACTGTGAAATTAAGTTGCCACAAATTTGTCATCTCCTAACAAAGCACAAAGTCACCTGTTCTATCAACCGCTTGCTCTACCAGCTGTGGTGGTATACCACGGTTTGCTCGGATAGTACCACATGCAAGAGTCTGCTTTTCTCTAAGGTACAAGTAAAGCCACAAACTAGTGTACCAGTTGTCTGTGTAAACATGGTTACCTTTATTGAGAAGTGGTGAAATGAGAAAAATCACCATTTGTTCACTGGTAGAGAGATGAAGTGCATCACTGGGAATTACAGGCCTTATTTCATTTACCGGATCATCTTTACCAGCATACACTTTGAACCGATAACAGTAACCACCACTGCCCCTAATGCCACCATCAGATTCACAACACAAGTATATTTTTATCCCAAACCGTGCTCGCTTGAGGGGTATGTATTGCCGGAAAAGCAACCTGCCTTTCCACAACAACAGGCTTTCGTCAACACAGATATCCCTTCTTGGTTCATAAACTGTCTGAAATTTTTCAAATAAATGATCAATCACTGGTCTTATTTTATATAGCCTGTCATAATTAGGAGCATCCCTGTCTGGTAAGTTACTATTATCATGAAAGTGTAGGAATTTCAGTACAAGTTGAAATCTGTTGCGAGTCATCAGCAGGTTGAACACTGGCACATTGAACAAAACCTTTGTGGTCCAGTACATTTCAATAGAGGGTAAATTTTACAAGACCCATAAGAAAAACAATAGCTAGAAACTGTTTCATTTCATCATTGCAGGTGTCTACCCAATCATGAACTCTAGAAAATTGCTTGAGATTCGTAGCTGCCTTATATTGTCGGGCATATAAGTTTGTTTGAATGCATAAATGATTTATGAAATCGTCATCAAAAAAACAGTTCTAAATAGTCAATTGGCTGGAAATTATTGGTATCATGTGTAATTCCTGGATTTTCAGAAAAAGGAATGTCATTTGGTGGCTGTCTTCCTGCATTAGTCCATGAAGAAATCCCCCTATACTGTTGTAAGTACCTCGTCCACGTCCCCTGCAACGCCCCCTAGGTCCACGCCCCCTTGCTGGTGTACCAGATATACCAGGTGTAGGTTGACCCCTACCTCTACCCCTGCCCCTGCCTCTGCCACTAGGCAAATTATTCAATCTTGGCTGTTTTGGTTGAGGATCAGGAGTATAATCACTGTCACTTTCTGATTCTGATGAGAAAGAATGTCTACTTTCGTTTTCAACATGATCATTTTGTGTTAGTGCATCTAAAACAACAGGGAACAGTTGTTCAGAATTTTTAGAGTTATTTCCAATTTCCTCATTTTCTGATTCCGAGTCCGAATACAAGTCATCATCACCACTATCAGAGTCATTTTGGAGTTCTGCAATAACATCTGCTACCGAAAAACATGATCTACTATTTTTGCGATCAGCCGCCATCTTGGAAAAAAACACAATTCCTTCAAACTAATTATTTTCGGCCATCAAAACAACATGTAAACGCCATTTTGTGTGTCACGTGACATGGCGAATGTTAGCACTGTGTATCTTTTACATAATAATATAATTGAGTTACCTCCCTTAGACCATATTGATCTCTGAACGTGTTACGAAATTACCCCGGGGTATAGGCGTATAGGAATTTTTTTTACCCCGAGCACTGCTCGGGGGAAGGCAGTGAAGGGGTTAATAAATTGGGATCAGAAGTAATATGCTTACCTCTGAGAAGTTCTGTGATTAGTTCTGTGTTGTTTGTTAGTTCCTGTATCTGTTGTAGGTTGGCCACAGTAGCAATCGGTAAATACTGATCAGAATCCATTTGTGACTGTAAATACGAATCACTGGCAAGTGTTTCCCTGTTAAAAAAAAATATGTATCATTCATACAGACTTTGATCTTTCAAGTCAAACTTGAATCATTTGCAAGTGTTACCTTATTAAATAGAAAAAGAAATGTTTTTGTTTTATATGTTTTTTTTTTTTTTTTTTTTTTTTTTTTTTATTTCACTAAAAACAAATTAATACTCGAAAATTGAGCTGAACTTTTTGACCCAGGGGTCATCTAAGCCCCAAAGATTTGAAATCTAGGGGCCCAGTTCAACTTTTGGGGGCCCAGCCTTATCGAAGGCACTTCATATATGAAAAAACATACAGTTACTATAGTTAAACAAATTAAGAATATTTAGTGTTCAAAACTTTATTCTTCTTGTCATTAATTAGCTATTTATATAATGATATTAAGTGTGCTGCATATCATACAACCACTGCCAGCCATCCTCCCATGACTTTTTTGTTAGCTCAGATGCATTTGTACTTTACTCCAAATTTTATTTATAGGTGTTTGTCTACAATACGAAGCAGATGCACCTTTAATGAATTTCCGCATGCCAACAGGAAGTTTAACTTTAAATAACAGAGTAGGAAATGAAATGGCACGAAATTCTAATTCTGGAAAGAATGCACGACAATACCATGTGTTGACTATGTGATTTAATTTTGCTATTACTGTCGTCAAAAAAAATAATCACAATGATGATTGGTTATCACTGGTAAATGAAATGTTGTACTGAAAATTGATGAAAAATAAACAAGGTCTTCAAATTTACCCACAGACCATTGTATATTGTTTATGAAATATTTGATGACATTTTTTTACCCTATAAAAACAATTTTATTAAAAACAAGAGGCCCATGGACCTTAACGCTCACCTGAAGATATTGTCCAATGCAGTTTGCAAAGTGCAATAGACAATATATTAAGTACAGAAACTTTAAAAGTTTTCTCAAGTTAAGAACTCCCACAAAACTTAATCAGAAATATATCCACTCACATTTCATTTATAAGTAGCTTATATAATATGCATGAAGTAACTGTAGTGCAATGAATAATTTCCAAATCATAAATCAATTTCAGTATACTTATGCAGCTATGTCCTTGACCTTTGAACATATATGACCTCAAAATATATATGATTGTCATGTCAATACCTACAATATTCTAATATACATGCCTATACAAAAAGTTGATAGTTTTCAAGATTATTGGCAATTTTAGTCTTCTTTTGCAGCTGTGACCTTGACATTTCAACATATGACCTTGAACCATATATCAAAATGATCGTCATGTCAAAACCTACAATATTCTAATATACATGCCTATACAAAAAGTTGATAGTTTTCAAGATAATTAGCAATTTAAGTTTTTTTTTTGCAGCTGTGACCTTCACCTTTCAACATATGACCTTGAACCATATCAAAATGATCATCATGTCAAAGCCTACAATATTCTAATATACATGCCTATACAAAACATTAATAGTTTTCAAGATATTTAGCAATTTAAGTCTTCTTTTGCAGCTGTGACCTTGACCTTTCAACATATGACCTTGAACCATATCAAAATGATCGTCATGTCAAAACCTACAATATTCTAATATACATGCCTATACAAAAAGTTGATAGTTTTCAAGATAATTAGCAATTTAAGTTTTTTTTTTGCAGCTGTGACCTTCACCTTTCAACATATGACCTTGAACCATATCAAAATGATCATCATGTCAAAGCCTACAATATTCTAATATACATGCCTATACAAAACATTAATAGTTTTCAAGATATTTAGCAATTTAAGTCTTCTTTTGCAGCTGTGACCTTGACCTTTCAACATATGACCTTGAACCATATATCAAAATGACCATCATGTCAAAACCTACAATATTCTAATATACATGCCTATACAAAACATTAATAGTTTTCAAGATAATTAGCAATTTAAGTCTTCTTTTGCAGCTGTGACCTTGACCTTTCAACATATGACCTTGAACCATATATCAAAATGATCGTCATGTCAAAACCTACAATATTCTAATATACATGCCTATACAAAATGTTAATAGTTTTCAAGATAATTAGCAATTTAAGTTTTTTTTTTGCAGCTGTGACCTTCACCTTTCAACATATGACCTTGAACCATATCAAAATGATCATCATGTCAAAACCTACAATATTCTAATATACATGCCTATACAAAACATTAATAGTTTTCAAGATATTTAGCAATTTAAGTCTTCTTTTGCAGCTGTGACCTTGACCTTTCAACATATGACCTTGAACCATATATCAAAATGATCGTCATGTCAAAACCTACAATATTCTAATATTCATGCCTATACAAAACATTAATAGTTTTCAAGATATTTAGCAATTTAAGTCTTCTTTTGCAGCTGTGACCTTGACCTTTCAACATATGACCTTGAACCATATATCAAAATGATCGTCAGGTCAATACCTACAATATTCTAATATTCATGCCTATACAAAACATTAATAGTTTTCAAGATAATTAGCAATTAAAGTCTTCTTTTGCAGCTGTGACCTTGACCTTTCAACATATGACCTTGAACCATTTATCAAAATGATCGTCATGTCAATACCTACAATATTCTATTATACATGCCTATACAAAACATTAATAGTTTTCAAGATATTTAGCAATTTAAGTCTTTAAGTCTTTTTTGCAGCTGTGACCTTGACCTTTCAACATATGATCTTGAACCATATATCAAAATGATTGTCCTGTCAATAACTACAATATTCTAATATACATGCCTATACAAAAAGTTGATAGTTTTCAAGATTATTGGCAATTTTAGTCTTCTTTTGCAGCTGTGACCTTGACCTTTCAACATATGACCTTGAACCATATATCAAAATGATCGTCATGTCAAAACCTACAATATTCTAATATACATGCCTATACAAAAAGTTGATAGTTTTCAAGATAATCAGCAATTTAAGTTTTTTTTTTGCAGCTGTGACCTTCACCTTTCAACATATGACCTTGAACCATATCAAAATGATCATCATGTCAAAACCTACAATATTCTAATATACATGCCTATACAAAACATTAATAGTTTTCAGGATATTTAGCAATTTAAGTCTTCTTTTGCAGCTGTGACCTTGACCTTTCAACATATGACCTTGAACCATATATCAAAATGATCGTCATGTCAAAACCTACAATATTCTAATATACATGCCTATACAAAACATTAATAGTTTTCAAGATAATAAGCAATTTAAGTCTTCTTTTGCAGCTGTGACCTTGACCTTTCAACATATGACCTTGAACCATTTAATAAAATGATCGTCATGTCAATACCTACAATATTCTAATATTCATGCCTATACAAAATGTTAATAGTTTTCAAGATATTTAGCAATTTAAGTCTTCTTTTGCAGCTGTGACCTTGACCTTTCAACATATGACCTTGATCCATATATCAAAATGATCGTCATGTCAATACCTACAATATTCTAATATACATGCCTATACAAAAAGTTAATAGTTTTCAAGATAGAGTGACAAATATATAATTTTTATTAAATTCCCCACTCAGTGCCTCACAATTTCCCCATTTTGAGTCCCATGGCTACCATTTGTGCAAATCTGAAAATAGATGACCTAAGGATGTTATAAATGAAATAACTAAGGTATATCTCTTGTAGATTCAGAGGAGAAGATTTTTAAAGTTTTTCACTATTTCCCCTCTTATGGGGCCCCAAGGGGACATAACTCCTTCATTTGTGCAAATCTGAAAGAGCTTCACCAAGGCATGATGGTTACCAAGTTTCATTAAATTTGGCCCAGTGGTTTTGGAGGAGAATATTAAAATGTAAAAAGTTTACGCACGACGGACGACGCACGACGGACGACGCACGACGGACGAAGATGGATAGCAATAGCTCAGGTGAGCTAAAAACCATAACTAAATTGTGTATCAGGTACCTGAATACTAACATTACTAATTGTACAGTTACCATTGTAATCACTAACTGATATTTTCTGTAGTTTGAATGAGTGCAATATCTTTAATTTAGAAGTCTGTAAACTTAAATGCAAAGAATACCTCGAGAAACATATTTCCAAAAGTCGTTTAAGAACTTGTCGTAATTGGTCTTCAGACACAATTTCATTTGCAAGTGGCTCCTCTGTTTCTGTAAAACAAATTATAGTTCAGACATCTGATATAATCTTATTTTATCTTTTACATAGAAATATAAATAATACAATTACTTCCCAACACAATAAAATAAATACGATTACAAACACAAATAAGTTTAAAATAATAACATTTAATGTAGGTCAAAAGTCAACCAGCATGGCAAATTTTATAGAGCTTCATGCACTATGTTATATATATATATATATATATATATATATATATATATAAAACAAGTTTTAAACTTATAGAGCTTTCTATTCAAGATAAGATGACTTTAAAAGGTCTTACTACTGCTGACTACAGTAAGCTACATGTACTTCATACCACTGTGAACTTAACTGTGGGATAAGGTCAACCAGATTTGTATATTTTGAGAGCTTCATGACCTTGAAAATGGTCAGTATCACAAACTATTTTTAAGCAATTTCTTTCATAAATAAGTCTATTCCTTCCACTTATGAATTAGCAAAATAACCATCAAGTGAAACATATCATGACATAATAGCATTTCATTTTCAGCTACATCAGCACACACAAATATCAAGAAAATTTATATTTAAGTCTAGGGTGAATTTCAATGCAACTTCTTTGAAACAAGATACATTTAACTTATCTTTTTAATGTGATGTGTAAATATATTACATTTATTTACACATTTTTTGTAAGCATTATCATATACACAAGAATTCCATGGATTTAAATGTCTCGTTTGGTTAGTTTTTGATTGAGTAGAAAATACTTTTCTTTAACATAAACTTTCACATTTTGACATGCTGCTGCCGCCGCCGCCAACAACACCAGAAAAGTAACACCAAAGTCTTGCCTTATGGCACTGCCAGGCTCGAAAAAACTAAAGAGAATAAATAATTGTATTGCATGAAAAAGGACCAAATGATTCTAAGAAAACAATGTTACATTTCCCTACCTGTTTATCGTCAATAGAAATAAACATGAAATTGGTAAGAAAACAATATTACATTTCCCTACCTGTTTATCGTCAATAGAAATAAACATGAAATTGGTAAGAAAACAATGTTACATTTCCCTACCTGTTTATCGCATAACTTTTTATACAGAACTAACCAATAAATTAACACCTGATCACGGGAAAATCCCTGAAAAGAAAATGAAGATAAAGGATGTACAACTGATTCAACCAAAAACTGGATTTGAATGACTTTACACTACTTACCAGATGTTGCATTTTCTCCTGAGTAAACATTTTGGTTATCATTCAATGTCTGAACATCAGCTGGAAGAGGAGAATCAGAGGGAGTAAACCCACCCTCCCCAGGCTCTCCTCCTTGATCTGAGGACTTCCCCATATCTCCATTAGTATATACATAATCTACAAGTACAGAAAATGTAAATAACTTAATGACAAAACTACTTAACGGTAGTATTAAATACAGAAAAATCTCAAACAGTTACACCCTCAAATCAAATAACTCAATTATAGAAACAAGTTTCAAGATTGTTTTGCTTTATATTTCAAAAATTAACATCATTTATGTATATATGACATTAATTGAGAGTCTGACAACATATCTGTAGTAAAACTTGTATATACAAGAGGATCATAAAGACACTTTACTAACACCTAGACTTTTTTCAACAGAATCTTTTTTCTACAGAATACTTTTGAGCAAGTTAGAAGAATTATAGGGAAATAATATGGTCTCTAGAGTTTTTCACAAGATTCATCTCTGGTTGTCCTAGTGTTGCATTGTTTATTTATTTATTTATTTAATCTTGAACTATCTTTTGTCAGGAGTGAAATGTGACTTTTATAGAGTACCAACAATGAAATGTTGACAGATAATGCACAGACTCATCAAAAAAATTTACATGAGCATTTGTGTAAAGGTGAGGTAAAAATATTTTTGGCAGACATAAACAGGTGGTCTTAATTTTAAATGTCAGCCATAGACAGGTGGTTTTAAATTTCAGTATCAATTCTTAAATTTAATTAAAACTCAGACAACAATTTTTTCCTCATAGTGACAAGTGTGCCTGATACATCAATTCTTATCTATCAACCGTGTAATACGGATCTTATCAAGCTAGACATTAGGTTTTAAGCTGACAGTCACAAAATCATAGATTACCTACACATATCAGGTAAAACAAACCAGGTTGATAAGTAAATTGTTGAATACTCCCACATTATCTTACCTGTTACTACATATTTATATATACATACATTTATTAATTTTTATTATAAATTTGTAATAGTGTATAAAAAAGACATAATGACAACATAGGGGTCGTAAATATTCCAGATATAACTGGTGTTACCTGAATGAAAATGACAAGCACTTATCTATACTATATATATCTCCGAACATCACTGCAGAAGGAATAATACCAAGGCTATTGCTAATTGATAAATTACTAGCAATGCCACATTTTTTTAGGGGAGGGGGAGACTTCTAGTATGTCAGTGAATATATATGTATATATGACCATAGAGTTGAGTTGAGTAATGGTGTTTAACCCCTTCCAGGCGAACGATGCATTAATGTATTGCAGTTAAGATGGCGGACGATATGCATCGTCCGCATTAATGCATGGCCGTTAAGAGGGCGAATGATGCATTAATGCATCATTTTTAATGTCCCCGAAATTTGTTTTGTTTCAAATAAATCCATAATGCTTTTTGTCTCTCCTGGTTATAAAGTATCATTTTATGTTTCAGCTTAAATATTTCCTAAAAATTGTTATTTTTTTAGATTCAAACTTATATTAACACGACTTGAAACATAAATTTGATTTGTTTACATCCAGGTCCCCAGTTGACAATCTTTTTTGAAGATTGTGCAAAATTAATAATTTAAAGCATTAACTGGTGACGATGGGCGAAAATTAAAATCTGGTGTGTTAATGTTTTTTAACAAGAAGTAAAGATTATTGTTAAACTGCCAAGAACAAGACAAACCTTCAGAGAAAGCAGATACACCTTTAACCAATGTAACACGATACTATACTGACGGCGTAGGAAACCTTACTGGCTCACAATGCCAAATTTTGGTCTTGGTGTAATTTTATTATAAATGTAATGAAAATCAGAATATATTCAAAAATTAAACATGAATAAGATGTATAAACTAAGTTTAAACAATACAGTAACAGTAGAGATACAGTAGCATTAGAGATATCCGATCGCTCATCTCAACTTGGAACGAAACGTCACTAAACACGCATGTGTGCAGCCATGATTTACTGATACAGATTATTTGGGCTTTACGATTCTAAAATAATCACAGTTTTTAAACGGATGATTGTTTATTGCGAGTTAACAATCTTAAGCCAAATACAGCTAATCTTTTCCGATTCAAATAAAATTCAGCTCTATTAAATACATCAAATAAAAGCCAAATCAGGAAAAACTACAAATCATCACTGCGAAAGTGCGCATGACTTGACCTAATTACACCTAGCTAGTGTCATTTCACAGACATACAATCCTTTTTATGGATTAAATGGGCAGTTAAATCAATTATTATAACAGCTCTTGCTTCACATTTAAGATTTGTTCTATATTTGGAACATTTTAGGAGGTCATCTTGTTTCCATTTCTAAATAATGATTTTTTTGTCAATGGCTCCACTTTCAAGACTGTAAGGTGGAATTTTATTCTTTTCAAAGGTCCCCTACTGTGTATGGCATGGAAAGACAAAAAGGATGTTACCATATTATCAACCATTCACAATGAAGCTAGAGCTGTAGTGTCCAGATCAACCAACATCAATGGCCAGTTTCAACAGATTGATATCCCATGTCCTAAGGCAGTAAAAGACTACACAAAATATATGGGTGGAGTTGATGGAGCTGACCAGTATGCTCAGTATTATGCATTTATGCATAAAACCCTCAAATGGTACAAGAGGGCATTTTTTAAATTGCTTGAAATAGCTAAATTGTGTGTTTTCCAGTGTTACCTGGAGAGTCCTAATCATCAACCAGCACCTGGTAAACCTGCTACAACTTTCCTTAAATTTACACAGAAGGTTATTGCTGGTTAATTCGTGGTTACCAGCAAGACCAGAGCTGGACGACCACCACTTGCTCCACTAGAAGCAAGACTTGTGCAGAGGCACTTACCTGGCCAGTTTCCAACAAGATCTTGGTGCCATCTTTGCTGTAAAAAGTCACCAATGAAAATCAGGCTGTTAGAAAACAGACAAAGTTTGGATGTCTTGACTGTGGTAAACACAAATGTTTACCACAGTGCTTCACTGATTTCCACAGAAAAAGGGTATACTGGCAGTGAATATATTGTTAGTGCTCAAACAAACTGTAAATATGTTTATGTGATATTTTAAAGTTTAATGAACTTTTTGAAGTTTTGGAATCAACAGATTTTTTTTAAGATTCACAACTTGTAAATATTTTTTCCTTGGTGGCAGCTTCAGCAGCAAAGACCTATATGAACATAATTAAGTAATCAAGTTAGCTTCACATTTAAAAAACCAGGGGCTCAGAAGGCTGAGCCTGTATCACTCACCTGGGCCAGGTAATCTTAGTAGAAGATGTTAAAATCATTCCTGTAAAGTTTGGTTTAATTCAAACCAGTAGCTTCAGAGGAAATAGGACCAACCATACATCATTCCTGCAATTTTTGATTCGATTTGCTTAAGAAGCTTCAGAGGAGATAGCCAATATATGCTTTCCCCATAGGGTCCAATGTTAAACTATGTCCTGCGCTGCCAGCCATGTTTTTTGGTGGATCCGGAAAATTTCAGAAATCTTAGTAAAGGACCATCCATACATAATTCCTGTAAAGCTTGGTTCAATTGCCTTCAGTAGTTTTAGAGATAGCCAATATATGCTTTTCCCATAGGGTCCAATGTTAAACTTTGTCCTGTGCTGGCGGCCATGTTTTTTGGCAGATCATAAAAATATCGGCAATCTTAGTAAAGGACCATCCATACATCATTCCTGTAAAGTTTGGTTCAATTGCCTTCAGAAGTTTCAGAGGAGATAGCCAATATATGCTTTTCCCATTGGGTCCAATGTTAAACTATGTCCTATTTCACCTATCTTGGTAAAGGACAGGGGTCACGCTGACTTCAATTTTTTTTTTCTCCAAAATTTTCGCCAGAATTTTTTTTTTTTTGCCATATACAATTTGTATGGGCCAAAGGTATTTTCTGGTCGAATTGTAATTTCTGGCGAAAATTTAATAGAAATAAATTGGCTTATAAAATGCATGTCTGATGACATGAAGAACAACAACAGTTTTCTTGTTTTATTTCTTTTATTCATAAAGTAAATCATTATAAGTAATAAGTAAACTGTAAACAAAACCGTCAAAAGCACAAATTTAATTTTTACTACTTTCAAAGATCTACCGATAATTGATAATCTCAATATAATTTAGCAATTACCTGTGATTATCCATAAACGCAGCTTGGTAATCACTCGCTTACATAGGTAATTAATCTCGTTAAATGATTAATCCACCTGTAATTAACACCTTTACACGTGGAATTTTGTTTAATCAACATCATGTACATGGCTTCGATGACCCAATTTAACACTCATTCGGAACTCTCTAGATCTATGCTTTGATAAAACACATAGACAGAGACGGAAACCTGTTGCTTTAACGACTCTCTACTCATGTCCGTGAAGCGTAGTGAACCTGTTAATGTAAACATTTTTTTCGCCATGACTTTCGCCTATGTTCATTTTTTATCGCCAATTTTTTTTTTTTTTTCATTTGCGAAAAAGCGAACAGCAGCGTGAACCCTGGTAAAGGACCATCCATACATAATTCCTGTAAAGCTTGGTTCAATTTGCTTAAGTAGCTTCAGAGGAGATAGCCAATATATGCTTTTTCCCATAGGGTCCAATGTTAAACTATGTCCTGCACTGGCAGCCATGTTTTTTGGTGGATCCGAAAAATTTCGGCAATCTTAGTAAAGGACCATCCATACATCATTCCTGTTAAGTTTGGTTCACATTGGTCCAGTGGTTTCAGAGAAGATAGTAGAAATGTGAAAAGTTTACGGACGGACGACGACGGATGCCAAGTGATAGCAAAAGCTCACCATGGCCTTTGGCCAGGTGAGCTAAAAATAGTAAAGTAATTATATACTAATGAACTAATCTAATTACTTCTAACTTGTAATTCTTACACATTTTGTTTCTATACATAAAAGAAAAATACACATTAATTTTCAGTAATTTCAGCCAAAACAATAGTTGAATTTTAAAAAGAGGTTCAAGTCCAATATAACTTAATAAACTGCCCTATTATAAAAAACAAAGATGAAAAAATCATAAAATATAAAATTTAAATTCTGATAATATGCCTATACTATGACATTTCCGTCTGACTTGTATATCAAGTTAAAATTCCTGCACTAAGTCGTAATGCGTTTGCATGTTTAAAATATACTTTTTCAGAATTTCATTTCGGTAAAATATTCTACCTTGTAAATATATAGGGTAGAAAATCACCGATTGCACCAGAGACGTATATAACTATGATTGCATGAACTATTTCAAAGCCATCATAAGTCAGTAAGGGATGTCTCGCTTCTTCAACACGACGCTATTTCCAGTTTTGATTTTGATAAGAAATTTTAGTAAAATGTACAGATAGTTCAAAAAGGTATAAAATTGGTTTGGGAATCATTTAATATTTACCTACACTCTATTTTTTTTCTAGGTCGAGGAAATAATACAAATTTTAATTAGATGCTACTGCGCATGCTTGTTTTATTGCATTGTGGCATTTTGTCCTGAGAGGGATTGAAGTTGTACTCTTGCCTTTATTTTAATAATACAGTAGATTCCACTTAATTGCATACCGGTTAATTGCATATTCCGGTTTATTGCATAATTTTTCTCTGCACCAAACCATTTCCTATTTAAACAATGTAAAAAATTCCGTTTATTTGCATAAACAAAAGTCTGAATTCCGCTTAATTGCATAAAAAATTCTGAAAATTATGCGATCTTGGTCTAAAGTTTCATGATTACAAAATATATTTGCCGACAATGCCAGGTAACCTCGAGAGGTGTTTACATTATATAAACAGGTGTACAGCTAACACCAGGTGAGATATGAAGCCAGTTAATTAGTGTTCACTTTGTAGAGTAGTCATCCAATTGGTCTGTCAATACGCGTTTGTCAGGAAACGTAATTAGTTATGTTAAACCAATTAAAAAGGGCTGTGACAGGTGAAAAATTTGTACCCGTGTCACACAAGTTTTATAACGATTTTTTTAAACTGAAACTTTATTTCCATTACATTTTCTAAACCCATATATGGTTTGACTAGAACTTCGGTGTCAGGTTTTTAAAACAAAGATTAAATAAAACCAAAAACATTTTTTTCAATTAATGTTTTTGTTAACATGGTTAAGGAATGTGTATGTACGTTGACTGTTATCCCAGAGCAAGTTTGATAACGCGTATTTACAGTTCTTTTAGCGTAAACTCAATAAATCATACCTCAATCAAATGCTTTATTCTTTATTTATATTTCCTCTTTAAGATAAACTGGTTGAAATCATCGTTTACGACTGAAAAACCTTTTAGGTAGCAAGTTTTGTCGGCATACAGATTCAACATCAAAGACATTTTTTCACTTAAGGAAGTGACGTTTTATTCATTAATTTCATTGGATCAGACCTAGTTACACATAACAACGGGAATTTCCAATTTATGACTGATCGAATAATTGGTCAATAAACAATTAAAATATAACTTTGTATAAAATAAATAACAAGATAAGACATCTTTAAATTCATTTACAAAAAAATCTGTTTTAAATTTAATTTTACCGGACATCGTGCACGTTGTCAAACAACTGGATTTTTTCTATGTCACATTTAAAAATAGATTATCGTACCGTGAAAGGGAGATAACTCGAACAATATAACTCAGTGCCATGTGCGAACACGTGGATTTTTAAAAAAGAAGTAAATAAACAAGAAATACGAATATCGCAAGTGTTAAGCAACAGTGAATTAAATACCAACAGATGTTCTAGTTACATACATTTTCTAGGATTAAACACAGATCGATGGTCTGAAAGAAAAGTCCACCTATACCACATTTTGGAATCCATGTAAATACAAGGTTTAAAACAATCAGCTAGAATTTTAAATCTTTATTTAGTAAAGAAAATATACTACAAGTCTTGAGATTTTAATTAATTAATTTTTTTTTCAATTATCTTTAATAATTTATTTTTTATGTCAAAGGAATTACAAATTTTCTGCTGTTTCTACATTACACCGACTTTGATGTCTACTAAAAAAAACGGTCTCACCGGGTGTATCTGTCAATCGATCAGCTAGAATTTTTAAAACATTATACAAATTAAATAAAATAATTTTTTTTTTATTCTGAATTATTTATTTCATTTTTTAATTTCAAAGTAATAACTAATTTTCTGTTGTTTCTACAGTGTACTGTGATGCCTACACAAGTACTAAAATGGCCCCAACCGATGTATTCATCAATCGTGCCCAAGGGGCATTTTCGGTTATTTGCATATTCCGCTTAATTGCATAAAATTTTCTGACACACAGACTATGCAATTAAGCGGAATCTACTGTACAGAAATATTATCCCTTCAGGTTTATCCTTTTGTGCTATATTTTTATGTTAAGGGTTGCTGTTTCCCCGAGCACCTGTTTAATTTCACTTGTTAGAAAAAATTCAGGACTGTCTAAATGAATGTGATATTTATCCAGGCTTTGACAATTGATGACGTATTTTTTTAGTGATGAAAGAGTTAACGTCCCAGTCAAGAATATTTCACTTTTATCAAGACGTTGCCAGCTATAGGTGAAAGTGCAGAAATTTTGCCTGTGCATTGCACTGATGGCATTATACAGCAGGGTTCTTTATCATGCCACGGTGTGACATGGGACCTCTTTTATTTTAAGTTCCCATCCGAAAGAACCGTGACTTTCATTTTGTAATGCCAAGTGCTTGGCGAAAGAACAGTCACTACCCACTTTCAAGTCTTGGGTCAGACACAGCCGGGGTTCGAACCCACAACATCCCACTTACGGAGCAAGCACTCTACCAACTGAGCTACCACAGTGGTATATATGACCACAGTTTTCTCCATAAAAAAACTGGACTGCAGTGTATACATATATGGCTATCAGAGATTGATACTGATAAAGAACTTGCAGGGACATGTCTATTCATCTGTTCTTCTATAATGAGTATGAAACATGTGGGTGAAGAGAAATCAACAAAACTTAACCAGGGATATCTACAAAACTTAACTGAAACATTAGACCTTAAAAACTATGTTTTTACTCTCAAGAATTGAATTCTAATATCTGACTTGTAATATCTGTAATCAATCAGATTGAGCATTTTAATAGACTGACAAAAAATTATTAATAGTTAATCTTCTTCAGCTTCAAAATGGCCCAATCTGAAATATGTGCATGTTTACCATACTGATGTTTTTTTTCAGTTTGATCTTTCAATGTATTTGATATATCTTACCATTTGTTTCAAAGCTGTCCCATTCTGCTGTTGTATCAGCTGCTGAAGAAACACTTGTTGTCTTACTACTCAGGAAAACAGTAGCATTAGGATTTAAACCTGCAGTTTTTGGGGTGACCTGAAAAATAAATAAACACCTCAATAAGTATCAATATATACCTTTTTTTCTTTTTAAATTCCTGTAGTTTTTCTTCACGAGTTTCTATAATATTTAGTACCAAACCTTCTTTCTATATGACACCGAAATATGATGAGATAAATGAATGCTATAATCAAGGTCTTATTTTGTTTACAACATTTTGATGCAAGCAATTTATATTACATGCAATCTGACCACATGATAGGAGTATGAACTATGAACAAGAATTCCACAGATTTAAATGTGTCGCCTGGTTAGCTTTTGATTGGGTAGAAAATGCATTACCGTAATTCTTCCATGTATTTGGACCCTCTATGTTTTCGGACACCCTAATTTTAAAATTTTAATAATTTTTTAATTTCCTCTAATATCGGACGGCAATTTTTTACCTCTAAATCTGGACACGTTTTTGCTGAAACGCAGTTGCAGCATGTGATGCAGAGCGCTTGAAATAAAGATTTAATAAAATCAAGAAGAAACTTTGTTGTTTTCAATTATTGAAACTATAAACTGTTGTTTTCACACGTTTATTTCATTGTCTATTGGCGCCATTGCATCGTAACGTGAAACAAGTATGTGCAATGTATTAACGTTTTTATGTAAACTCAATAATATCATACCTTTAATAAGTGCTTTAATTTTCTATGAAAGTTGATTAAAATCAATGTTCACTGCCAAGAAAATCGTGTGAGACAGAATCTTGACGGTACACTAGTTCAACATCAAAGACATTTTTTCTGATGAAAACAGGAAGTGACGTTTTTCACTTATTCTCATTTAGTGTTTGTTATGGGAATTCCAAAAACGACCATGTGATTGTTCCAGCCGACAGACACGTTAAAAATGTTTTCCAAGATGAAAATTACATTAAAATATGTTTGAAATATGATTTAAAATAATTTAATTTTTAACCTTTTATTTGTGGGAGTCGGGACTTGTTCCATCTTTGCATTGCCATTTCTTAAATGTACACACATACATGGAGGCCGATGCATGGAAAATATTGAATGTTTGATTGAAATGAAATTCTCTGAACTTGATCCACAAATAATGCAACACATAATGAATAATAATAATTTGACTGCAGACAATTACAAATAGAAAGTGGCATGTTGGTGCACCTCAAACGTTGGGAGTTAATGAAAAAAGTCACACTGTTTACTTGAAAACAAAATGGCGAGCTCGATGTGTATTACTCACAGAATCATGATTATTGATCAACAAACACTTTAAAAAATAATAATTAATGAAATAAACAAACAAAAGGTAACTTTTACTTGTATTTTATTTAAAATTTAACATTATCGTTGATTTATGCGTGGATATCAATGTTGATAATGTGTTAAAATACCGAGAGGTAACCGGGACCCAAAATCGGCTCTAAAATGTCTCATATTTTTCGGACACTAAATATTCGGACACCCCCAATTTTCAAGATATTTAATTTTCAAATTTCACTAAATTCCCGGACACTTGAAAATGAAATTATTAAAATCTGTCCGAAAACATAGAAGAATTACAGTACTTTAACATAAACTTTCACATTTTGACACGCCACAGCTGCCTACGACGACACCGGAAAAGTAAAATCTAAGTCTCGCCTTATAGCGATGCCAGGCTCAACAAAAACTATGTTAGAGGTGATATTGAATGTAACAGAAACCATTAATCAACAAATGTGGTCTGTTTTACACATTCTTATTCAATCAACTTCATTAATTTTCGTATACAGTTGCAAACATTGTATTTACTGTAAAAGTGCCTTCTTCATAGTAAAAGTGTCTTCTTAAGAGAAACTGTCGATCAAAGTTCAAATATGATATTTATAAGCTATTAAGTGTAAAACCATATAAAAACACAGATAATTCTTTTTGAAAATCGAAGTCAAATCAATTTTCAAGAGTCAAAATCATAGTCTGAAATGTCTAATGTAAACCTTGTACTGGTTTTATTTTTGTGCTCCAAATAAGTATTTCGGGAAGGCCAATAAATTTAAACAAGACTGATTCTGTCAATTAGTGAGAAATTTACAGATTTCAATGGCAAAGCTGATTAGTGTTGGCAAAAGATGTCTAAGGAATGGCAAAACATTCTCACTTTTTGACTTATAATAATGTAGATTCAGACCATATAAAATCATTAGATTTCTAGTGCTGCTATTTGGATTAAACAGAACTCTACAGAAACAAAACTGACAAAAGAATATCATAGCTTTCCAGCAAATCAAAACAAACTCCGAAAGCCACAACATGTGTACAAGGCAAGACCTCTTGTACTTGATACATCTGCTGTTACAAATTAGCTTAAATATTTCTAAGGATGTTTCAAAATTTTTAAAACCTGATCAGACCACCATTTTTTCACTCTAAACTGAGAGTTACAATTATACAAAACCAAAGGATCAATCCATTCACTGTTAAACTGTCAAGCTTTTCTTTTGTTTCCATGGTTATGACATTTACTATGTCTATGATAATGATCATCATCACAATTTTTATCATTTCAATAATGTTATCAGATAAAAAACACATAATACCATTGCTATTCATTGAACACTTGACCAGCTGCAAAAACAAATCTTGTTTATAATAAACTGTGATTTACAGACTTGTGCAACCTGACATAAATGAGGTTCTACATCACTGTTCAAATTATTTAAATTGCATGGCCATAACACTGATAGTCAGTATTTAAACTGAATGGCTATAACACTGATAGAGTCAGTATTTAAATTGAATGGCCATAACACTAATAGAGTCAAGATATTAATACCACTTCTTAATATATATTAAGAACAACCACTACTTATCTTTAACTTAGTAATGAAAAAGGTCACTACCAAAAAACAGTCACTACCTTTTAAGTAAATCCAAGAACAGTCACTATTTGTTAATTTTGAGAAATTGCTACAAATAGTGACAATAAGTACCAAGCTAGAAGAACACAGTCACCATCAATCTTCAAGATAGAAGAACAGTCACTACCAAATTTAAATTTAGAAGAACAGTCACTACCAATCTTTCGGTTATAAGAACATTCATTACTCGTGTAAACAACAACTCATCTTTATGTCATTTTTGAGAGCATTCACCTAACTTTCTTCAAGTTAGTTACAAAAACAATCACTGCTTTTCTTTAAGTAACTTACAACATCAGTCACTATCCATCTTCTGAGTGATTTACAAGTAACTACACTAGATCTTTTAAGTTTTTTACAAGAACAATCACTACTCATCTTTAAGTAGTTTACAAGTTACTTAACCAACTTTAATCAACAAAAATAGTGACTATATATCTTTAAAATGCTTTAAAACAGTTAGTACTAAGCCACTGTTAGCCACACACCTGACTAAAAAAATTTTTTAACCCTGATCTGCTTCTTATGAAGCTACCACTTTCTAAAACATGTTTTACTGGGTGGGTTACAGAAGGGTCATTAATTTCACAACTTCTTTAGTCAGTGAACACCAACATATCACAGGAGATAAAATAATGAAATTAACTTTTCTTTTGTAAAGCAGATTCATAGTGCAAAAAAAGGGAGACTTTTTAGAAAATCTGATTGAAATTTTAATAAATTTCTTGAAGATTCTAGAACACTGAATCCTGAAATCTTAACAAATTGATAAAACGAATATGCTGTGTTAAGTCTTTACACACACCCACATGCGAGAAACTGATTATAGTTTTCAAACCAGATTAATTAAGGCTTCACGTAAAAGAATACTGGCTTTGATTATTTTGTCAATAATTTGATACCAAATATAACTGCAAATCTATTTTGTTATTTGTTACATTAATATAGAGAGGCAAAGTATCCTTAAATATCCATGATGTACTTGGTCACATGATTCAGTTCTCTTTGGTGGTGATAAAATCAATAATCCAGACAAAGTCTGATACAATCTTGCCCAAGTCATTATGCAGCTATTCATTCATACTGCTGAACACACCCCCACATTATTAGAATAACATCTTTTACATCAGGTAAATATATATATAGGGCAGCAAAGAATTCTACAGAAACAAAAGAAACAACTTTCAACCCCCACCCCCCACCCCCCCTTTTTTTTTTACCAGATTTAGAGACATTACACATTACAGTATTATTTACACTGTATAACATTTATTTTGTTCTAAAACCTGTTCCTTTCATTCCTGGTATTCAAATTATAAAAAAATTCCAAAAATAGTTAAATGAATAAAATGTGCATTACATCAAAACAGAAGCTATCATCATTTAATATGAGTGATAGCTCATAAAACCAACCAGGAATATAAAAATCCTTACAGCATGAAGCCAGGGAAATAATTTTCTAATATTCATATTGTTACTATAGTAAATGAGACTGAACAAGATCTATATTTTAAATCAATCAATAATTAAAACATAGGATTTCCCAAGGAAGTAAAGGTACATAGCCAGGTAAAACATACAGGTGTAGAACAAAGCAATGTGACCAGTAAAAATAGGTACAGTAGATACAGACAAATACTGTATAAAGCATGTGACAATGAGGAAACATCAAATAAAACTTTATTACACATGTAATCTTTTTCTTTCTTTTCCCTATTCTAAAAACCTCTTTTTTCATTTTTTGTGCAGAATGTAATTTACCTATTTATCAAATAATATTTTTACTTTACTTGGATTTTTCCTTAATTGTAAATAAATCTGAGAAACCAAATTAGACTGAGTTTTGGCAAAGTGGTCTTAACAGTTTTTAGGAATCACAGCTTGTCTTATTTAAGTTTGAATCCAAACAGGTAGATCCTGGTGTATTTTTTTCTAGTTTGTTTGCCAAACATCAGTGGTTTTCTCCAGTTTTCTTCAACATTCAAAAAACCAACTGCCTGGAAATAAATGAGACTATTGGCTGGGGAATAAGATATCATTACTCTACTCCACTCCAAATTTGATAATTTTTTAGTTCATATGTACAGAGAAGTAAACAGAGAAGTTACGAACTACTTTTTAAGACATCAGTTTTATAGACAGGTGCTTGGTATTTTAACAACTGTCCAAAGTAAAAATAGTCTTTTGATATATTTATGAACAAAATAACCACGAAACTGTCACCTGTAAGATATACAACTTAAATCACATGAAGTACAATGAAACATCTAAATATTATACAAATCAAAATGTCTCAAATGCTAAAAATATTGTCAATTCCAGACACATATACAAATATACAAGTATTCTAAAAGAATACAAGATATTCTCTCTCTCTCTCTCTATTATACATGTATATAAATTCACACTTTGTATCAATGTTAAGGTTTTGTCTATATAAAGAACACTTCATTTTCTCTGTTGTATTTATATACATAAACATTGTAATGTATTTTAAAACTTGGCTAGGAAAATCTGTGTTTTATCTCTAGGTTCTGTGTAATTGACACACATTATTAATAATAACCAGTCAAAATGGCCAGTGGGGTAATAATTTACCTGGCAGTTAATCACCGTAGGTGTCAACTTTCCCAATATCAGTAGGAGACCTAAAGATTTTAACCCCTCCTCCCAATCTGAAAGGTTTTTGGCAACTTTTTTTTTAAAAAACACCATGATTTTCCTTGTTTTTTTCCCTCAAAATTGCATCATGTAACTGTTGTATTTACATCAACACAACATACTTTACAATCTCAAAGTAAAAAGATAATACCAATTAAGTTGGTCCACTATTTACAATGAGGCCACCAACATGCCTATATTTAATAAACTGTAATAAGAAATATAGTATGACTCATTTTAGTTATAACTTTCATCAGAATCAGAAAATGTATTGGACTTGTGTCTTTTTTATTTACAAAGATTTTGACAGATATGTATCCAGTTACATCTCACAAAGAGGTCTGTCTAGTGGTTCCAAAGCTTGGTAAGGAGAGGCTTTGTAAACAGAAACTTTAGAACATGAAGCAACAGAGGCTCCTGGCCTGTTTATGTAAACTGTAGAGATAGAAATACTCACATGACAAAAACTATATATATATATATATATATATATATATATATATATATATATATAATGAATGAAAACTCAGTAAACATAACAATCTGTTCTGATGAACTGTCAGTGAACTTCAGAATCTGAAGATGAACTGTTATTGAACACACGAATCTGTTCTGATACACTGTAAGTGAACTCATGAATCTGTTCTGATGAACATGTGCATCTGCTCTGATGTCATTGTATCCCAAGATTTCAAATATTCAGCCACAGTGATAGTTTGTTATATACTTTTAATATCTAGCTAAAGCTTTACAACAGCTGTGATGATAACCCATCATTGACAGTAAAAAAAAAAAAAAAAAACAAACAACAAACCAGCAAAAAGCTAAGTTGATCTATTTGTAAACACTGGTGCTTAATTTTTCATGAAATTTTTAACAAAGTAGTGTTGGGAATTCTATTTTCTGAAAGTCTACCAGTATATTATATAATAACATGTATACATGCATATTAAAACAAATTAATGCTTATTGAAATCAAACTTTGAAAAAACCATCAATACCTTTTTCAACATGTGTGTTTTGTGTGCATGCTTGTGAATGTGTGTCTTTTAAAACCCATGAACTTTCCATTAGTAACTGTGACAAAATTTTCCTCTCTGCCCCACCACACACACACACACACACACACACACACACACACACACACACACACACACACACACACACGTAATATACAAGTCTACCTGTTGGGTCTCGCCACTTTGTTGACCCTGCTGCTGCTGTCGAGGATTTTGTTTAACACATAAAACAAAGGAATTAGAAGAATAGTAATATACATCCCCTGGTAACATCTATAACTGCTACTCCATGCAGATCTTTCCTGATCCAGGTGTATATAAAAAGAAACTTTCCCTGTCACTTCTAAAATGATCACCATATGTTAGGAAGAAAATTCATTTATCACTAAGACTTGTTACACAGCCATTATTTCAGTCATAATAATCCCTGGTTGTGAGTTTAGTCAGTGTGAAAGTTGAATGTGCTGTTACTTAGCTGAAAACTTTTCATTCCAGAAAATAGGACTATCTGTTACAACTGTGACCAGGTCAGTCACTTAACACAGCAAACCAGTCAAAATCATGACCACCATTGTAAAATATGTTAGATGTAGCATGTATAAATTAAGATAAATCTGTGATGACATATTGACACCAGGTCCCGTCTCTGATATTCTCAGCTACTGTCTAAAACGCACTTAATCTATTATTTTTACCAGTAGATAGGGAAGTCAGTATCTTGTTTTATTGCCTGATAACAACATTAAAAGTCTTTATTTTAGGTTACTAGATAGAGTTAGTTACACCAGTCACTCAATTAAATATAATATTATTTGTTTTAAATCCAAGTCTGTCAGTCTCAGCTATCACTGATTGTGTAGATATATATATATATATATATATTTGTATATAAATAAATAATATAAATTTACATATATATGAATAAATAAATATATATATTTAAAATATAATCTTATTTACAAATCTGGTAATATCTTTTATCTGTTGTCTTAATCGGATAATGTAGAGAATATTAATACTTTACAAGGATTAGCTCATATACACAGAAATACATCTTCCATGCTGTCATCCTAGTAAAATCAATTCCCAATAAACTGATCAAAAGATTTTCTCCTCTAACCATATAAATTTGTGTATTTCAAACAGAGCCCTTCCAGACACGCACATAAAAAACATCACATTTATGTTCCGAGACAGCTATAGTAGAAAGTAAATCCACTTTCTTTGGTAACATATGGTGACAAATCAACACTATAGTCTTCATATGAACTCTGACATTTTACAACTAAATTACCATATCTTTAATCAATTTTTTTTAAAAATAATATATCCAGAGTGAACATTCAAAATCTCCTGACAAAAAAATCCCTGGAAGTCACCAATTTTCTTAAACAAGTAACATATGCAGTCATTTAACTCAGTTTTTATAGTTAATCAATCAATTCACATCTCATTTATTCCAACACATTATATTCCAAAATAAAAATCTATATAAAAAATATATATATACATGTATAGAAATATATTTCTCTCAAATAGCTATTTTATGAAATACTAAATGTTGCTGCTGCCATCCACTTCCCAGTTGTTGTTATAAAAAGCTGACTTGATAATCTAGCACATATCTATCACATGTAATACTGGCAGTGTTAACTTATGCAATATTACTAAATAATTCATTGTAACACAAATCCTCACAAGATTTCTGGGGTAAAATAAGAAATATTTTGAATTTAATGAGCGTTATTTAGAAAAATAGTTTTGTGGGTTTTTTTTTTCTTCCAACATCAGCAATTGAAAAACAATTTCTTGATTATAATAATAAACATGTGACAATCTAACATAGATTTTACTGTCTTATTCCTCCTCGGACTAACGATGACAATATGTCCAGTCAGCATCACCATTAACATGATTATACGATGACATTGCCGATATCGGCTCACTCACAAGTTTGGTTTCCAGGTAACACGACAACAGTTCTCAGCAACACTCTTACATATATTATACATAATATTTAACCACTTCTGATCAATGCTATGCTATTATTGCAGCTCAGAATTGCCTTTTATACAAACTACAACGTAGATGTGAATGACAATCTAATGAGGAAGACACATTTATTACTCTCGTTATCAATGTGCCCGTTTTGTGGGAAGCAAGCAGCGAGCTTTCCTGTCTATGTTGGAGGATGGAGAAGAATACAGCACTTATTAGTAAGCAAGTCCATGATAATTAAATCCACTGAAATATCAAAACAATCAATAATGGAGAATAAAGCTAACTTAGCAATGTCAGAACATAACCAACAACATATAGTAGTCATCCTCAAGTCAATTGTCATAAGAAAAAAAAAATCTTCAGTGAGACAATATTTACTTATCTAATTTATAGCCATGTCCAAGAAAGGCTAATTTGACTACTTCAAACAACTAATTCTACATAAAAATTTTGATATTTTTTTCCTCAAAAACAGATATAACATTACCATTAATATTAGAATTTTTACAAGGTTTAACCACCTAAAGACAAATAAAATGGGAAAACGGCTCAAAAAGATGGTACCTACAATGTCAAGATTACTAAACCATACTAATTGTTTAGTTTTAATCTTTTTTACTGGAATAAATTTCACCACTAAAGATGTTTCCCCCCCAAATAATACTAAAAATTCTCAAACTGCTAAACTAATTGGAGTAGATGGCATACTTTAACGTTTAATGTCCCCGTAAATTTTCACTGCAACGAACAGTTAGTTCATTTAATATGAATTGATTAAAAGACCATCATTATCAAGTTAGCAAAAAGAATTTAATGAAAGTGGCTTTAACAGAAAAAATATAAATATAAGAAGCTGATCATCACAATTAGGGGATATTTACTGAGAGTACAAGTCTCCACAAAGCTCTTCCAGGCAGATAAGCTAAACACTTTACAATACTGTTTGATCTTCTCAAGTTTGTTTTTAAGGAATTAAATAACCATGCAGAGTTAAGTCAGTAAAGCTACATAAAACTTGGACTGATAAGGAGGACATTCTACTGTTGTCTAGATTATGTTGTGTATGTTTGTAACATTTCTGTAATGTGATTTACTACCTGTATTTACAAATTATTATCCTTCTTACATATTACATCACAACACATATGGGCCAACCCTTGAGTTAAGGGTCTAAATGTAGCTAAGACTATTGGTAACAGTTAACAAGTTGAATTAAGTTATATTATTGAATGCACAAGTAAAGATTTTTTTACTTATATATAGGCAGTCATTCATGGATGGTGAAGGAAACTGGATTAGCAAGCGAAATGACAAACTTTCTCATACTAGGAGGATTTAAGCTAGGCAGCAAGATGCACTGTGATCTGTAAGCCAACACTTTAGACTGCTTGGCAACTAAGCTCCAATAATGCAGACCTTTTCCTGCCAGTATCCTCAGGTCCCTTTGTCAGTATTTTTACCAGCACACTTTTCTTGAAACCATGTTGATAGTTTAAAGCAAAGAATTTTAATTTATTAGGTATCTGAATTTACGATAATTGTGATATAGTGCAACATTTATATTATGGCCTATAAAACAACCTATACATCATACTATGACTTTTAAATATGCGATACTGTTTCCTTGTCTGTTGATTGTCATTTGGCAGATAGAGTATCAACTGGTACATCCTGTGTCAGGAAAATGTGACTGGGGGAGTGGTATGGTTGTCTGCAAGGTACACTTTTTTCTTTTCATTGATGACTGCCTCCATTGCTTATTGGTATTGTTCAACTTCATTATTTGAGACAAAGAGGTTGTGGGTTCTAACCCCAGCTGGTTGCTAGGTTGTTGCTGAAGCAGTTGTCAATGAAAAGGAAGAATATCACCTAGTACCTTTTCACTATGCCTACAGGGTAAATTAAGTTAAAAACTACATTAAGTGAAGTGGCTTTGGGATAAATTATAGTCTGGCTACTATACTAAACCTAGAGTTGAAACACATGTACTGTATATATTGCAAACTATATTTTATGTATAACTAATGCCAGCAAGCAATAAGGTGAAGCTGAGGCTATAATTGTGACTTGATTCAATCTTGTTCACATTAATCTAAGATTGAAAATGCATGCAGCAAGGTTTGAAATTCTATAAGTCAAGGCTTAAGAACAAACAATCTTATGTGCTCTATACTGATGTCACCACTTAACTTTTATATAAAGTTACTTGAATTTTAACACCAGTCTATTTGCTGACTGACTGCAGCCAGGTGACAAAAATCTCTGATATATATTCTTTAGTTTAATCCTTGAAACTAAATTTTACATCTTGATCATTAAATTCCAAAAAAACTTCTGTATTCTTTTTTTCGTCACATGTTGAATCCATCTAATGCTAATACCATAAAATCCTAGTAACAGAATTATTCTTTTTACAAACTGGGTCAACAAATTGTCATTAAAAATAAGAGATTTTGATACATTTTGTATTTCTTCAGTAAGAAATGACTTACATTTGTACCTCTCAGTAAAATTTTAATGTTGTTTAAAAGCCAAAATATGACAGAATCAAGTCATTCAATCAAGAATGATTCTGTGAAAAAAAATTTAATGGGTTAATGGATGGGTGGAGTTTAGGAGAATGTGTTATTCAGAAAAGTGAAAACATAATTTGAGTTTCCTGAAAAAGTGCACTGTCTTGTCTGAAAAATTAACAAGTCATGAAAAATTTTTACTTAATAATAAGGGGATGTTTATCAACCAATAATGATGGCCACATGTCTGCCATGATCTAAACATTTCAAGTTAGAATGTATATGTAGCATATGTTTATTAAAGTCTTTGTTATCAGTATTACAACAAATAGATAATACAAAGCAGTCGGGGAGAGTAATATTAATAATGACACAACATATGTAAGTTTATACTTCTGGCAAAAACCTGAAAATCTAATACATTGTAATGATATGCAATCAATCTTAATGACAGATCAAGGCTTGGTGAAACAGCTGATCTGTCACATACAACAAACAGCAGCACGATGAAGTATATGATACACCTCTCTCGGCTTTACTGTCGCAGACAATATTGATTATTGATAAGGTTCTTCTTGGATAATCTTGCTTGCTGTAACATATTTATGAATTTGACAGTCATGCAGATATAAACATCAGCAATGAGGAATCACTGGGATAAGGGAATAATAAAATGCACACACATGCACCCACACACACACACACACACACACACACACACACACACACACACAGCCCCTTATTGAACAAAGAATCTAGGGTGGAATCACAATTAATTACAAAACACAGTACACAAATGAAAACAATTAACTGTTTCAAGGATACTAGGGTGAGTAGTACCCATGAGAAATAACGGACAAACTAACACATACAAGATTGAAATGCAGGCATATAGACTGGCTTTAATGATTATAAATTATGTGACAATCCTCTCTTATTGATGTTATGTTAATGATTGTGTCTTAAAGTGTTGGAAATAATCTATTCTTCCACTTATTGATGTTCATGTCAGTAGAATACAAATAACATCTACTAGAGAAAGGACCAGTAGGCTTTTGTGTTGCCTGAAGACAACTTTTAATGATAAATCTGTATAAAACCTCAGACTCAAGTCATGTCTATAAAACAAACAAGAAACCAAATAAGCCTGTATTTCTCACCTGGTCTATCATGGATTTTACAATATAATATGCATGGTTTAAAAACAAATTAGAAGATGGTCATTTTTACCCCAAAATTTTAAAGGTTAAAATTAGGTCATGACCATGACCTTTTACCTTAAACTCATGAAAGATTTCAAGTCCACATCTGAAGATCCAATGAGTATTTCCATGTATATAATAGAAATAGCAATTTAAATGAAAAATTTCAAAATAATAAAAAAAAAAAAAAAAAAATGCAACAAAATGTATTACCCATTTTAACTAAATTTCACAAAATAATCAAACTATACAGAACTATACGTGAGAGAAACCAAAAATCACAACAGATTTTTTTTCTCATCATTGGTTTCAAGCCCTTATTTCAGCACGATCTAGTTTCTGTAGCCATCACACACAAATCTTAATTGCACTGTCCTATATTTACTTCTGATCAAGTTTCGACAAACAAGATGTAATTCTGTAATTAATATTTTCTGTAATAATCTTCCCTTAACTTTTCACCAAACCCTTTTTAAACCCCAAAATCTGTATGAGTAAATGGTGGCCATAAACTGAGGTTTAACAATATCGCACTTTTTCAAGTGAACCTTGCAAACTCCAGATTATTATTATTATTTTATTTTTTAAAACAAAAATATTTGTCTTCACAAATTTAAAAGTTATTAACCCAAAACACCACCAAATGACAACTGGGGGACCACATTCCATTTAAATCGACTGGGGGACCACATTCCTTTCAAATACTAAGTATTTACTAAAAAGCATGATAGCATTATTGTAAACATTTGCTCCATAATCATTTGGAAAAGGATGCAAGATTTGTCTACTAAATACAGAAAGGTTAAGTGTTTTTTTTTTCAAAATTGAAAATACCAAGCAAACGGAATTTCATATGTGATTTTGTGACAAGGTCATCTTTGTATAAGCATGTATGTAGACATATAATGATAAGTTGATGTATGTAAATAACTAAGACAAGAATTAACGATCAACACAACATGGTTTGACACATTGTTTCATTTTTCACTCATTCATTTCCTTCCCTCTAAGAAGAATGATTTCATTCTATCTCTTTTATCTCCTTATATTATAGAATGTGTAGTAAATATTATTTCACTTACCCCTGGTAAATAAAGAAAACATCAAGTATAGGTAAAGCAGCTAAAATTTAAACTTTGCAGTAATTCAGCCAAAGAATAGTGAGTTATTTTTTGTAATGCACCAAATTTGTCACAAGGCATTAGTTTTATGGTGTACCTGGATGATCAAAATACATTAAAACCTGATACAGTGATCACCTCTAAATAGACCAATGGCCTATTGAGAACAGTATCTTAAGGTTATTTGCCTTCCTATTTCAATCTAAAAGAACACAAAAACTAAATGCAGTATAAAGGCACATTTCTGAAGTTCCTTAGGTGTAAATCCCAACACATAATATGTATAAATTTTTACTTATCTATTTATTCATTTTTGGAAGGGGAGAATTGGGTTAATAAGTACTTATCTAAAACAAGCTAACAATAAACATAAACAGTAAGTAACCAGCCATTATTATAAAGTTGTTCTCTTCACTCAGCATAATATTTCAATGTATATGACTGTCATCTTTATAACTTTTTATGCTGCTGTATCAACTAATTAAATGTTGCTACTAGCAAGTCCATACGAGTTCTTCTATTTTCAACTCAATGGTTTTCATTTCTGATTGTGTAATATATTACATTCTTTCATCCATTCAAACAATCTGAGTTATTTTGTACACATAAAGAGTAAAACTGTTTTCTTTTAATGCTTAATCAACAAAGATTGATGCACATAGAAGCATACGTATGTTTTGTGCTCTTAAAGCTATATTTTTCGAACTTCTTGATTTGATTAGTGTCACAAAAACAATGTTCAACTACCCAGTGTATGTTGACAATTGTATATAGAAAACAGTATAAGAAAGACAACTCAGTTGTCTTCGTTTATAAAAATCATTCTAAAGATGTTTCTTCCTTCTATGCTATATAAATGTTAAGAGTCATGATAATCAACAAAACTACCTTAGTTCATGCTTATTGGAATGAATTTTCTGTAAAATGAATATACCCAAAATAAATGGTAATGATATGAAATATTTGATCAAAATGTTTTGGTTTTTTTTTTAAAAAAAATAAACGACTATGAACTGCTTGTAACACACATTGGAGTAGAATGGAATTTTAGATTACTATGACAATGTTCAAGGGGAAACAATCCTTACAACTATATTACTATTATTACATGTAAATGAATTTCTACATATCAAAATGATACTTGTCTTTTAACTGCACATTTAATGACATATTTTAAGAATAATGACAAATTTACTCTTTCTGTATAGTAAAAAATTTATATAGGAGAAATGCCCAACATGACTGACTTTTTTAGGTTTAATTACTATAAGTAATATATGAAGTTCATTTCCTAATCAGTTCCATATGCCATGCTTAAAGCACAATGTCACTTGAGCTTTTAGAACTGTGTGAATTGTTCAACACTTTATTAATGTCTCTAAATTTTCAATGCTAAATTCTATGTTCAAAATTATTTCTTTTTTACTTTCAGTGCTGGATGACTTATTCAAAGCTCAATGCCTTTAAGTTTGGACACAGGATGTAATGTGCAAAACCCAATACCTATATACAGCTTTGTGTAAACCTTGTTGGCCATGTTCTAACAGAAAAACTATGTGCAATACATGTTATCTCATAAAGTTTCAGTCTCAAAGCCTTCATTACTGTCATGGTAAGCTACTTCAACAAACTTGGTAATAGGTCTGGGACAATACAGACAAATTTCATACAAAGCACAATACACTGCTCTCGATATGATATGTACCACGATATATTAATAATACATATACATGTTATTGTATATGCATAGGGCACTTTCAAATAAATTTTACAAAATTTATTTCTAATACTCTTAACCTGTCAAAAAAAAAACTATGTGGTAAAATGACTGGTATCAAACAATCAACAATATCAGCAAATAATGTTAACTATTATGTTCATTAAGTTATATTAATAATATCAAGAATTAAAATATAGTCATTAAAATTGTCCATCTTCCCGACTAGAACAAAACTGAAAAATTCAAATGAATATCAAAGAAACAGATCTAATTTTTTGTTAATCTTTTTTAAAGAACACCATCATTCCTACTATTAGCAAAGGTGACACGTTTGTTGATTGTTTAGTACTTGCAGCCAGTTTGAATACACAGCGTCAGGATACTCTGAAATAACTTCTGCTCAGATGATTTACTAGCAAATTGCGGCAGTTCAGATGTATCTTCATATTTGTCTTGTTTCTTTTGTATGGGTGTATGCAATGACACATTTTACAAATAACTTTTTTTAAATTTTCTTCTTTTTAAAAAAATCTTTTTCTCTACCATTGATTGATTACAAGTAAACACAATCTCTTACTGCAAACAAATCCCTTTTTTTTTTTTAAAATTTTCACTCAATCTTGACATTCAGCTATTTTCCAAAACTTGAAGGGCTTGTTAAGTCTAGGGAATGCTTTTGTCAATTTCAATGCCTGTGTTTCACTTAATTAGGAGTTGACATTGCTCTAAAGGAAAGTTTAGAGAAAATCTTGATATAGTAGTTTAACAAAAATTTGCTAGTAAATCATCAGAGCAAAAGTTAAAGTCTCTTAAACAAAGTGACTTTCTTCATACATTACCACTAAACATTTATATTTTCTTATTGCAGGCTTTTGGTATCTATTTGAGGAGAGAACCTAATTGCCCACTTATTTTGGGGGTGGAGGTTTATTAATATTATTTAAAAAGCATGTTGATTAACCTACAAGGTACAATTAAACGCAATACAAAGAAAATGGAATTGAAATAAAATGTAATATGAAATTCATATTGCAATATATTGCACATTAAATTAGGCCTTAAAATGATGTGCATTTATTGAATTAAATTATAACTTGTATTTCTGAATAAAGTAGTAAATTCTGTAAACTGTTTTTGCTTTTATTTAATAATTTCACAAGAGGGACTGCCATCTTATAGCATCTAGACCAGAGCATCAATTACTCACTTGTCCACTTGTCCTGACGAGTGAAATGTGTACTTGGACGAGTGATGCTGTTACTGCCACTCATCAAGGTGCCGAGTTAAATTTATCAGACATATACATCAAAGGGGTATATACATCACATCAGCATGACAAACACTGCATACTGCTATATTACAGGCCTTAGATAGAATTTTTAATGCCACTCGGCACAGTGCCTAGTTGAAGAAGAAAACCACTAGGCACTTGGAAATTTCACTCAGCACAGTCACCACAAATGTAAAAGTTTCTTTTTCTATTCATGTTTAAATTTTTAGACTTTCTTTTTTTAGGCTTTTCGCAAACTTTGGATTTTCCACTTTTACTTTCAGTTAACGGTAACTTTTGTTTTGAAGTGGCAGGTTTAGAAATGCTTCCACCTGCAACTGGTTTGTCGTCAGGATCAGTGGTAGTCTAATCAGTGAATTTGAAAACTTCTTTATTAGCTGCTTCATCCCTGTTTGACTTTAGAAAGTCAAACAAAACTGTTTGATTACTTTTCTTTGACGACTGACAAGTACATAAACAGTCGGAACATTGGTTTGATTTGATGCTACTTAAGGTGAATTCTGAATGGGAAACAATAGGTTTGGGCATATGATGCAAATGTTCAAATGATTTTGCTGATTCACGTTTGTACCAGAACGGAATGATGTTTAGAAAGGGGCCTCCCTACACAACATTTTTCTGACCTACACTATATTATCTGCGGATTATTATCAATTGTTACAAACCCCTTTGATGTAAATGTCTGATAAATTTAACTTGGCACCATAACGAGTGGCAGTAACAGCATCACTCATCCAAGTACACATTTCACTCGTCAGGACGAATGAATAATCGAAGCCCTGTATTATTTATAACTACTCAGATTTCTCTGGGCTTGAATTATTCCCACATTTTTATTTGGCCCATTTATTGAACTATGTTTCCCTTTTACATATTTACTGCCTGCAATTTTTTATAAAATATATATACACAACATCATGCAATCTGCTTATCAAGTGTTTTATTCAGAGAATATACACAATGAAGACAAGCCCAGAAATAATGGAGACAAAAGCTAAGGGAACTGAATGAAAGAAAGAACATTCTTGAAATCTTCAACACTAAGGGTTTCTTTCTTTTTCTTTTTTTTTTTTCTTTTAAACATTCTTGATAAACTATTTTTTTATTTTGTGTACCAGTAGAGATCTTGTCACATCTCAATACATTAGTAAATCCCTAATATCTCACAATTCTATACTTTAATGATAAAATCTAAAAGTGAATTTACAGAAAAATTCTAGGGAATCTAGTGGTTCAAGCCTTTTCCCAATCTCTAGAGAAGATCACTGAATCAAAACAAAATTATATAAAATTTAAACAGGGTTCATACAGATTACCAAGTTCAAAATTTAGGGCCTTTTTAGGGGCTCAATAAGAAAAATTAAGGCCTTATTTTCTCTCATTTTAAATATATTTTTAAACATATTAATCATACCTGTAGTGGATATATTGACTGCTTTGAGATAACTGCTTTCAAATTAGAACTGAACAACATATAAACAAAAAGTCCTTAACTGGAACATCTTTAACTCAATACAAATTCTCCTGAATTGAATATCTTTAACTCAATACAAAACATATTTACAAGGGAGGCTGTCTTTTGAAAATTACACATTCTTTAGTTCTGTAACTTTCTCCTAAATTTTTTCCTCCAATTCAAGAGAAAGTGTTACCTTTTGTTTTGACTTTTCTCTTAAAGCATTTGATAAAATTTCAGCCTTTAGCACATCGTTTTTACCAACAAAATCCTGCATACTAGAACAAGAAGCGGTTGATGTGCTACATGGTGATGTATTTGAAGGCGGGGGTGGCACAGTAAATTGTTTGAATGATGTGTGCACATTATTGGTTCTTGCTCTGTGATTTAGTTTGTGTTTTTTCACTTTTTTCGTGAGATTTTAGTGTCTGTTCATCCATTTTCCCAAGATCAATATCCTTTTCACATGCAACACAAAAGGCCTTGAATTTTTCCTCTGATTTTATCACCCATTTATAAGAGTTCATCCATTTTGGGTTAAAAACACATTTACCCATGCTTATCGATTTTTCAGAGCATGAAATTTACGCCGCCATTAATGTGAAACTAAGGCAAAATAAATCACGGAAATGAAAACGGTAAAGACTAAAACCGGAAAACATAATGTGTTATCGATCGCTCTACTTTACATTTTCAAGCTATTTTAAAAATAAAATATTTTGTTTTTATCATTAATAATGATTTTTTTTAATTTTTAAACTTCCACTCAACATTAAACTTTGCAGTTGCTAAAACACTAAACTTTACAAAAATGTCTAGTATCAGTTCCAGATTCTGATTTGAAATTTATACATGACATAAACATTCGACCAACCCTGAAGTCACTGTGTGCCGAGTACATAAATCAAAGTCCTGAAAGTCAATTAATCGCCAAGTGCAATTTTGCAATTTTTTATTTTATTGCATAATGCATAATTGTACTGAAAAGAAACTAACAGCTGCGCCAATTGATGAAAATCAGGGTCTTTTTAGGGACTTGATTCAAGATTTAAGGCCTTTTTAGGGTCAGCTAACAAATTTAGGGACTTTTTAGGGCAGTGCCTGAAATTTAGGGACTTTTTAAGATTGTGCGAACCCTGCTAAATCACACACGTCAAAGTTCTCTGGATGTGTCAAATATCTAATCGATCAATGGTTGTGACCCCACCACCACCAACAACAGACACACACACATACATACTGAGTGTAACAAAGTACAGTGAAACCTGGACAAAATTATCACTCCAAAAGATTTTGTTGTAGGTGTTTCAGTTTACATTTCGTTAAGTTTATGCTGAACTACATATTGTTAAAGCATTACAGTGAATAAAATCAAATTTTAATGAATTATAGACTTGTTGATTCATTTTCAAGCTGAACCACCAGATGATTCAAAACCCTCTGAAATGAAAGTTTAAATAAAGCTTCACATTGTGTAAACTACTATAAAACTTGTCATTTTAAGTTTTCAATGCAACATTCTGAGAAATAGATTTTCATAAGATATTAAATAATGAACAGTATACAAGATTTCATCAATGAATTCAAATTTCAGATATCTTTGTATAGATGTATTTGAAACAGCAACAATTATAATGGCAACTGATTTCCTGTTGAATGTTTGGTCCTTTAAGGTTTATAAAATTTTTGTTTTACGTACCGGTGTTGTCAGTTGTAACTCAGCCCCCTCAGTGTTTCCCCGGTCTGACGTCATCAGGGCAGCTGAGTCTTCTAATGAACTTGCAGTCAGTTCCACCTAAAATAGAAACATGAAGACTAATAGTAGAGTGTTAAAAATTTGGTCTAAATCATAGCCAGCTGTAATTTCAAAATTCTAGCATTTTTATAAAATATTAAAGAAAATTTAAGTTACAAAAATTTGGATATACCTTCATATCACAGGACTTGTACAAGTTTGTGGACTGACAGGGATTAGTCTAGCCTGACTAAGTGGACAAATATCTATATTTTTTCCCAATAAGAAATGATGCATCTCCCTCAAAACTAATTTCTCTAATATTATAGAAAAAATCCACTACACCATGAAAAATATCTGTTTTGAATCTGAAAACAATCCTCATTTTCAAAGTTTGAATAAAGTTTGTCAGCGGTTTTTACAGACCTGAAAAATGACTAGTTCCTTTAGTTTTGTATTAACATAAGTTCATTAACTCCCATAGTTTTTCACTCATAATGCATTAAGTAAAAGGTGGTAATCTTAACATTTGTCTAAGCATATCAGTGATTTTGCTATGGTTTTTAAAAACTACCTTCTACCTTTCAGATTGGGAAAATTTGGACCCTTTTTATGTCACATTTTATGCTCAGAAATTTGGAATTCATTGCAAAGATCCTATATTGTGACAATATCTAACATTTTTTGTCTGTTAGAACAGTTTTGGACAACTGGATTTAACTTAAACAATTTGATTGTGTGTCACTGTTGCCTTTTGGGGAAGTTTAGTTGTCAAATTGGGAAATTTTAGTCTTATTTCTCAAGGGGAAACTACCTTTATTCGGTAGTAATTTTAGGCAAACAAAACCACTGCATATTACCATGGTTTTGTATATTCAAAATTGTTGCAAAAGAACACACAACTGCAAAACAGCTTCTAACAAACTACCAGACTTGTTAAAACAAAATTAAAATACTGTGAATACATTTAAATTCGTGGGCTCCAATTTTCGTTGATGTCAGAAAAAATACCATTTCGTGGGATGATGAATTCGTGGGTTGAGCACCTGTAAAAAAGCCGATTAAAAATATCCGAATCGGCTTTTTCCCCATAAAAGAAAGACAAAATCTGATTTAAAATTCTTTAATGTCGGCTTGTTAACAATTAAAAGTACTCAGATAGATAGTTAATAACCTCCCCTGAATTCTATATACAAGAACTGGCTAGATTGGTAACGACCGTTTTTCGGGTTACCAACAACAGCATGATAACGGCATTACACGTGTTTTTTGTATCTGTTATATGCGATGGTATTTTTATAAGATATTAATAAGCGGTATTTATGAACATTTATCTATATATACGACATTGTCACACATCGACTTATAGTTTATAATTAAAACGACAGATATCCCGATGTACCAAACAGAATAAAGTTTACTGTTTTTGACGTTTTGTTGCATTGCCAACGACTGGACAGTTATGAAAAGATAAAAAGCAGTATGTTAACACCATATTTTCAAATAAAAATTTAAATGTTTATTTCTTTACCTATCTGATGTGTGTTTATTACAAACATACAAACAAAAACAGAAAAATGTTCAGGGGGGGGGGGGGGGGGGGGGGGTGATGTACCCTTTGTCTACCGCCGATTGACCTTACCGGCGTTTGTGGAATTTACATGTCAACGAATATATTTGCAAATATCAGATATTTACAAATATATTCGTTGACATGTAAATTCGTGGGTCATGATGTCCACGAAAACAACGAAAATTGGAACACCACGAAAATTAATGATTTCACAGTAAGGCAAAAGCAGTAGTCCGGCAGCCCAAGCCTTCTTAGATCTTGACAGGCTTCCTGAGCATAGCACACAGAAGTCTGTCAGGTCCCATTTAAAAATCAAAACTGCAATTGTTACCCATAGTCATACCATTTTTTTACAATTTATCGAATTCATTTGTTCTAAGCAGTTTGATTGGTCCAATTCTTTAAGCTTTCTGTAAATCGACCAATCATAAAGTGTTTTAATAAAGAAATACCAAATTGTTCAGAATTTAACTTTGGTTGCGAGTCCATGCTGAAGTAAACAAACTACAATGGCAAATTTTTTAGGCAGGAGTTTTGAGTCTGTTCGAAAAAATTCATCCTAAGACTAGAGGTAAACTGAGGTTATGAATAGAAAGGCTAACAATGTACATATATCCTAAAAATACTTAATTTAAAAAAATTGTCACACAAAAACTGCAGTTTTCAAGAAGCTCTGATGATCACAGGATTTTGTCAGAATGCAGGATTTTACATCAAATACTCCAGAGCTATGCAGACTGCACAGGCACCTTCAAAAGGTGCAGGTATCCTTCCTTTACTATGTTAGGACTCATTTGACTCCGTCCTTCTCTTTTATTTCTAACCCTGGGTTAAGATGAAGCAAATGTTTAAAATTTAAAGTAGTTTAAAATCAGCTGAAGATGAATATGGAAATAAATGTTTCATTAAAAGATTTTGTTGTAATCATCAATAAAAAATGGTGTTTTTGCCAGTTTTTTTTAAACAAGAGGCCCAAGATGGCCCTAATTTGCTCATCTGAGTTTAAATGTAACTGGTATGTCTTGATAATACCTGGTTAAGTCATAACATGTTGCCTTAATAGAAGTGGTTTCAGATAACTTTATTTTTATTGTTTTGGTTTTTAGCTATATAGGTCACTGTGACCTACTTTTGGTAGCCAAAGTGACCAGAAACACAAATGAGAATGGCAATGGTTTAAAGGTGCTACTGACTAATATGAATGAAATGTGAGCAGTAGTGTCTGAAAAGAAGTCTTTTGATGTATGGATGGATGGCAGAGTTCCTATCAATAACAAAAGCTCACATGAGCAATTTTCAGATCCGAATATAAGACTTTACAGATTTGACACATTAATTAAAATATTTTTAAACAAGAGGCCCATGGGCCTTAACACTCACCTGAGTATATGTCCAAAATTGTTTGCAAAGCACAAAAGACAATATATAAGGTACAGAAACTTTACAAGTTTTCTTAAGTTAAGATCTCCTACAAAATTTAATCAGAAATATATCCACTCATATTTCATTTATAAGTAGCTTATATAATATGCATGAAGTAACTGTAATGCAATGAATAATTTCCAAATCATTCACAAATTTCAGTATACTTATGCAACTATGTCCTTGACCTTTTAACATATGACCTTGAACCATATTGATCGCCATGTCAATACCTACATTATTCTAATATACATGCCTATACAAAAAGTTAACAGTTTTCAAGATAATTAGCAATTTAAGTCTTCTTTTGCAGCTGTGACCTTGACCTTTGAACATATGACCTTGAACCATATATCAAAATGATCATTGTCACAATACCTACAATATTCTAATATACATGCCTATACAAAAAGTTAACAGTTTTCAAGATAATTAGCAATTTTAGTATTTATAAGCCAAAAATAACATTTCAGGGGCAACAACTCCTACATGGATTATCATATAGATACGAAAACTTGGTACCTTTAAAAATTTTGTCATGCTGCACATTTTTACAATGTTTTGATTTCATATTTCTCTTAATATTTGCAAGAAAATTGCCTAAAACTGCATAAATCACAAATTAGGCCATGACCTTGATTTGTGACCTTGACCCTAATTTAAAGGTCATTTCAAGAAAAGTCAATACTGAAAACCTCATGTCATTATCTGTTCAAATAGTGAAGTTATAACAATTTGAAGCCATTTTACGAAATTTTTTAATTAAACGCAAAAACGTGTAACCCATTTTTCGACCAAATTTCACAAAATGAACAAACTATATAGGCTTAAGACCTAGAGGAAGCCAAATATCACATCAGATTTTTTCTCCCATCATTACTTTCGGAGAAGAAGATTTTTTAAGATTTTTGGACCTAGTTTTGACCTAGTTTTGGTAGCCATGGGAATGCCATGAACAAATCTGAATTGCACCGGCCCATACATGCTTCTGACTAAGTATCACTGAAATCTGTCCAGCAGTTTTGGAGGAAAAGTCGAAAATAGGTGTTAACGACGCACGCACACACACATGCATGCACGCACATACACACGCTTCGCCATGCCATAAGCTCACATGACCTTTCGGTCAGGTGAGCTAAAAAAAATTGTAAAATTCAACTGCAAATTTTTTTTAAAAAATTGTTCAATTAATTTAAATAATGTCATATAACAATGATTTTGTAAAACAAAAAAAAAAAAAAAAAAACAAAGAAAAAATTCAAGGTTTTAGCTAAATTTACATATCAGTATTATATGTTTTTCAAAAATAATAATTAACTAAAAAGTAAAAATTCATAACATCTCTTCCATGCACCAAGTCATAAAATTCAGAAATTAAAAAAAAAAAATAATAAAAAAGTGGCCCCAATGGGATTTGAACCCTCGACCCTTGGGTTGCTAGAATTGAAAATGAAAAAGGCCGAAAAAAGCAACTTGTATTTTACAGAATTTCATGAAAATGGTTAAACATATGTTTCTTCACATAAGAAAATGATGTTTGGAAAAAGAATTCACCTAAATTTATTAATATTGTAATTTGGTAATTTTGGTAAAAAAGTACTATTTACAATGTATAAAAAATAAATGCAAAAACATGTAACCTAATTTTTCACAAAATTGTTGGAATTCACAAACTTGGTTAATAAGATGCTTTAGATGCCAAATACTTAAATCAGGAAATTAATGTGTCATGAAATTAATTAGAATTGCCGATTTTGAAGTAAAATGCGTATTGAAATTAATGTGATTTTTTAAATTTCAATTTTTAGAATTTTTGCCTATCTTTTATCTTACAATTATAAACATTAAATTATGGACTCAGAAAATATTATGTCTTCCTTAATACATAAACACCTTATAAACAAACTTTCTGTAGACATTATTAAAATTAAACAGCGAGGTGTGCTGATGACCCATTTTTTAAATTAACCAGGGTGGTAAAGGATTATCAGAACAAAGAACGGCGTGTTTTTTTTTTTAAAAAAAACTAAAAAACAAAAAACAAACGTACTCAAATATAACGCTTGGAGTTTTTATTAAAATAAAGCATTCAAGATTGGGACGTCCATGTCGGCATGTGTACAACTGATCTTCGTCTTCAACTCAAGAGTTTAGACTGTTAGATTACTTATATTCACAGTACTTTCAATTTGATGTTCCAGTCAATGTTCAAAATGATGTATCAGTCATGATTTCATTCGTAGCAAAATTCCCAGCAGGAAAGAAACTGCAAAAAATTACCGCTATATGAGAATGTGCTCTCATCAATCAGTTACGATAACAACTTCCGGTTAAGGGAGGTAACTCAATTTACAACAAATATAATATAGAAATCGAAAAAAATGCGACAAGAAATTAATGCTATTAAACAGGCCTCGCATTTTTCGCATTAATTTCTTGCTCGCATTAATTTCCCGATTTACATCACATCAGATTTTATCTCAGTGAAGTGGTTTTGGAGAAGAAGATTTTTTTTAGGTTTTTAACTATGTAGGTCATTGTGACCAACATTAGGTAGCTATGGCAACCAAAAACACCAATCTGAAAGGCAATGTTCTATAGATGCTTTTGCCCATGTTTAAACAAAATGTGACCAGAAGTTTCTGAGAAGAAGTCGTTTGAAGGCAATTGTTGACGGACAGACGGACGGACGACAGAGGGTCAGCCTCTATTGATACCAATAGCTCACATGAGCACTTGTGCTCAGGTGAGCTAAAAAAAAAAAAAAAAAAAAAAAAAAAAAAAAAAAAAAAAAAAAAAAAAAAAAAAAACAAACACATCAAGAGGCTATACTACAAGATGAGAAAATGATTAAAATTATATGCATTGCAAACCTCCTCCCTCTTCTAGTACATGCTTACCCTTTTTCCATGAATTTATACTAAGGTATCGCATGAAGTTTGTTATCTTGTACATGCAGACTAAGATATTGCATAGTATATCATATTACCCTACCTCTGACTAAATTCTATGATAGCGATTGGCTAAATTGAATCACATAACCAACCCAGTATCATTCCGTACATAGCCGCAAGCGCAAAAATACTGGGTCAGCAAGGCTGATACCAGGTGGGTTAGAGTTACATCCCCTGTCGCTAACGTAAACGTTAACAAAAATGACCTAGTTTTAACTTTTTGTATACGTCACAAGTACGTCATTTTACAAATTTCTACTGTGTAGGGCCAAGGGGCTGTTCAAAACACTTAAAGGACAGTTCAAAATTTTTTTTATTATTGCTTATTTATTTATTTACTTATTTATTTAGAGGTTCAAATGTTATATTATTAAATTTAATAACATGCATTAAACCTTATTAAGTAATATTCCTTATCGTAATATTTTATTGCAGTCGGATATTTTTTTTATTTTTAATTTCTTTCTTCAGCAATCTTTCTATTTTTAAAAATAGATCTAGCATTGGGTAATCAGTAGGGTAAAAAAGTTACATGCTTTGTAAGTGTCCGGTACGGAATGATACAGGGTCAGTAAATAAGATACCGGGTTCGGCTCACGCCTCACCCTGTATCTTTTCTACTGACCCTTTATCATTCTGTACCGGACACTTACAAACCATGTAACTTATAATACATGGGGTACATATTTCATAACAGTGTACACGACATATGACATACTTAATTGGTGAAAATTAAATCAGGATATGTTTCCAAGATCAACAGCTCGCACGAAAATATTTAGGGGTACCAGCGAATTCTGTAACCTCAGAGAGTTTTCTCGATAGCAGGTGGTACAGATCTCTGGATTCCGACACAGTTGACAGGCTGATCTTTAATATTAACTGTTGTTTGAAATCAAAACTTAAATTGGCTAACAAATAAATTAGATCTATCTCAGAAGCATGTCATTAAGAGAGCCTGTAGAGGATAATGTTCCAAGTATCCCGGCAACTTCAATTTCTACGCTTCCTACTTTACCATGTCTACCATCTGATTCATATTTAAACTTTATGTCATTACAGAGACAATCACTTTTGTAACAAGTTGTAAGTTAAAACTGAATATTATCATTTATTGAAATTATTGAAATTTTGACGTTCTATATACATAAATTTTTGTTAACCAGGATTAAGTTACGATTTTAAAGTTTTTGAGAAAATCCCAGGCATGCGCATGCATATCAATATCGTCTGGCATAATGAAGCTATACACTTTACATGGATCGATGTTAACAGTATTTTTTTGTTTCAAACTATTGTTACAGAAGGATTAAAATAAATGTATTTTAATTTAATAAATTTCATGTTCATGATTGCATGACCGAACACAGTATCTTTTCTTTGATATAATCAATCGTGATTTTCTGAATCATGATGGATGTGTAAATTGCACTGTTTCGTTTACTACCTGTCTTGTAAATGTTTACAGGTTTTATGTAAACATGGAAGCCACATTGTGATTTCACCAGAACGCTTAAAGTGTCAGCCTATTGAGGGCAACTCTAAAAGCATGAAATATACCATTTTTTAAAACAACAAACATAAATGCATTTCAAATATCTTTAATCTTGCAAAATTCCCTTTAAATCTTATTTATTTCAATATTTTGTCTCTATTTCTTCTCATTAATTATTAAAATTAATCATTACATAAATGTACAGGAATACTAAAATGTTAATGCTCTTTCTTGAGCAAACTCAAATGTTTAGTTCATACATATGGGCCTTCAAGTTTAACATATAAAACTGCAAATCCCAGATTTTAGGGTTCACAGACTTTATTACCTGTAGACTCAAATCTTTTTTAAAACATTACTCATGTTGTTATACAGTGTCCAGTGCTAATGAATGTTCATATAGGTATTTTCAATACCAATACTAAATCAGGATAAAAATCAGTGACCTTGGCCAAGTAGTGACATGGATGTAAAATTTGTCTCAATATTACCAAAATACACATTTAATTTTAAAAAAGCGGTAAAATTTAAAAATTGTCCTTACTATCCAAATCGAAATTGTTGTGCGCGACTTAGTTTAAACATCAAACGAGTCCAAAGACAACAACATATGCCAAAAATAAATGTTGGATAAGAAATTCCATGGAGGCCGCCATCTTGGCTGACGACATAACCTCACGAATTTCCGCTTTCATGAAGAAAGCATGCGATTGCTTGTTTCATATTTCGTAGAAGTTTTCTTGCTTTATACCGAAGTTTTAATAAAAACAACATAATAATTAAAAACGAAACATATAATCAAAACGTTTGATAGTCCTCAGAAATGCGAGAAGCAGCCTTGTTTGGTTAATTTTGCATAGGTGACCCATCTGCTCATAGGCGGGTCAAAACGCGTTTAGAAGGGTTTATCTTCGTTAAGTTTTACAATATACTCAATTATTTTCATTGATGAGCATGTTGCTTAACGTTTTAACAACTGACATATTCTAAAGCGTAATCATTATGTCACTGTGCACAAGAAAATTTCACTACACGTGATAGAATATGTTGCATAGACAGTAATATGGCGTCAACTTAGGGTCACGATACTATTCACTTAGACAACCCAACATTATTTACTTACTTTGCCTTCCTGTACCCTTTAAAATTAAAAATTATCTATCAAATCCGTCTTGAAAGGTATAAGCTTGCCCTTAAATTACCCGCTCCTCGAAAATATACAGAAACTGGGTGGCTACGGGACAAAATCCGTCCAACATCAACATATACAAGGTTGAGTACTGGGTTGTTCTACATTGCCACTGTAGTCACATGGGCCGCTAATATCCAACATGGCAACCGTGATTAGGAAACATGCTTGCATTTGATTTACGTATACAAAAACAAATGGATAAATTCTTTCTTACACTTTGTTTATTAAATGATAAAAATAATCAATTAAATCTATAATTTAATCGTAAAATACTTCAAAATCGAAAAAATGTCGTAAACGTCACGGAATTTGCGATTTGGCGGGAGAGGCGGGACTTCGTGTGACGCAGTGCGGTCATGGGGCACAAAAGGGGTTTTGACTACGTTTACACGTTTTTGTTATGGAATTTGCATCTTCTTAAGTTTCTGTTTTTAGGGGTAATTTTTTCCAACTATATATGAAGAAAAAACAGATAATAAATAATAATCACGATCGTGAAAATTCGAATTAGAGAAAAACCATACCAGGCATCAAACTGACCAGGAAACACATCTTTATATAATTCTGTGTCAAAGTGCAGATTGTTCCGCATTCGTCAAAGAACAGACAAAAAGTGAAGTTAGAAAATAGAATTTTGAGAGTTTTACTCAGAAGTGGGATGAGTACTGGTCGTGTTGGTCGTCCTAGCAACCATGGACATGAACCTTAATCTCTCCCCCACGAAGTACAACATGTCTATGCCTTTTATGGATTCGTAGTACACGCGGTAGTGTTGACTGTGGACGAGTTATCACCCTTGTTGTACTGTTCGTGTTATTTTTGCATTTAAGCGATAAGTGATTGTGATTTTTTATGTTGAATTTGATTTTGTTATTGTAATAATATATTACTGTATGTGTATCGATGTAATAATTTTTTTTATGTTTTTTAATGTCAACATACGCAATCCTTGTTCGGCTTGAAAAATATTTCAGTAATCATTAAAACATTAACCAATGTTTAGAAACCGGCATTGATGTTTGTAAAAAAAAAATACAGTGATGCTTAATTAATCTTTTAAATAAGTTTGTATTATATATTGTTATTCATTCCATATGTAATTTTTCATGAAATGATTGGTTTAAAGATTCAGTGAAATGTTTTAAAAATATAAGTTCTAAAACAAACAAACGTCACTTGGGACTGTAATCACAGTCATAACTTTTATGGAATTCATTGTTTTTTATTAATCTTGATCAAGTTTCACTATGCAACTTAGCGGGGACTCGCGGATGGCGAAGGGTCTAAAGCGCGTCCTTACGGATCACAGTGCCTCTCACCGTCACAGTTTGAATCCCACTCGGGATAGATTTTAGTGTGAGAAGTTTGTCAGTTCACTTGCCGAAGGCCGGTGATTTTCTACGGGTACTCCGGTTTCCTCCACCATCCCAGAACTGACCGCCTTGAAATAAGGGAAAGAATCTTGACTGGGGCGTAAAACTCCATTACTCCACTCCACTAAGCAAGTTTATGTACTTTTCTTTGTTCGCATGATATAAATCTCAGTGGAACGGTTTCACGGTGTCATAATTTTAAAACATTTGAAACTATCCACTCGGTTTCATACAAATTATTGTATTTTCTTAAACTGGTGGGTTAATATTGATGTAAAATGTGGCTACTTTTTAATGAATATGTAATTTCAATAAAATTAAAAAGGTATGTTACACATACACATACATATTTTTGAATATGTGCGTTTAAATAATTCCTAAATATAAAGTAATACAATGTAAAATAAATTTTTGATGGACCAAATCCACAGCTAGAAATGTAAACCAAATGACATATCAATTTTAAAAAAAATGCATTCATAAAAAAAAGAAAGAAAAGAAAGAAAAAAAAAAACAGATTACGGTACCACATGATGCCTTATAACTTTTGTACTGAAGCTTCATTTCCTTTGGATATGGAATCGCACAATTTGACAATTTTCCGTAAAATGACATTATTCAGGGAATCTGAAACCAAAACGTTACTCACAAACGGTGTGGTGCATTGATCACACGGTACACTTTTTGACCACATTCGGGTTTTAGATTTAATTGAAGACACAAGAAAAGCAAAATCCGTCGTACCTAAAAATCACTGAAGGATTTGAGAAAGAACAAGATCAAGATCACGGCTAAAAATTAAGTTAACAATATACAACAATTAAAAGTTTAGAATAAAAAGAAATTTTAAAATTATCTCAACAAATATCTAGATTTAGAACATACCACAACAGATAGCAACACCAAGACCAGAAAAAAAAGCTACAATGAAAATAAAACATTACAAAAAACTACATTTAGATCATTCTACAACAAATAGCTACCACAACAAAAAGTTAAACCACAAACAAACCATTAAACAGCTACATCAAAATTATTCTACAAAAAGCTACACCATGAATACACTACATCTAAAAGTAACACCAATAACAAACCACAACAAATATGGGTACACTAAGAATATACCATAACAAATTCTCCACTTAGAACATACCAAAAATATAGCTACACATAAGCTCACCCAGAACACCCAACAACAAACAGCTACACCAAGAACACCCGACAACAAACAGCTACACCAAGAACATTCAACAACAAACAACTACACCAAGAACACTCAACAACAAACAGCTACACCAACAACACTCAACAACAAACAGCGACACCAAGAACACTCAACAACAAACAGCTACACCAACAACACCCAACAACAAACATCTACACTAAGAACACTCAACAACAAACAGTTAAACCAAGAACACCCAACAACAAACATCTACACTAAGAACACCCAACAACAAACAAGAACACTCAACAACAAACAGCTACACCAAGAACACTCAACAACAAACAGCTACACCAAGAACAATAAACAACAAACAGCTACAACAAGAACACTCAACAACAAACAGCTACACCAAGAACACTCAACAACAAACAGCTACACCAAGAACACTCAACAACAAACAACTACACTAAGAACACCCAACAAACAAACAATTACACTAAAAACATTCAACAACAAACAACTACACCAAGAACACTCAACAACAAACAACTACACAAAGAACACTCAACAACAAACAACTACACTTAGAACACTCAACAACAAACAACTACACTAAGAACACTCATCAATAAACAACTACACTAAGAACCCTTAACAACAAACAACTACACTAAGAACACTCAACAACAAACAACTACACTAAGAACACTCAACAACAAACAACTACACCAAGAACACAACAACAAACAGCGACACCAAGAACACTCAACAACAAACAACTACACTAAGAACACTCAACAACAAACAACTATACTAACAACACTCAACAACAAACAACTACACTAAGAACACTCAACAACAAACAATAACACTAAAACACTTAACAACAAACAATTACACTTAGAACATTCAACAACAAACAACTACACTTAGAACATTCAACAACAAACAACTACACTAAGAACAGTCAACAATAAACAACTACACTAAGAACACTCAACAACAAACAACTACACTAAGAACCCTTAACAACAAACATCTACACTAAGGACACTCAACAACAAACAACTACACCAAGAACACTTAACAACAAACACTTAAAAAAAGAACACTAAACAACAAACAACTACACTAAGAACACTCAACAACAAACAATTACACTAAGAACATTCAACAACAACCGGCTACACTAAGAACGTTATACAACAAACAACTAACAGCTACACCAAGAACACTCAACAACAAACAGCGACACCAAGAACACTCAACAACAAACAGCTACACCAACAACACCCAACAACAAACATCTACACTAACAACACCCAACAACAAACAGTTAAACCAAGAACACCCAACAACAAACATCTACACTAAGAACACCCAACAACAAACAACTACACCAAGAACACTCAACAACAAACAGCTACACCAAGAACACTTAACAACAAACAGCTACATCAAGAACAATAAACAACAAACAGCTACAACAAGAACACTCAACAATAAACAGCTACACCAAGAACACTCAACAACCAACAGCTACACTAAGAACACTCAACAACAAACAACTACACTAAGAACACCCAACAAACAAACAATTACACTAAAAACATTCAACAACAAACAACTACACCAAGAACACTCAACAACAAACATCTACACTAAGAACACTCAACAACAAACAACTACACTGAGAACACTCAACAACAAACAACTACACCAAGAACACTCAACAACAAACAACTACACTAAGAACACTCAACAACAAACAACTACACCAAGAACACTCAACAACAAACAACAACACCAAGATCACTCAACAACAAACACTTAAACCAAGAACACTCAACAACAAACAACTACACTAAGAACACTCAACAACAAACAACTATACTAACAACACTCAACAACGAACAACTACACTAAGAACACTCAACAACAAACAATTACAATTAGAACACTTAACAACAAACAATTACACTAAGAACACTCAACAACAAGCAACTACACTAAGAACAGTCAACAATAAACAACTACACTAAGAACACTCAACAACAAACAACTACACTAAGAACACTCAACAACAAACAACTACACTAAGGACACTCAACAACAAACAACTACACCAAGAACACTCAACAACAAACACTTAAACAAAGAACACTCAACAACAAACAACTACACTAAGAACACTCAACAACAAACTACTATACTAACAACACTCAACAACAAACAACTACAATAAGAACACTCAACAACAAACAATTACACTAAGAACATTTAACAACAACCGGCTACACTAAGAACGTTCTACAACAAACAACTAAACTAAGAACACTAAAAAAAACAACTACACTAAGAACACTCAACAAAAAACAACTACACCAAGAACACCCATCAAACAAAGAATTGCAATAAAACACTCAACAACAAACAACTACACCAAGAACACTCAACAACAAACAACTACACTAAGATTACCCAACAAACAAACAATTACACTAAAAACATTCAACAACAAACAACTACACCAAGAACACTCAACAACAAACAACTACACTAAGAACACTCAACAACAAACAACTACACTGAGAACACTCAACAACAAACAACTACACCAAGAACACTCAACAACAAACAACTACACTAAGAACACTCAACAACAAACAACTACACCAAGAACACTCAACAACAAACAACAACACCAAGAACACTCAACAACAAACACTTAAACCAAGAACACTCAACAACAAACAACTACACTAAGAACACTCAACAACAAACAACTATACTAACAACACTCAACAACGAACAACTACACTAAGAACACTGAACAACAAACAATTACACTAAGAACACTTAACAACAAACAATCAACTAAGAACACTCAACAACAAACAACTACACTAAGAACAGTCAACAATAAACAACTACACTAAGAACACTCAACAACAAACAACTACACTAAGAACACTCAACAACAAACAACTACACTAAGGACACTCAACAACAAACAACTACACCAAGAACACTCAACAACAAACACTTAAACAAAGAACACTCAACAACAAACAACTACACTAAGAACACTCAACAACAAACTACTATACTAACAACACTCAACAACAAACAACTACACTAAGAACACTCAACAACAAACAATTACACAAAGAACATTTAACAACAACCGGCTACACTAAGAACGTTATACAACAAACAACTATACTAAGAACACTCAAAATAAACAACTACAAAAAGAACACTCAACAACAAACAACTACACTTAGAACACTCAACAACAGACAACTACACCAGGAACACTCAACAACAAACAGCTACATCAAGAACACTCAACAACAAACAACTACACTTAGAAAACTCAACAACAAACAACTACACCTAGAACATCTAAAAACAAACAACTACCCCAAGAACAACCAACAAACAAACAATTACGCTAAAACACTCAACAACAAATAACTACACCAAGAACACTCAACAACAAACAACTACACCAAGAACACTCAACAACAAACAGCTACACCAAGAACACAAAACAACGAACAACTACACCAGGAACACTCAACAACAAACCACTACACCAAGAAAACTCGACAACAAACAACTACACTTAGAACACTCAACAACAAACAACTACACTTAGAACACTTAACAATAAACAACTACACTAAGAACACTCAACAACAAACAACTACATTAAGAACACCAAACAACAAACAACTACACTAAGAACACCCAACAACAAACACTTAAACCAAGAAACCCAACAACAAACATCTACACTAAGAACACCCAACAACAAACAACTACACCAAGAACACTCAACAACAAATAGCTACACCAAGAACACTCAACAACAAACAATTACACTAAGATCACTCAACAATTAACATCTACACTAAGAACACTCAACAACAAACAACTACACTAAGAACACTCAACAACAAACAACTACACCAAGAACACTCAACAACAAACAACTACACTAAGAACACTCAACAACAAACAACTACACTAAGAACTCCCAACAACAAACAACTACACTTAGAACACCCAACAAACAAACAATTACATTAAGAACACTTAACAATAAACAACTACACTAAGAACACTCAACAACAAACAACTACACTAAGAACACTCAACAACAAACAGGTACACTAAGAACACCCAACAACAAACACTTAAACCAAGAAACCCAACAACAAACATCTACACTAAGAACACCCAACAACAAACAACTACACCAAGAACACTCAACAACAAACAACTACACCAAGAACACTCAACAACAAACAGCTACACCAAGAACACTCAACAACAAACAATTACACTAAGATCACTCAACAATAAACATCTACACTTAGAACACTCAACAACAAACAACTACACTAAGAACACTCAACAACAAACAACTACACCAAGAACACTCAACAACAAACAACTACACTAAGAACACTCAAGAACAAACAACTACACTAAGAACACCCAACAACAAACAACTACACTAAGAACACCCAACAACAAACAATGACACTAAGAACACTCAACAACAAACAACTACACTAAGAACACTCAACAACAAACAACTATACTAAGAACACTCAACAACAAACAACTACACTAAGAACACTCAACAACAAACAATTACACTAAGAACATTCAACAACAACCGGCTACACTAAGAACGTTCTACAACAAACAACTACACTAAGAACACTCAAAAAAAAAAACAACTACACTAAGAACACTCAACAATAAATTACTACACCAAGAACACCCAACAAACAAAAAATTACAAGAAAACACTCAACAACAAACAACTAAACTAAGAACACTTAACAACAAACAATTACACTAAGAACATTCAACAACAACCGGCTACACTAAGAACGTTATACAACAAACAACTATACTAACAACACTCAAAATAAACAACTACACTAAGAACACTCAACAACAAACAACTACACTTAGAACACTCAACAACAAACAACTACAGCAGGAACACTCAACAACAAACAGCTACACCAAGAACACCAAACAACGAAAAACTACACCAGGAACACTCAACAACAAACCACTACACCAAGAAAACTCAACAACGAACAACTACACTTAGAACACTCAACAACAAACAACTACACTAAGAACACTCAACAATAAACAACTACACTAAGAACACTCAACAACAAACAACTACACTAAGAACACTCAACAACAAACAATTACACTAAGAACATTCAACAACAACCGGCTACACTAAGAACGTTCTACAACAAACAACTATACTAAGAACACTCAAAAAAAAAACAACTACACTAAGAACACTCAACAATAAATTACTACACCAAGAACACCCAACAAACAAAAAATTACAAGAAAACACTCAACAACAAACAACTAAACTAAGAACACTTAACAACAAACAATTACACTAAGAACATTCAACAACAACCGGCTACACTAAGAACGTTATACAACAAACAACTATACTAACAACACTCAAAATAAACAACTACACTAAGAACACTCAACAACAAACAACTACACTTAGAACACTCAACAACAAACAACTACAGCAGGAACACTCAACAACAAACAGCTACACCAAGAACACCAAACAACGAAAAACTACACCAGGAACACTCAACAACAAACCACTACACCAAGAAAACTCAACAACGAACAACTACACTTAGAACACTCAACAACAAACACCTACACTAAGAACACTCAACAATAAACAACTACACTAAGAACACTCAACAACAAACAACTACACCTAGAACACCCAAAAACAAACAACTACACCAAGAACAACCAACAAACAAACAATTACGCTAAAACACTCAACAACAAACAACTACACCAAGAACACTCAACAACAAACAACTACACTTAGAACACCAAACAACGAACAACTACACCAGGAACACTCAACAACAAACCACTACACCAAGAAAACTCAACAACAAACAACTACACTTAGAACACTCAACAACAAACAACTACACTAAGAACACTCAACAATAGACAACTACACTAAGAACACTCAACAACAAACAACTACATTAAGAACACTCAACAACAAACAACTACACCAAGAACACTCAACAACACACACTTAAACCAAGAAACCCAACAACAAACATCTACACTAAGAACACCCAACAACAAACAACTACACCAAGAACACTCAACAACAAACAGCTACACCAAGAACACTCAACAACAAACAATTACACTAAGATCACTCAACAATAAACATCTACAATAAGAATATTCAACAACAAACAACTACACTAAGAACACCCAACATTATACAACTACACTAAGAACACTCAACAACAAACAACTACACTAAGAACACCTAACAACAAACAATGACACTAAAAACATTCAACCACAATCGGCTACACTAAGAACGTTCTACAACAAGAACACTTAACAACAAACAGCTACACCAAGAACATGCTTCAACATAAAGCTCATCAAGAACATTCTACAATATAAAACTCATCAAGAACATTGTACAACATAAAGCTCACCAAGAACATGCTACAGCATAAAGCTCATCAAGAACATTCTACAATATAAAGCTCAATAGAACATGTTACAATATAAAGCTCATCAAAAACATGTTACAACTTAAAGCTCACAAAGAACATGCTTTAACATAAAGCTCATCAAGAACATTCTACAATATAAAGCTCACCAAGAACATTCAACAGCATAAAGCTCATCAAGAACATTCTACAACATAAAGCTCATCAAGAACATTCTACAACATAAAGCTCACCAAGAACATTCTACAATGTAAAGCTCACCAAGAACATTCTACAATGTAAAGCTCATCAAGAACATTCTACAACATAAAGCTCATCAAGAACATTCTACAATATAAAGCTCACCAAGAACATTCTACAACATAAAGCTCACTAAGAACATTCTACAACATAAAGCTCACCAAGAACATTCTACAATGTAAAGCTCACCAAGAACATTCTACAATGTAAAGCTCATCAAGAACATTCTACAACATTAAGTCACCAAGATCATTCTACAATAAATAGCCAATTCAAGAACATACCAAAAGCAGCTTCATCAAGAACATGTCAATACAAACAGTTACATCAAGAACAAGCTTATACAAAAAGCTACGTCAACAACACACCACGACAAAATGCTACACCAACAACACAGCATCCTTAAGTTGCCCCAAGGTATACCACAAAAATAGACGGATGTATAAGAACACAGCAGACACATAATACGATGCCAAAATATATTACAAGAAATAGTCGGAAACCAAGAATGCACTTCATTAATTAGCTAAATAGCTACACAAAAATATAGCAACAAATAGTTACACCAAGAACAAATTACAAAAAAAAAAACAGCTACATATCGATAAAGAAAATACAACAAATAGTTGGACATTAAGAACTTACCACAACAAATTGTCGGATCCCCAAAACATACAAAACAACATAGTCGGCTAATAGAAACACACAACAATATATAGTCGGAAACCAAAGACACACCAAAATAAATAGTAACAACAAGAACCATCAAAACATTAAGTCTGAATCAGTAAAATATGACAACAAATAACAAGAGACGCCAAGAGCTCGCCAAAACAATAGATACCTGAAAATTAAAGTGACAAAGGTAACATACCAAAGCAGATAATCAGAGACACTTAAATAATAAAACAAAACCACAACATATATGAATGGGGAAAAAACACAATAAAATGTACCAGGCAAATATAAAGCTTGACCAAACAACGCCTTTTGCATGAGTAGTCAATTTCTATATGTTGTTGTTTTTGGTCTTTTCTATATGTTGTTGTTGTGTTTTTGGTCTTTTCTATATGTTGTTGTTGTGTTTTTTTTCTTTTCTATATGTTGTTGTATGTTTTTGGTCTTTTCTATATGTTGTTGTGTTTTTGGTCTTTTCTATATGTTGTTGTATGTTTTTGGTCTTTTCTATATGTTGTGTTTTTGGTCTTTTCTATATGTTGTTGTGTTTTGGTCTTTTCTATATGTTGTTGTGTGTTTTGTCTTTTGTTTATGTTGTTGTGTTTTGTCTTTTTTATATGTTGTTGTTGTGTTTTGTCTTTTCTATATGTTGTTGTGTTTTGTCTTTTCTATATGTTGTTGTGTGTTTGGTCTTTTCTATATGTTGTTGTGTTTTGTCTTTTCTATATGTTGTTGTGTGTTTTCTCTTTTCTATATGTTGTTGTGTTTTTGGTCTTTTTGGTCTTTTCTATATGTTGTTGTATGTTTTTGGTCTTTTCTATATGTTGTTGTGTGTTTTGTCTTTTCTATACATTGTTGTGTTTTTCGTCTTTTCTATATGTTGTTGTGTGTTTAGTCTTTTCTATATGTAGTTGTGTGTTTTGTCTTCTATATGTTGTTGTGTTTTGGTCTTTTCTATATATTTGTTGTGTTTTGTCTATTCTATATCTTGTTGTGTGTTTTGGTCTTTGTTATATGTTGTTGTGTTCTTGGTCTTTTGTATATCTATTATGTGTTTTTCGTCTTTTCTATATGTTGTTGTGTGTTTGTCTTTTCTATATGTTGTTGTGTGTTTGTCTTTTCTATATGTTGTTGTGTTTTTGTTTTTTTCTATATGTTGTTGTGTGTTTGGTCTTTTCTATATGCAGTTGTGTGTTTTGTCTTTTCTATATGTTGTTGTGTTTTTGGTCTTTTCTATATGTTGTGTGTTTTGTCTTTTCTATATGTTGTTATGTTTTTGGTCTTTTCTATATATTGTTGTGTTTTTGGTCTTTTCTATATGTTGTTGTGTTTTGTCTTTTCTATATGTTGTTGTGTTTTTGGTCTTTTCTATACTCGTATTTTGTTGTGTTTTTGGTCTTTTCTATATGTTGTTGTGTTTTTGGTCTTTTCTATATGTAGTTGTGTGTTTTTCTATTCCAAATCTTGTTGTGTGTTTTTCTATTTCAAATCTTGTTGTGTGTTTTGTCTTTTCTATACATTGTTGTGTTTTGTCTTTTCTATATGTTGTTGTGTTCTTGGTCTTTTGTATATGTTGTTGTTTTTTTTTTTTTTTTTTTTTTTTCTATATGTTGTTGTGTGTTTTGTCTTTTCTATAAGTTGTTGTGTTTTTTATCCTTTCTATATGTTGTTGTGTTCTTGGTCTTTTCTATATGTTGTTGTGTTCTTGGTCTTTTCTATATGTAGTTTTATGTTTTGTCTTTTCTACATGTTGTTGTGTTTTTTGTCTTTTCTATATGTTGTTGTGTTTTTGGTCTTTTCTATATGTTGTTGTGTTTTTGGTTTTTTCTATATGTTGTTGTGTGTTTTGTCTTTTCTATACATTGTTGTGTTTTTCGTCTTTTCTATATGTTGTTGTGTGTTTGGTCTTTTCTATATGTAGTTGTGTGTTTTGTCTTTTGTATATGTTGTTGTGTTTTGTCTTTTGTATATGTTGTTGTGTTTTTGTTTTTTTTTTCTATCTGTTGTTGTGTGTTTGGTCTTTTCTATATGTTGTTGTGTTTTGTCTTTTCTACAAGTTAGACTGTATATGCTGTTGTGTTTTTGGTCTTTTCTATATGCTGTTGTGTTTTTGGTCTTTTCTATATGTTGTTGTGTGTTTGGTCTTTTCTATATGTTGTTGTGTTTTGTCTTTTCTACATGTTGTTGTGTTTTTGGTCTTTTCTATATATTTTGTTGTGTTTTTTTGTCTTTTCTATATGTTGTTGTGTTTTTGGTCTTTTTTATATGTAGTTGTGTGTTTGTCTATTCTATATCTTGTTGTGTGTTTTGTCTTTGTTATATGTTGTTGTGTTCTTGGTCTTTTGTATATGTTGTTGTGTGTTTGTCTTTTTTATATGTTGTTGTGTTTTTGTTTTTTTCTATAAGTTGTTGTGTTTTTGGTCTTTATTATTTGTAGTGTTCTTGATCTTTTCTCTATGTTGTTGTTTATTACTGATCTCTTTCTTTTTGTTGTTCTTTTCTTAATTTGTTTTTTTTTTTTCATTTGTTGTAGCTTGGTCCAAATTCTTTTTTTTTTTTTGTTTATTTTTGTCTTTTCTATCTGTTTACTTTTCATTTTCATTTCTTCCTGTCTCTTATTATGTGATTTTTGTTTGCTATAAATTGTTGCGTACCCCTGTTCTCTTTTCTATCTGTTGTATCTTGTTCCAAATTCATTCTTGTTTGTTGTTGTGGTCTTTGTCTTTTCTGTATGTTGTTGTTACTATCTTTGTCCTTTCTGATTTTTTTCATCATTTCTTGTCTTTCAATATGTGTTCTTGGTTTTTCTTAAAATGTTAAGTGTACTCCCGATCTCTTTTTATTTGTTGTTTTTGTTTCTGATCTATTTCTGTTTGTTATTATGTGTTTTGGTGTTTTTTTTTTTTTGTTGTTGTTGGGTTATTCTTCTCCTAAATGCCGTTCCTTTTTCGTGATTTTTGGATGTCTTTTCTTGATCTCTGCCTATTTGTTGTCGATTTGTTCTCATTTTCTCACTAGTTGTACAAGTATATTGTTTTTTCTTTCTTTTTTAGTGCTATTTATGTCATGTTTTTTTTTTTTTAATTCCGTTTTATTATTTTTATTATTTTTGATTTTGTTGTCGTTTGTTTTTTTGGTATTTGATTATGCAAAAATAAATAAAAAGTAAATGTAGCGGCCAGACGGGGAAGTTTCTTTATGCTAGGAAGGCTCTCTTTGGATTAAGCTAGTCGGTCACCTATTGAGTCCGGTCGGTCCGACACATTTCTTTCTTAATTTTTCTCCTTGTTTCATCTATTTTAAAACCAAATCAACTTTTGAAGCAACTGTGTAACAGTTCGCACGATCGAACGTGTCAACAAATGTTACAGTAAAGAGTCCTTTTGCTATACCATCCAAGAACCGACCGCCTCGATAAAAGTGACAGAATATAGACAGTGGCGCAATTGCCACTGTAATTATTCAATTACGCTTCTCTACTTCGCTACTCTGACCGTTACAATAAAATTTGTAATATATATATATACATATATATATATATATATATATATATATATATATATATATATATATATATATTATATATTATATATATATATCTTATTTAACAATTACTGATGGTATGACAAGCGGTAGATAATTAGGAGTGTTTTAAAACATATTACGACATCTATATCGACGAATCAGTCGCCAGCTGTCAAGGTTAGTAATGAGTGTTTGTTTTGTATTTTATTTATATCACCTGAGTTAAATGGTCTTCCAGGTAATAAATTCGATGCTTTAAACAGGGTTGTTTTCTATAAATAAAACGCTTTAAATTTTCAGAAAATGCACCGTATAAGCAAAATCGGCGTTTAAATTTTCAGAAAATGTATACGCACAAATTCTAGATCACCAATTATTTATTTAAAACTGTACTGATAAGATACCGTACTAAGTGTAAAAAGCAAACGTAGGAACAAACAGTAAGAATGTCAGTATAATACGTGTATATTTTTCAAATCTTTGCTGGGAAACGTGTTTATATCATAGAATTAGGTGACAAGTCCCAATGGTTGTTCTTGCGGACTATCTTCTGTCTTCCTGAGATCGCAGTTCAAGCGAAGCCTTAAAATTCTTGGCGTCTTACAGTCTCAGTTTCGACCTTAGCTGAGGTTTTTACCTGTATAATATTATCTGTGACATTGTGTTTTGAGCAAATTTTCTAACACTAAGAGGTGGTTAAATTGCACACTAATACAAAGCAATTCAGCAATGCTTGAACAGAACCAACGCAACATATAATTTTTTGTTTAATATATCCGTGAAGTTATTAAGATAAAGATTTCGAAAAGCTGAATTATTGCTGACCGATGTAACGCATTCAATCAACCAATTACATATCACTGCCTCCAAAGGCCGGTGCTAGACTGGCTAAAGCTCGGACTTAAGAATCGCGGTGCCTCTTGCACCCTAGATTAGAATTCCATTTGGGGCAAGTGCTAGTATAAAAGATTACAGTTTTTGGTCGGTGGTTTCTAAGTTTTCCCCCGCCCTCTGATAACTTGCCTTTGACCTACCTTCTCAAAGATCATAATCAATCGCAGTAATACTAGGTCGTTGTATTTTTTTAGACAACATCCTCCATCCACCAACAATCTCAGTATGAACTGGTTGCGCATCACATGTAATTGTTACACTTCTTATTCGCTATAACCAAATGCAATCGCAAACGACCGAACACAAAATTGAAACAAGTACAATAGTAAAGATATGATTATTAAAAGTATGTTTATTTAGGTACGAGAAAATCTGTCCCGCTCTCTGTGTACTTCAAGTACTGTTGTTTTTTTAAGTGAAAATGTTCGGTTTTTTAAATGTACGTAGCTGCTGTATTTGTTCATTGTGATTTTGCCTCTGCAGGATTATTCGGATAAATACTATCATCGACTTATTACCTTACTTGTCTTATTTAAACATTCATTTATGTGACATGGAGACGTAATTATAGTGACTTAATGATAGTGCCAATACCTTAATAATGGCTTTAGCCCATCTGTTGCTAAAGCATTTCTCCATTTTTACTTGTATTTAAGAAACAGGCTTTTAAAAATAACTGAACATTTATATTAAATATAAACCATAGCCAGTTTTTGCATTGATTTAATCAATTAGTATAGCACGGGGTTTAGACCTTTAATATAAATCAATACATAATTGTTAAATCAAAAGTTATATAAAAAATGCTGGTGAAATTTAATTTACATTTTATCTTCACATCAACTTTAAAATTATGTGACAAATTTTGACCTATTAGTTGATTGAAATAATGAAGCTTTGAACAGCTGGGCAATTTCAAACAGTACAGAACTTATGATGGTAGTCAATTACATATAAAAGTCCACCGTAATGAGAGGAAGAAGATGAACAAATGTCACGAAAAATCGACTTCATACAAGGCAATACTTTTTGATCCCATGAATCAACTAATTACCTTTACCCGGCTGAAACTCGTTAGAATGAAATTATGATACCGGTATCATGTGTAATTTTGGATAGAAACTACTTTGGTCTTTTTCCAACGACAAACCAATTTTCTGTCATATACTTGTGAACTCTCAGATTTTTTTTTACTTTTTAAACTTCCATTTTCTTGCATTTTTTTTTTTTTTTTTTTTTTTTTTTTTTTTATAAATAATTTTGATCGCCCGTCCTTGTAATACTCCTTCTTTCTTTATTTAATACAGGGTGACATCCGAGACATCAGATTCTATGTTTTAGGCTCCATTTTTCTAAATCTTGTCGAGGTTTGTAAATTTTATTAAGTAATTTTTTTTCAATAAGTCTAGAATATAACTGTAGTCGTATGCTCAAATTGATCTGTCATGTGTGCTACTTTTGAATTTTTATGAATGTGCTACTTATGAATTAATTATTTCATAAAAATTCAAAAGTAGCACATGACAGATCATTAAAATGACATCTTAAATTGACGGATGTTTTTAGAAAAAAACTAACAAATTTATTCATGTGTCTAAATTTGTTATTTACTCTGTTAAAAATGGTTAAGGAGGACTTTATCCAGGTTTAATACGGTATTGCCTATTGTTGCATAAAATGTTTGTTCTGTTAGATTTTGTTCCGATTTATCAGATTAAATGCGGTATATTATTGACATGTCCGTCAACATCTGTGATTTTACCTATAATACTTACAATGAAATACACACAGTTATCAATAGTTGGCAAATATCAAACTCAGCATTTTTCATCTTTAACAAACCATTTTGACACTGAATATAATCGTCTGCTTGTTGATTAATAAAATGGTGGTCGACTTGTAACTGTGAAAAAGTTCAAATCAGTGTAAAAACATAGTGTATGAAAGTTTAATTCGTTACGAGGTGACTGATATTTATTTGTGATAGAGGTAAGATTTTTAACTTTATGTGTATTAAGAGTCTAAAAGTTTAGAGATGGTCAATTTTTAATAAGTATTAAAGTGAATGATTGTAATTTGACACAGCGTGTGTGTGTGTGTGTTTTCAAGCCTCTATATGTGCTCATTGTGCTTTGTATACATATGTATATATTATTTGACCTGAATAGCGACATTTTTTATGCTCATCCTTTCTTATTGCACGGTGTAACATCTTGGACATTCAGTAACTCGCGCGTGCGTGGGTTTGTGTACTTGCATAAGAAGACATTTTGTCTTGTGCCGGGTGTGGGAACATACATATGTAAAATTAAGGTAAGGTGAAATAATCTTTAAAAATATTTTAAAGTTCGTTTGTAATTACTTGGTTTAAAATCATTATTACCGGTATGGTATTTGACTTGACACTTAAAAACTCTGGGAATCTATCTGAATTTGAAAGAAAGCACAAGTTGTCTTGCTACATAAAGAAGGCCTCGGTTGCCAAGTGGTCTAAAGCCTCTGCTTACGGATCACAACATCTCTCAAAGCCTAGTCTACTTGGGACAGATTCTAGCATGAGAAAGTCTGTAAAAGTATGTGGTTTTCCCAAGGCACTAAATTTCCTGCAAGTACTAATCATTCTCGATCTTAGTGAAAGAATCTTCAATGGGGCTAAATTCTAATTACTCTATTCCTCTCTTAACCGTGAAATGTATTAGAAAGTACATAGAACATAAATAATAATGATAATAATTTTGTGATTTTACATTTGTATCTATGTTCTTATCTGTGCTTGGCTAATTTTGTGTCAATTTTGGTGGTGCAAAATGACAAACCAATCGGTGTGAACGAAACAATACAAATTCATCAAATCTGGCTGATTTTATACGGCATGTTTATTTCTACTCAATACAACTGGTTAAGTGAACAATACATGCGCGGTTATTGCTAACTAAATTAATAAGTGAATATAATAAAATAGACAAAACTTGATGGTTACAATTAAACAGCTATCATTTCTAACTTTTCTAATCTGAGGTCGGTTACTTGTACACAGTACGTACAAAGCACATGTCATTGACATAGTTTCAGTGAACTGATAAAAATAAACGCGATAAAAATCTTCGATCCTTTTAACAGATTCGTTGGAAATATGTCATTTTAACTTTTAACTCTGTAGTTTTATATTTCCATAAAACTGTTTTTTTTTCATATATATAACTCGCTGAACATTTTGTATGCAATTGCAAAGATTGTCAAGTGGTTACTTAACACGGGTTCCACTTTATCAAACCCAGTATTCCTAATAACAGCGACATTATTTAAAACGTTTTAGATAACACTGCTAATAACAACTGGTCCGACTCAAGATTGTGGAACATGATGTTGTGACTTCTGTTTGTTGTCAAACTTTGTTATTCGAGACACCATCCGTCGTCAAATGCACTGTCCAGTCTCTAGACTCTGACTTTACTCCCAGCAATAGCCTATGTTTGTGTAGTTTACGTGAATAAGAAATAATTAAAAGATCAGAAATACTTGTGGTATTTATTGAAGTAACTTACATCTCGAACAGCACTGAATATCACCAAATAAACGCAGCTAAAACTCCATGCTTTTCAGTGGTGTTCTGAAAGTTAGACCAGTTTGATAATCATTCCCTATACATGTATATGATTTAACTTCAAGGCTTACACTGTGAGTGCAAGTAAAGCGTCAAAGTAATTAATCCACTGAATGTTTGCATGTTAATTTAAACGATAAGAAATATTGTTTTAAGTATTTAAAAAATTGTATACTGACTGCATAGAGTTTTAAGTTGTGATCAGCGTGACATTTTAAAAACACATGTATATATTTTATAGATGTGCACCATAAGTTAAATGTCACTGTTATGTGGGTAGTTTTTGAAGTTCATTAGTGTTATTGGTGTTAGCTTATCGACCCTTATTAAAAAGGAGAGGACAAAATTTAGAAATTGTAGGCACAAAGAAAAATTTTCGATTAAAAACAAGCTTTGAAAATATTTATTTCAAATTATGAAAGTTTGATATCTCCTGACCTAATTGAGAAAAGTAATGAGACTTCACCAAATATTTAAACTCATTCTGTTCATGGGGCAAATTTTAAATAATTTGACTAAACTTGAGTTTATTATTGCCCATGTTCACTGTCAATAGTTATTAACTTAAGTTACATATTAATATAATTTACCTTACATGCTTCTAAATACCCTGATGTGATTTTGCATCAGGTTCAATTGGTTAATAAATTTCTTGCAATTTTGTGAAATGTTCAAATGATTTTCCTAATATACAGAAAAGACTGGTAAAGTTTAACATATACCGGATTCAATAAATTTCAATTAGTTAGGTCAATGTTTTTTTAATTATCACATAACTTATATTTGAACATTTAGATCTATAATTTTTTTTAGAATATTCTTTGTGACTACAATTTGTTGAAAGAATGTACATTACATTCACGGTCGGGCGAAGTGCCATCACCCCAAAATTTTTAAGACTAGAAGGATGATTCTGTCTGAAATGCGCATTTCAAGTCACTTATCGGATAATATTGCACTCTTGGGGTAAAAGCTAGTTTTGAGTAAGTCCTAATTTTACTTTACATCTGTTCTAATTACGAAAAGGGGATCGATAGACCCCTTAAAATCCGACAGTGATCTTTTCCCAAAACAGCAACACTTGAGACCAGGCCCCAGTTTCACAATCATTCACTCAGTTGAGTGTACACTCAACTCAAATTAGGAAATATTTCAGTGTCATTTTTTAAGACATTACACAGTTAAAATAAATATCTAATGTTATATTTTAATTGTTTAGGATAGGTTTGTTGAACAAAACAAAACATGGTCTCAGAAAACTTAAAATTTTCAAAATATTAATGAGATAAAAATCGGAAAATTTGAGTTGAGTGTACACTCAATTGAGTGAATGATTGTGAAACTGGGGCCAGGCCCCGGTTTCACAATCATTCACTCAACTCAAATTCGGGAATATTTCAATGTCAATTTCTAAGACATTACAGTCAGTAACTTGAAATTGAATATCTAATGTAATATTTAATTGTTTAGTGTAGTTTTGTTCAACAAAACACAACATTGTCTCATAAAACTTAAATTTATAAAAATATTGATGAGGGAAAATTGGGAATATATGAGTTGAGTGTACACTCAGCTGAGTGAATGATTGTGAAACTGGGGGCAGTAGATCAAAATTGGCGCGAACAAACTTCGGTAGTGGTCGGATTCTCTCGATAAAGCTCGCCATAAACAGTGGAAGGTACTTCCGGTATCAGTGGCAATACGTAAGTCTACTTATCTAGAAAACGAAATGGCAAGAAAAAATGGAATTAAATCAGGTAAATGTCAGTCAATAATAAGAACATTTTTTGTATTTTTTTTCTTTGATATGTATTTTAAAAAATAATCGCCGCTATTATTGATTCAATTGCACTATAAGTCGATTGATCCCGTATCTTCAAGAAACAGTCATGGTTGACCCCATTTGAAAAGAAAATGTCTCGAATTTCACTGGATCATGACTCTCACCATCTGGATCAGTTTAAAGACGCGACAGCAATAATTTCAAGTTTTATTTAGTTAACAAATAAAAACAAGGGTTTCTAATCCAAGACTTCTAAAAATAACTCGACATGTTTTATTAAATAACGTGACGTGTGTGAATTTAATTTCGAGTGTCAAATTTAATGCAGAACTCAGCACAAAAGCGTATAGGGTGGGTCGCAGTAAAGTTACATAAGTAAGTTTATTTTTGGATCTTTTATAAAAGTAATATATTAAGTATTTTACTATAATTTATTGATTAATTAAATCTTTGTAGAGTTCCATTTGGATTATCCTCCAAAAAATTGACTTGACTGAAAACCTTTTAAATGTATAAAGTCATTTTGAACTTTTCTTTTAAAAAAGAAATCTTCAAAATAGATTTTAATAGGTGAAAGTACAAAAGAACTCTGTCAATTACATAAATCATATTTATTATGTATTTTAAATATTATTTTGAGTGTCCTCTGCTGAGGCCAGGAAAATGGCACTTAAAAATGAACAGTGGTAAACTTTCAAAACTTAAACTCTTAGACTCTTTGGGTATAAATGAAAACATCCGATACTTAAAGAAATGTTGCATCACTATTCACATGCTTTATATTTTAACAGTAAAATATTAAAAAATAATTGATCATTAATAAAGCTGCATTTTAGTTGAATAACCCAAAAGTAACATACTTATTGTAAATCAAGTTTATGAAAATTTATTTCACTGAAAATTTGACAGAACAAAATGTTGGTTAAATTGTTATAATGTTGTTTAATGTCATATCAGCAATTTTGCCAGCTATTCATGAGGAAAACAAGATATTCATCGATTGACATTAAAACTATCTAAACTTGTTTACAAGAAGGTATAGATATGTGCATTTATGTTAACATTGTGAAATATAACATTTTGTCTGAGATATTCTACTTTAGTACTTAAACTGTAATGTGAAATCTGTAACCATGTATCTGCTACTCTCTCATAGCTATTGAAGGAACTTACTTCAAACTGTGTTAAAAATTTGAGTTAAAGATTCAGCACTCAGCATTTTGAGGACATAGTATCTACTGATTTATCTGGTTTTAGGATAATGTAACTAGGGGAGTGATATGTATGTCTGTGCCAGACTGTGGCTTCTTACACCCCAGATAGAAATTTCCATATAAAGAGCGGTGCAAGATATTTCAATCTTGCACCCCCTGTACAAGATAGCTTACACGATCTTTTTCCCGCGAAGATTTATTAATAAAATCAGAGGTGTATCGATACTTTGAGGACAGCTTTAAACCCAAGAATCTCGCATACCTTCGCACAAACAAATAAATGGAACAGGTAATACTACAGTTTAAATTTAAAATGTAATTTTAAAAACTTTTTTCTAAATCAATAACAAGTTGATTTCACATGACATTAATTTTTATATGACGTAATGTTAACATGACTTCATGCTTGTTCCTGTCTTTTGTATTCACATGCCACTTCCATCATATGTTTAATTCCGATTTGTAATAGAAATTGTATATTTTGTGGTGCAAGAAATATAATCAATCACTACTTATGGTGTCAGATAGGGAAATCACAACCCTTGTTCTAATATATATCTGGTCCAGAACTCGACAAGCCCTGTTCTGGACCAGATATATTAGAACTCTGGTTGAGATTTCCCTATCTGGCACCACAAGTAGTGATAGATTCTTTTAATACTGAATCATTGAGGTAGCACATTAACAAAAAATCTCTTGAGTAAGGATTGTACAAGGCAACCATAATACCCATTCACACAAACTTGTTCTCAGACTAATCTTTTGAGATTAATAAACAAGTCTTGTTTAAACAACCAAAGAATATATATATATATATATATATATATATATATATATATATATATATATATATATATATATAATGTTAATGGGTTAAAAGCTCACCTGGCTAGAGACCTTTGGAACTTATGTCATTGCAAAGTCTCTATGCCTTTGTGTGTAAATATCCAGATAGACATCCAAGTTGGCTCTATTTCTACAAGTTTAGAAATGAAAACATGCCAGATGCAAATTAATTTATCAAGCATTTGATTCAAACTTGTAATGTAGAAAGTAAAATGATAGCCATTTAATATATATGTAACATGTTTTTCTTAAAAATGTATTATTGTTAAATGTTTTCTTTTTTGGTAAAAAATGTGTTTCAAGCTTAAAACCTTATTAAGATTCTTGGTGTCATTGGTGTGTGACAGCTACCCCCTTTAAAGTTAATTGAACTCCTGTCCATTACAGTGTCACCCTTTCCAAACCTTCTTGTTAGCACCAATTCATTTGGAAACTGGGTTAACTGGTTAATGTCTGGTATTAAGTTACAGAAGTTAATAGCCAAGTCTTGACTAGGACTGGGACCTACCACTCGTCCTTGAGTCTACAGTAGTCTGAACCTCTTTGTAACAGGTGCTTAGCATTGAAACTACTTTAAACAGTTATATAGTAACTGGTTACTATAAATTATTGATTTATTTCTGATCTACTTATAGATAATACAGGATCAATTCATTTTGATACAAGAACAAAAGCTGTTATGGCAGAAGTCTCTGGTTCACAAGAAAATGTTAAAGAAAAGGTATGTTTTATTAATCAATTTGAGTTGATCTGTTTACATTTTTCTGGAAAATCATCAACTCATTACTGTCCTACTTAAGACGAAAGTATATCATAGAACTAGAATTAACTTCCTTAAATCTTGAGATAAGTTTGAACTGGTCCTAATTTCATATTTATTCTTTAACAGAAAATAGTTTTCTATACTGATTTTAAACAAATTTTGGTGTTTTTTAATACTGCTTCATTTTATCGAAACTACAAGCTTCATGAAACCTTGGAGATCCCTGAAATTCTCTATATCTTAATATTATTCCAATTTTAAATTTATCCAAATTTATTTACCAAAGGATGATTTTGAAACTGAGACCAGTTTTTTTTCAAAATGCATTTATTATAACAATGAAGCTATTTCAATATAAAAAATTTAAAAGGTTTATTAAGACACGTAAGTATGATGCCAGTTCTAGATTCATGCATGGTTGTGTAATTTTTTTTTTCACTATTGATATTGCATATATGTACACATAAGAAGTATACAGAGCTAAATTTGTTAACGGATTTTATCAATTTTATCAGAATTTTTTATGGTTGAATGTTTTTATCCCAATGACACTTCGTCCCTTATGCATGTCATTTTATGTTGTTCATTGTATGTTTTGTAACAAATGAAAGAAAAAAAAGATTGCAATGTATTTCAAAAATTAAGTGATATTTAAGTATGCATTGTTTACGTATTGCCTTAAATATTGCAATAGGAATTTTTTTCAGCTTCAAGAGTAACCTAATATCCATTTTTAGCATGTATGGTTAAAAAAGGCGCATACCGATAAAATGCAGATCTAGCCTTTACAACATAATTATGTTCTCAAACACTCCTCTTTAATAGATTTTGTTGCAAAATCAATACCAAAAAATGAAAACAAGGAATGATTGCTGGTTTTGCAGGAAACAAATACATATAAGAAATGGAGACTGATTGTTTTCTTATTAATTTAAAACAAGGACAACAACACAAGACTATAGCTAAGGGATCTTTAGATACTGGGCTTGATGTTGTGGTGTTTTTAGATACTGGGCTTGATGTTGTGGGGTTTTTAGATACTGGGCTTGATGTTGTGGTGTTTTTAGATACTGGGCTTGATGTAGTGGTGTTTAGATACTGGGCTTGTTGTAGTGGTGTTTTTAGATACTGTGCTTGATGTTGTGGTGTTTTTAGATACTGGGCTTGATGTTGTGGTGTTTTAAGATACTGAGCTTGATGTTGTGGTGTTTTTAGAGATTCGGCTTGTTGTAGTATTGTTTTTAGATACTGGGCTTGATGTTGTGGTGTTTTTAGATACTGGGCTTGATGTTGTGGTGTTATAAGATACTGGGCTTGATGTAGTGGTGTTTTTAGATACTGGGCTTGATGTTGTGGTGTTATAAGATACTGGGCTTGATGTTGTGGTGTTTTAGATACTGGGCTTGATGTTGTGGTGTTTTTAGATACTGGGCTTGATGTAGTGGTGTTTTTAGATACTGTGCTTGATGTTGTGGTGTTTTGAGATACTGGGCTTGATGTTGTGGTGTTTTTAGATACTGGGCTTGATGTTGTGGTGTTTTTAGATACCGGGCTTGTTGTTGTGGTGTTTTTAGATACTGGGCTTGATGTAGTGGTGTTTAGATACTGGGCTTGATGTTGTGGTGTTTTTAGATACTGGGCTTGATGTAGTGGTAGTTTTAGATACTGGGCTTGATGTTGTGGTGTTTTTAGATACTGGGCTTGATGTTGTGGTGTTTTTAGATACTGGGCTTGATGTAGTGGTGTTTAGATACTGGGCTTGTTGTAGTGGTGTTTTTAGATACTGTGCTTGATGTTGTGGTGTTTTTAGATACTGGGCTTGATGTTGTGGTGTTTTAAGATACTGAGCTTGATGTTGTGGTGTTTTTAGATACTGGGCTTGTTGTAGTAGTGTTTTTAGATACTGGGCTTGATGTTGTGGTGTTTAGATACTGGGCTTGTTGTAGTGGTGTTTTTAGATACTGTGCTTGATGTTGTGGTGTTTTTAGATACTGGGCTTGATGTTGTGGTGTTTTAAGATACTGAGCTTGATGTTGTGGTGTTTTTAGATACTGTGCTTGATGTTGTGGTGTTTTTAGATACTGGGCTTGATGTTGTGGTGTTTTAAGATACTGAGCATGATGTTGTGGTGTTTTTAGATACTGGGCTTGTTGTAGTAGTGTTTTTAGATACTGGGCTTGATGTTGTGGTGTTTTTAGATACTGGGCTTGATGTTGTGGTGTTATAAGATACTGGGCTTGATGTAATGGTGTTTTTAGATACTGGGCTTGATGTTGTGGTGTTTTTAGATACTGGGCTTGATGTTGTGGTGTTTTTAGATACTTGGCTTGTTGTAGTGGTGTTTTTTGATACTGTGCTTGATGTAGTGGTGTTTTTAGATACTGGGCTTGATGTTGTGGTGTTTTTAGATACTGGGCTTGATGTTGTGGTGTTTTTAGATACTGGGCTTGATATAGTGGTGTTCTTGTGTATTATAGAGATAATATTGTTTGATATAGCAAGTTTTACTGTATTTTATTTCAGGTGGCATCTGTTCGTGAGATTGTGACTGGAAGATCTACAAATGAAATAATACTGGTATTACAGTTCTATGACTACGATGTTGAAAAAGCAATTCAAGCTTTTCTGGAAGGTATATAATTAAATAAACTTTGAAAAAAAAAATTGATTGACCTAATCTGTAGCTAAAGGGTCTGAAATCCTCTTTGCTAATCTTTGATTATGTTATCAGTGTGTAATTTATTGAGACACATGCTAATTGAATGAAACCCAGATTCATACTTCGGGAAAGTTTTCACATTACTTTATAGAGTTTTTACCCCTGAAACAGTTAAAATTAAGAGTTCAGTGTTCATATTTAAAATCCTATTGAATTTGTATTTGAGTCAGGTATTTTTCTTTCACCTTATATTTTGTGAAATCAACAGGTTTGAACATTTTGTATGGACATCAAGAGACTTGTTGAACAAATCAAAAAAAATATGCCTTTTTTCCAGATGGAATGAAATTTATTGTAAGCAATTAAATTTGAACTTTTGTCAGATATGTAAGAAGTTAAACTAAATTGTTAAAATCTAGTGTTCTAGTTTCAAAACAAAATCCCAATGTGTTCTTTACAGACTTCTCTCTTAAAAAATGTCAGTTTGCTCAACACTTTTTACTAGACCTTGGAACCTGTATCAGTAAATTATAGTGATCCTAGTCTTGAACCAGTGGTATCCTGGATTGAAAATTGCCTATTATTATTATTATTATTATCAACCTTTGTTATACTGTATTTATTTATTGATTTACAGATGGTGCTAAAGAGGCCCTCACTCAGTGGCATTTTTCAGGAAAACAGGTAAAAATTTACTTTTATATGGTGTGTATAAAAAATTCAAAATCTGGTAAATAATCATACATGTATCATTAACTTTCAGTTACTAAAACTACTTACAAGTCATTTTTACTATGCTCAAACTAATTGAAACTATGAATTAAGCCTATGCTTGTGCTTTCTAATTTTCACTATAAACTAATCTCTGCTGAACTTTTTTCAAAATTAAGAATCATTAATATTTTTAGACACCCAATAAGAAGAAAAAGAACAGAAAGAAGAAACAATCGACTGAAGTTGTTCCTACAGCCATTCAGAATGGAGAAATTAATGGTACTAAGAGTTTACCCAATGGTTCAATAGATCATGAAGGTTAGAATTCAGAAATAGTTTTATTTCTTAAATAAATAATCTTAGTTTATATTCTTGAAGAAGTCTTGTATAAAGTATAGTTTATCTTTGCAGTGATTTAAATGATTTTGGTCTGTGAAATTTAAAACCATTGGTGTTTATCTAAGCATCAAACAGTCAAGTTTATGTAATTATGGTGCTATAACACTTAAAGTTTTCCCAGCAAACTGAATAATGTGAGTTATGTTATATCTTTTCTCTTTTATAAACTTGTTTTTGTTTTAATTATTAGATTTTACAATGCCACTTTAATCATAGAAGAAAAGAAATGTCAAAAAATATTTATGAACTTTTTTCATATTGCTGTTTGTTGTCTTTACATTTTGATGGGTCAAGGACATTGTGCATTGGAAATGAAAACATTGTATTCCTACACTAGTAAACAGTGATTAGTCAAGTTCTGTGTTATGCTCTTACAACATGCAATGATTTTATAATGAAGGGAATGGAAAAATCAAAGCTGGAATGTAAATATATGAGTTATAAATGTCATTGATCACATAATGATATCACTAGTATTATGTATACATATTTAACTTTTTTTTTGTTGGCCATTCAAGTGAGAACATAAATGTTTCAAGTACTTGAAACAAATCAGTTTTTAGCTCACCTAGCTTTAGCTAGCGTGAGCTTATGGTATGATGCGGCGTGTGTATGTGCGTGCGTGCGTGCGTGCATCCGTAAACTTTACATTTTAATCTTCTTCTCCAAAACCACTGGGCCAAATTTAATGAAACTTGGTAACCATTATGCCTGGGTGAAGCCCTTTCAGATTTGCAAAAATGAAAGAGTTATGTCCCCTTGGGGCCCCATAAGGGGGGAAATAGTGAAAAAATTTAAAAATCTTCTCCTCTGAATGTACAAGAGATATACCTTAGTTATTTCATTTATAACATCCTTAGGTCATCTAGTTTCAGATTTGCACAAATGGTAGCCATGGGGCTCAAAATGGGGAAATTATAAGGTACTAAGCGGGGAAATTGCTTAAAATTATATTTTTGTCACTATATCTTGAAAACTATCAACTTTTTGTATAGGCATGTATATTAGAATATTGTAGGTATTGACATGACAACCATTTTGATATATGGTTCAAGGTCATATGTTGAAAGGTCAAGGTCACAGCTGCAAAAAAAGACTTTTATTGCTTATTATCTTGAAAACAATTGACTTTTTGTATAGGCATGTATATTAGAATATTGTTGGTATTGTGACAAAGATCATTTTGATATATGATACAAGGTCATATGTTGAAAGGTCAAGGTCACAGCTGCAAAATTAAACTTAAATTGCTAATTATCTTGAAAACTATCAACTTTTTGTATAGACATGTATATTAGAATATTGTAGGTATTGACATGGGGATCATTTTATTATATGGTACAAGGTCATATGTTGTAAGGTCAAGGTCACAGCTGCAAAAGAAGACTTAAATTGCTAATTATCTTGAAAACAATTGACTTTTTGTATAGACATGTATATTAGAATATTGTAGGTATTGACATACGACCATTTTGATATATGGTTCAAGATCATATGTTGAAAGGTCAAGGTCACAGCTGCAAAAAAAGACTTAAAGTTGCTTATTATCTTGAAAACAATTGACTTTTTGTATAGGCATGTATATTAGAATATTATTGGTATTGTGACAAAGATCATTTTGATATATGATACAAGGTCATATGTTGAAAGGTCAAGGTCACAGCTGCAAAAAAAGACTTAAATTGCTAATTATCTTGAAAACTCTTAACTTTTTGTATAGGCATGTATATTAGAATATTGTAGGTATTGACATGACGATCATTTTGATATATGATTCAAGGTTATATGTTTCAAAGGTCAAGGACACAACTGCAAAAAAAGATTTAAATTGCTAATTATCTTGAAAAATATTAACTTTTTGTATAGGCATGTATATTAGAATATTGTAGGTATTGACATGACAACCATTTTGATATATGGTTCAAGGTCATATGTTGAAAGGTCAAGGTCACAGCTGCAAAAAAGACTTTATTTGCTTATTATCTTGAAAACAATTGACTTTTTGTATAGGCATGTATATTAGAATATTGTTGGTATTGTGACAAAGATCATTTTGATATATGATATAAGGTCATATGTTGAAAGGTCAAGGTCACAGCTGCAAAAGAAGATTTAAATTGCTAATTATCCTTTTTGTATAGGCATGTATATCAGAATATTGTAGGTATTGACATGAAAATCATTTTGATATATGGTTCAAGCTCATATGTTGAAAGGTCAAGGTCACAGCTGCAAAAGAAGACTTAAATTGCTAATTATCCTTTTTGTATAGGCATGTATATTAGAATATTGTAGGTATTGACATGACGATCATTGTGATATATGGTTCAAGCTCATATGTTGAAAGGTCAAGGTCATAGCTGCAAACGGAATACTTAATTTGCCTATAATCTTGAAAACTACTAACTTTTTGTATAGGCATGTATAATAGAATATTGTAGGTATTGACATGACAATCATTTTGATATATGGTTCAAGGTCATATTTTGAAAGGTCAAGGTCACAGCTGCAAAAGAAGACTTAAATTGCTAATTATCTTGAGAACTATAAACTTTTTGTATGGGCATGTATATTAGAATATTGTAGGTATTGACATGACAATCATTTTGATATACGGTTCAAGGTCATATGTTGAAAGGTCAAGGTCACAGCTGCAAAAGAAGACTTAAATTGTGTGGTATAGATTCAAATTGTATCCGACATATCTTTCCGAAATTCAAGATGGCTGCCGTTACTTTAAATAGCAAAAATAAAAAAATGGCCATTTTGGGTTTATTTATGTACCGATTTTGTTGAAATTTGAAACATAGAAAATGAATGTTGGGGATAAAACATATATAATGGGTTTTTCCGTACGATTTTTGTTTGTGTAATAATTATGCAATATGCAAATAAAGTTTATTTTTAGCCAAAATCTTTGAAAATCTTCTTCTCTGAAAGTACATGGCCAATTAAAAGGATATTGAATGTGGAAGGTCCTTAGGTGGTATAGATTCAAAATTTTATCCGACATGTCTGTTGGAAATCCAAGATGGCTGCCATCACTATAAATAGCAAAAATAAAAAAATGGCTGTTTTGGGTTTATTTATGTACGGATTTTGTTGAAATTTATAACATAGAAACTAGATGTTGGGGATAAAACATATGTATTGGGTTTTTCTGTACAATTTTCCATTTTTGCAATAATTATGTAACATGCAAATAAGGTTTATTTTAGCCTAAATCTTCTGAAAGTACATGGCCAATCAAAAGAAATTTTATGATTAATAGTGCTTGTAATAATAGAAAATAAGGATATTGCTAGTGAGTTTGTTTACATTTTACTGATTGAATATATTTAAAAAGAAAAAGCAAATAATAAATAAGGATGTGCCTGGTGAGCGATACAGGCCCTATTGGGCCTCTTGTTTTGTTTAGCACAAGCAAAGCAGTATCCTACATACCAGACTGAATGAATACATTCTAGTTATAGGTTTGTGTTATTGACAAAATTGCAATGTTTGGATTGAAATTTATCTACTTGACACATTTTCTTTGCAGGGTCTGATATTTCAAAGTTAACCGAGTCAGATTCTGAAATTCCAACTATAGCAAAACTTGAGTCGCCATCATTAGAATCTAATGCAAATGTTAGTGATTTAGGTGTTCTTGGTCACACATCTAACAACAACCAGCACTCCCCTTCTACAGAAAAGTCATCAGATAAATCATCAAATATGCAGCAGCAATTAAACAACCATTCAGATCCATCACCTCAACCACAAAGGCAGCCACATCACCCCCATCATAATAATCATAGACATCGAGCAGATTCAGGTAAGTTTTAAATCAAATTCAAATCAGCCTATAGTATAATTGCTCATCAAGCTGGTGGCTTATCTCTTGTTCAACAGATTTTATTTATTATAAGTGTAAAGCTAGGTTTTCTCTATCAAAAACTTATAAAAATCTTTAGTTAAGGTAATTTTGATCAAAGTTAATGTGGTTATACTGTCCAAGTTTTCAATCAAGGCTTGCAGAAAATAGCATCTTGTGATTTTATATAAGAATTAATTAAGCATTGATAGTCTTATAAAATAATAAAATAATCTTTAGTGTCAAATTTGATGTTGGGTTTTCTCTATGTTTTTAGACATTGACTAGTGACTTGTTTATGAGCTTGTAAATATGAGACTTTTTATCTGTAAAAGGAATGCTTGATCAGGAATTTTTCTGGACATTTTTGGAAAGGGACCTTGCAATAAAAAAGAGTAAAACCCATCAACAAAATCCATGTTTTTCACTAAAGAAGAAAATAATTTTGACAGCTTTTAAATGATAATCTTGTGTATTTCTATACTTAAGAGTTTCTTGTAATACATGTATTATCAACTGTAACTGAGACAAAAAAGATTTGTTGATTTACAAAGTAAATCACACTCTTACAATCAATAAATTTAATAAATTTACAAAAAAATCAATATTTTTGTTCCTAAGTTGTTTGTCTTCTTTTATGGGCCTTCGTAACTAATTCTCAACCAACTAATCAACACACTTGACTAAGTCTAGTCTGTTGAAGGCTAAACCCTCTTTCAGAGATGTAGAGGTAGGCAGAATAATTATTAAGTCAAACAAAAGTAATTAAAAAAATCTTCAGTGAATGCTCATTAAGAACTTAATACTTTGTTAAACTCTCTCTCTCCATGCTTCACCAGCAGATCATATTATTGCTTGTAATACACATGTTTACATTGGTCATTCTTTGTATCCAAGAATTAAAGCATTTACTTTTTTCCTTATACACTGGCTACAAGAAAATCTATCTGTCCAATGAAGTTGTTTAATGAGTTGCTTCCCTTGCACCAAACTCATCAGTGAGCATGTATAAATGTGGGATTATTATAAAGATATACAAGCTATGCCAAATATGGAGTTTTTGTCACTTTTTGTTGAGTTTTCTCCTCATTTTTGTGTGGAGTCACAATTGAATTTTTACTCACAAATTGGGTAAATTGTCACTTTTTTTCAATGAGAATGGGTCTTAATGACTCTAATGATATTGGGCTGTGGAGATCCCTGACCATCTACATTCTAATATGTTGCAAATTTCAATATTTTTTTTAGATTTAGTCATGTCATATATTAATACAGTCATGCATTAGAGGCCTAATTTTGTTTAACAAATTAAATAGGTAGTTAAAAGTGAAAAAGAGGTACAGTGAAATTAAAATACTTTATTTGATTTTATTTCACAGGGTCACATTCCCATTCAGGTAGACATAGAACTACAAGTGAGAAAAGTACATCGTCAGTTAGTGAACATAAACCTTCTCACTATAAACTACATGCAGGTGCGTATGATGTGTTAGTGAACATAAACCTTCTCACTATAAGCTACATGCAGATGTGTATGATGTGATAGTGAACATAAACCTTCTCACTATAAACTACATGCAGATGTGTATGATGTGTTAGTGAACATAAACCTTCTCACTATAAAGTACATGCAGATGTGTATGATGTGTTAGTGAACATAAACCTTCTCACTATAAAGTACATGCAGGTGGGTATGATGTGTTAGTGAACATAAACCTTCTCACTATAAAGTACATGCAGGTGGGTATGATGTGTTAGTGAACATAAACCTTCTCACTATAAAGTACATGCAGGTGGGTATGATGTTGTAATGTTTTTTAACATGGCATCAGCAATGTATCAGGCTATCAAGATGGGAGCAAAACTATTAATTTTTAAGGATAATCTAAGAAAAAGGTTAAAGTATGTCTGAGATGTGAGAGCCTTCAGGCTTAAGCAACACCAGATATTCCTTAGAACTTTTATTTTGGAAATGTACATTAAAAACATTAATAGAAGCTTGCCTTTATTATTAGGTATCTACAAAAGTTTTTCTGGACTAAATGTGCAGGCTCATCACCAAATGTTTTAATCCAAATGAAGAAAATAGACAATTATTTTAAGATAAATTTGTAGATGTTTTGCTGTTATACATTTTTTTAACTGAGATTTTAAAAATTCTTGATTTTTTAAATTATGGACACTTTATAAACTTTATTTTACAGGGTTAGAACGTGCAGTAAAAGATTTACATCGACAAACTGTCTCCCTAGAAAGGTTAAGACTAGTGTTAAATGAAGAAGTGGATAAAGCTTATAAGAGAATTAAAACAGTGTTTGAGGAAATGAGAACATGGTAATTTTTTCTAGATAGATTTTAACCACCATTTTTACTAGATATTTTTATGGCATTGAAATTTTTGTCAAATTGCAAATGATTTCATTTATAAATCTGTAATTAACTTATACATGTACATATAGTGTGCATATACATGTATGTCTTACTTTTATTTTCCCCTTTTTTTCCCCTGTTATACTGGTCTACAAGGACCAAGTGAAGGACTGGCTTAAAGTAGACTTTGTAAATGGATTAACTTTGTACAAAGGTTCAATTTTTTCCACAACCAGTTACCTCCCTTGATTTATATTTGTCATTGCAACATCCATAAAAGGAATATACAATTAATTCACCGATTAAATGTATATGCACACATTTGTAGTTAATCTTATTGATTAAGTTCCATCCCATGCATTTGCACACCCAGCACTCTTTATCCTTACTTTGAATGTTGGTCAAATGTACAAAGTCCTGCATTGGTATTTTCAAGCTGTATACCTGAGTATTTAATGCACGATTCATCAAGACTGAACTTTGACTGAATTTTCAACAAGAGTGAACAAGTATGCATAGGTTATGACTATTTATATATAGTTAGTTAAACTTATGTATTATTGTCATTAGCTCTGAAGTGGAGTAATGAATACTCATGACCTGTACAATTTTATTATGTAATTAATATTGTATTTATAAATACTTTTGCTAAATAAGACAACTGTTTATACATGTATTTATAGTTTAAACAACAGAGAAGTAACATTGATACAAGAAATGGATCAGGTCAAATTGGCAGCATGTACGTACAACCTCATACCATCTTTAGAGAATTTAGGAATCTTGACCAAGTGGTCTGAAGCATCACAATAAAATCACAGCACCTTCTACTTGGGTAGATCCTAGCATGAGGAATTTTGTCATTTTGTTTGTAATGTTTTGTAATTTTTCTCCTTAATCTAAATACGTTAAAATTTTTAAAGAATCTTTACTAGGGCATACAATCACATTATGTCTTTCCATTCTACAATTTAGTTGGAATGAAAAATGTATCTTTTTTCTGTATATATGATTGGGCACAACATTTGCCCTCCAAGTCACAGATTAAGGATTGAAGGAAATTTATTTGAGATGATAAATCATAACCAAGTGCATAAAAATGAATAATATTGCTTCTTGAATTGGAACATTGCCAAACTATTGCAAAATTGTTATTTGACTTTGTAATTATTTGTAAAACTATAATCAGTCTATTTTTTATGCAACAACATGTATGAAATGTATGTTGAATTATTTTACTTGTAGCTGATACATTTGCAAAGCGACAGAAAGAAGCTCGGGAATTAAAAGTGAAAGTAGATAGAAGTGAGACCATGAATGAACAGGAATTAGCTGAACTTAGGGCTGATATAAAGGTACAGTAAAACTTAATATGACAACCACCGCTAAAAAGATCACTTGTATATTACTTAATAGACAACCACCTCTGTATAGACCACTTGTCAATAATTGTTATGACAACAGCCTCTATATAGACCACTTGTCAATAATCTAATATGACGCCCATCTCTACATAGACCAGTACCACTGTGGTAGCTCAGTTGGTAGAGTGTTCGCTCCATAAGTGGGAGGTAGTGGGTTTGATCCCCAGCCGGGTCTAACCCAAGACTTGTAAGTGGGTAGTGGCTGTTCTTTTTCACCAAGCATTACGAAATGAAGTCGGGGTTCTTTTGGATGGGAACTTAAAATAAAAGAGGTCCTGTAACACAGCGCGTCATGATGAAGAACCCTGCTGTATAATGCCATCAGCACAATGCACAGGCAAAATTTCTGCACTTTTGCCTATAGCTGGTGACATCTCAATATAACTAAAATATTTTTGACTGGAACGTTAAACACCATTACTCAACTCAACTCAACTCTACATAGACCACTTGTCATTAACCTTATAGAGAACCATCTCTATATAGACCACTTGTCAATAACCTGATATGACAACTGCCTGTATATAGATCACATGTCAATAAAATGATAGAGAACCACCTCTACATAGACCACTTGTCAATAACCTGACAGAGAACTGCCTGTATATAGACCGCTTGTCAATAACCTGAGAGGCAACCGCCTCTATATAGACCACTTGTCATTAACCTGATATGACAACCACCTCTACATAGACCACTTTTCTATAACCTGATAGAGAACCACCTCTACATAGACCACTTGTCTATAACCTGATATGACAACCACCTCTAAATAGACCACTTGTCAATTATCTTATATGACAACCGCTTCTTTATAGATCGCTTGTTAGTTACCTAATAGACAACCACCTCTACATAGACACTAATAATATGACAACTGCCTCTACATAGACCACTTGTCTATAACCTGATAAAGAACCACCTCTACATAGACCACTTGTCATTAACCTTATAGAGAACCACCTCTACATAGACCACTTGTCATTAACCTGATATGACAACTGCCTGTATATAGACCACTTGTCATTAACCTGATATGACAACTGCCTGTATATAGACCACATGTCAATAAACTGAGAGACAACCACCTCTACATAGACCACTTGTCAATAACTGATATAGATGGCTTGTCAATTACCTAATAGACAACCACCTCTACATAGACCACTTGTCAATTATCTGATACCATATACAGGGTAATTTTTGCGTTTTGAAATTTTCATGGTTTTTAGTATAAAAAACCTCTAAATTATTTTTGCGTTTTTATAATTTGCAGTTTCTGTAATTTCAAAACTATTTCTTTAGTCTGTGCAATTTCAAATCAAATATTTTACCCTGAATACGGTATAACAAGTTAGACCCATGTGTTATTTATTGACTCTGGAAGCTACAAGCGGAAACTAAAATCCAGAAATGAAAACGGTACTTCTTAATATTTAATATTTTATTTCACATAAAGACACTTGTTGCAGACTGAAAATAAAACATGCAATGAATAAAATTGTCATTAAAAACTGGTATAGAGAGTGATGTTAAAACTGTTGATACTACAGTAGGGTAAAAAACATATAAAATATCTTAAACTGATATTCCGGTATTTAAATAAAATGATAAAGTTAAAACTGTCACAATACCGGTAAATGGTCAAAAGTTATAATTAAGCTTTTCTGCAATACCAACACAGTGAAATCCATTGTAAATAAGTTCTGGTTCAGCTGCTATTTCCTTATGTGTTTGCACTAACCATTCAGCCCCTATTGGTTTCAGATTAGACATTTTTAGATCTACGGGTTGAATATCTTCAACCGATAATCCCTTCTTAATCTGTTTGATAATTTCATTACTGTACCATGACTGAAATTTGGTTTTAAGCCGATCTTTAACTGATTTTTGGACAGACAAGTCCATAGGTTGAAGTTTGTAGGTACAATTTGGAGGAACAAACACAATACTGATATTTTTTTCTTTCAGAAAACTAAGAAAATCTTCATCCATTTGACCTTTGAATATGTCAAAAATGCACAAAGACTGTTGATTTTTTGGTAATCCGAGTCGACGTTTCACTTTATTGATACCTAGAACCATTCCTCTTCCTGCAGCCAGTGTAATTGCTGTATTGACCACACCACCTGATGCTTGCAAAGCTTTCAGATAATTTTGAACCTTTTTATCCAAGTCAGTCGCTTAATAAAGTTTTCCTCCCGCTTTTGTTAGGTTCTAAAGTTTCTACATTAATGTCCGTGTTATCAAAATCAAGTTTTCGTTTGCGAGATTTAATTTCACTCCTAAATTTATCCCTGAATGTTCTTACAGTGCTTTCATTAAGAACGGTTTGTTAAATTAAATTACGATAAAAACTATCAATAATAAAAACACATCTAGCTCCAAAGAAGTCATGAGTAAAAATGTGAAGAATACAAAGAAATGTAAAAAGTAATCACACTTTATTAGCTATTATTAGATTGTGAACACTGTTCCGTAACCAAGTCTCCCAATGTTAACAACAGCCCGTTTTGAGTGCATATAACATAACAATACGAGTTACTTCCCTTTCACCATTAACATTTGTTTTGAAAAATTTGCACTTTAATTTTTCGTGGTTAAAACGTGACCGCAAATACCGCGAACATTAGAATACCGCGAACATTACCCATTATACGGTATGACAACCGCCTCTATATAGACCACTTGTCAATAATCTGATATGACAACCACCTCTACATAGACCACTTATCAATTATCTGATATAACAACCGCCTCCATATAGACCACTTATCAATAACCTGATAGAGAACCACCTCTATATAGACCACTTGTCAATAACCTAAGAGACAACCACCTCTTTATTGACCACTTGTCATTAACCTGATAGAAACCCGCCTCTACATAGACCACTTGATCATTAACCTGATAGACAACTGCCCCTATATAGACCACTTGTCGATTACCTGATAGACAACTGCCTTTATATAAACCACTTGTCAATAACCTGATACAACAACAGACTCTTTATAGGCCACTAGTCAATTAAGACCAATGCTCTAAGTTGAACTTTGCTTTCTAGTTCAACCAAAAATAAATTTTATATAACAAACCATCTGTTCAGTTTTTAGCTCAACTGGCTATAGCCAGCTGAGCTTATGGCATGGTGAAGCGTCTGTGTGTCAGTGCATGTGTGCATGCATGTGTTTGTGCATGCATAAACTTCTTCTCTGAAACCACATGACCAAATGAAATCAAATTTGTTGTGGAAGGTCCCTAGGTGGAGTAGATTAAAGTTTGTGATTTTCAGCCCAATCTGAAATAATCCAAATTGGCCACTATTACTATAAATAGAAAAAACAGGAAATTGGCCATAACATATTTATTTGTTGATCAATTTGGTTCAAATTTGGTATATGGAATGTAGAACTCTGACCATTTAAGATATTTAACGGGTTTTTCCATAACTTTTTTCATTGCCTTGTTATTGGCAAATGAAACCAAACTTGATGTGGGAGGTCCCTAGGTGGGTTAGTTAGTAAGTTTGTATGTGTTTTTTTTTTTTTTTTTTTTTTTTTGTTTGTTTTTGTTTTTTGTCTTTTTTGGCCATGTTTAGCCTGCCAGTTGAGCAGGACAGGACAGGCCCTCTTGGGCCTCTTGTTATGAGGATTTAAAGACATTAATATCGTTAATTTAGTGATACTTTTTTTTATTTAAATCAATTAAGTTTTTTTTCTTGGTTGTGTGATATTATTGCCCTTGGAACATTTAGAAAAAAAATTACAAGAAATTTTTTTCCTGTAGCACTTTGTCACAGATAGAAAGATTGATGAAGATTTGGGAAGAACTACTCGGTTTTTGTATGACTCTGACCATTTAAGTGCTGTAAGTATTTGTTCAGCTATTTAAGATTTAAATTTTAAATGCATTGATTGGAATATGTAGTGAAACTTAGGAAAATTAAACTTTTAGTTTAACTGATCATATTGACAAATTTGAATGGGTGACTAAATTAAGGACTGTGTAATTTAAAGTTTGTTATGTACATGTTTATAAGAAAACTACATGTATTGTAAGACATTAGAACACAAAGTGAGCTTTCTTCACTTGCTAAATGGAGGATATTTAATGAGAAAATATCTATGTCTTTCTCTCTCTCTCAACCAAATGAATAAATAAAAATTTGTGTGTGTGGGGGGGGGGGAGATTTTAAAAAGTATTATAAACAAAAATTCCATCTGTAGCCTATACATGGTACAAAAACTTTTGTTTTTAATTAAAAAGTGTTTTAAATTTTTTTTAGGAAATTAAAGAATTTGGAGAAGGTAAGCAAAACTTGTTTAAATTCAATTGTATGATTTATATTACAATTTTTCTGTATCAATATCTTTATCAATTATAGTTATAAATTTACTGATAGAGTTTTAAGTGATTTGTATTATTAGTAATTTTATTCACCAAATCTGTTCTTAACAAGGTATTTTCAGCAGCAGATGCTGATTTTTTCTTCTTTTTTTGGAGAAGGAATGGGGGGGGGGGGGGGTTAAATCACAAATTATACTGTAAATGCCAGTAAGATTTGTTTGCAGGGATCTTGATAGTTAAACTTGGTTTGAAAAGATTGTCAATGCGCCTGCACATCTGAGATCTGTCTGTCTTAATATAAGTAAAAGCGTTTAAGCATAAAACCTGATTACTTTTATCCTCAGAAAGGACTCTTTTACCATAACAAAGAACTATTTATACATCTTGGTTTTATCTTCCTAATATCAGCAGTGGTATCAACATTTAAAGTGGTTTTAAGTTTTGGCCATACCTCACAGTCATGACAATGGAAAGATATAAATTTCAATTATTTTTGTTTGTGTATTTATGTGACATAATTTTTAACTTGTATTTTGTTTTCAGTTGTACCAGTAAAATGTATATATTCACAACGCCGTCCATCTGTCTCTTCAGTAGCTAGTAATGACAGCATACCATTGTCTATACCTAGTCCTACAGATGAATTGTCACCCAAACAAGGTATCTCTCACCCTCTCTGGCCACTTTGGTTTCTGGCCACTTTGGTTTCATATACCGTTCCAATAGTGAATTGAACTGAACTGACTGTCCTCAATATAAATGAAATGCTTCTGACTCGGGCATAAAAAACCATCACTCTCTCTCTCTCTCTCTCTCTCTCTCTCTCTCTCTTAAGCAGCTAAGCACCAAGTATTAACAAGAAACAAGTACCATTGTTTAAATGTTGTGTGCCTTATTTTCTTTGCTTTGTGCAGAGTTGGTAGTTATAGCACCAATAACAACATATTCTGCCTTATTTTCTTTGCTTTGTGCAGAGTTGGTAGTTATAGCACCAATAACAACATATTCAAAAGATTTAAATGATACATGTACTTCCTTACCTCTGTTAATTTGTCATTTGATCTGTTTACTTGTCCCTACAGTAACTTATAATTGATTTCCTTTTTATTTACTTATTTTAGTATCACATTCAGAACCTCATGAGAGTCTCAATGCAAGTCAAGCCCATGAAGTTGCTGAACTACAAAAACGACTGAAAGGTTCACTACAATTACAGGTATTATTAGCATGTTCATGTTTGCTCTTGTTATTGTACTATGATTTTTAGAAGCTTTCTTTTGCATCTAAGATAGAAATATGTGTTGAAAGACTGGTATCCTTATCTGGAACCCCTAGCTGTGCCAGGTGTTATATGTGTTCCTTTTCTGGCATAGATTATTCAATAAAATCATAATTTCTGTTATTAGGTGTTCTGTATTACCGTGTTACATTGCATTGTTAAAGATTTTGATTATGACAGTATTTGTCAATGATGCAACAGTGTTGTGGTTGATAAAAACTGAAAGAATCCCTAAAATTGAGCAATTTATGTATATGTAGTGCAAGGAAAAGCAATTAAATATTGTGTATGGTGTCAGATAGAGAAACATTAACCCTAGTTCTGAGATAACTAGCACAGAATTTAGCAAGTCTTGTTCTGGATCAAATATATAAGAACAAGGGTCACAGAAGGAAGATCATATTTACATAGTTTTTTAAAAGGGTTACCAGGTGCATTCCCTTGAATGCATAAATATTCTATAATTTTATTGTTTAATTTTCAGGGTTATGCAGTAAAATCAGCCACATATACAAATAGTCGACCATCAACAGCCCCTGTAAATAGACCAACATCAGGAAATAGTCCTTCTGTAAATAGAGGTAGGTATTACTAGTACATAAATAGAATAGGTATACTTGTCTATTATAACATGTATCTTTGGGAAAATGCATAATACATGTACTTGTACCTTCAAGTGCACATTGTGAACTTGCATACACAGGGCACATTGTGAGCTCACATACACAAAGTATCATGCAGTGCAATTTTTGTTTTTACTAAACAAACAAAAGTTCTGCAATTTTAAGTTTTGCTGTTGACAATTTGAAAGAAAAAAATGCCTTATTACAATAGTTACTGCTCAAAATTTTAAAACTACCATACATATCCAAACAACAACAACTAAGTGTGAAATTGGGTAAGGCATCCATGATGGCTTGAAATAAGTATATTTACACTTCAAATATTTGTTCTTAGAATAAAACTATAAATTTACAAAAATTAAACAACTCAGTTGATTTAGCAGTTATTGGGTATTAAAGAGCTTTGTTTCACCTCTGACATGAATATTGGTATTTTATAATTGAATAATGTTAAATTTATGGCTTATCTCACTTAATAGAAATCTTTATAGCTGTTACCATGGTGTTGGTTCTGTCTGATTAGGGTTTTTTGGCCAGATTATCATTTCAGTCATTGTTAATTATAATGTACTTTATAAGCATACATATTGACAAAACGGTTGATTCAATTTTTTCACAATCAGATGGCCTGAGGAGCCATTTTCTTACCATTTTACTCTGTTAAGCTTTAGGTGCAAGTTCAATTTACAATTTTACTTAAAAGTAGACAAGCCAAAAAACTAGGTCATTACATTGACTTTTGAACTTTACTCCATATTGAAGGTCACTTCATGAAAACATTGAAATTTAAAAACCCCTGAAAGATTTCAACAATTAGTCCAGATATACGAATTTTTTGTTTATTTCATAATAAATCATGACCTCGTTTTTTACCTTCATATAGAAAAGCAATGCTTTAAAACGCCAAAATTGAAATGTACATTGAATTACAATAAAAATAGCTAAATTTTTTTAGCTATAAAGGTAAAAAAAATTGTCAATAACCTTGACCTCATTGTGAGGTCTTTTGTAAAAAATGTCAAAACTGAAACCTGATATCATTATCTGTTAGAATAGTCAAAAATTAACAATTTGAAGCTTTATGTAATTTTCAACTTGAATGCAAAAACATAGCCCATTCAGAGTGAATTTAAAAAAAATAAACAAACATTGGGCTAAAAACCCTAGAGAAGACAAATACATTGTATAACATCAGACTTCTCCCATTATTGAATTGGAATAGAAGATTTTCTAAGATTTTTGCACCCATAGATCACCTTGACCTAGTTTTGATAACCATGGTAACGCCACAAACATATCTGAATTGTTCTGCCCCATATATACTTCTGACAAAGTTTTGGTGAAATCTGTCTTGTAGTTTCAGAAGAGAATTTGAAAATGAGTTTTGAAAATGCAAACAAATCTACACAATCACTCATTTATTCAAATATGCGCATACACATACTACACCTTTGGTCAGGTTGAGCTAAAAAAAACTTAAAGGTACTTAATTGGTATTTAGAGAAGACAAAACAAAACAACTCATTTTCTTCTATTAATAATTTATCTCTTATTTTTATACAGATGAAAATGACAATAGAAGAAATAGAAGATTTGGTCCAAGAGGAGGTGGTGGAGGTAGAGGTGGTTATCGTCAACAGTCAACAGAACAGAATGCCCGTCAAGATAATTCTAATAGAAACCAAAGGTCACAGTATGGACGAGGAGGAAGAGGTTCAGGGAGAGGAAGGGGAAATTATCAAGGCAACCAGGCTTACTCAAGACCAAGAAGTCCAAGAAAAGATGGCCCTAGGGAATCCACCCAAGGATCATTACAGGGAAGTGGGGATGCAAAAACAGCCAGTGTTACTGTTAATTCTGTCACAAATTAGTATTAGGAGTTATTTGAAGGTTTACAGAAGATGGCCTTAACTGTTATAACTGTTGTATTTTGTTTGTTATTGTTAGTGCTGAATTTAATTTCATCATCAGTATCTTAAGAAGACTATCTTTTCTATACTCTTTAAATTAAGTGGTTTGACCTATTACAATTTTGCTGTCTCCAAATAAAGATTTGAATGTGTACCACATGGTGCCCTTTCAGATTTGTGCTGAACTTTTTTCAAATAAAATCTCAAAACTTGTTTTTATCCCCATAAATAGACACTTATGAGAAAATGGATAAACATTTTCCATTAATGATAGAAACTGCTTCTCTGAACAATTGTTAGCAGATTGTGGTATACAGATGAACCCATGTTTTTATTGGTGATTGTGACCTTTTATTATATCTTCTTTACCTCAGAAATTTGTAAATGGGTTTTGCCAGTGTACTGTATGATCTTGTTTGTGCAGAATAAGATAAAATCACATATTTCAACATTTTTCCATATAATTGTCTTTATTTTTGGAACATACACATATTCAATAACTAATGACTGTAATTGTTCTGCTATAAAGTTACAGGGTATCTCACCTGATGGTGAATCCTATTTAGCATGTAACAGTGAATTAAGTTAATAAGTTATCAGTTTTACATATACCTGTATTTGATTTGCATATATCAAGCTTTCTTGTACAAATTACATATACAGGTTATTTTAGCAGTTGTTGTTAACAGGTTTTTTTTTTGTTTTTTTTTTAAGATAAACTGGGTGAGCTACATTGTACCTTTTTATCTGATTACTGTTGTTTTTTGTTTTATTTAAGATTCTTTGATGTGTTCAATCATTAAAACTCATAAGAGTTAACCCTGTTTTAGTTACCACCTCTATATAAGGAACACCTGTACATTAAGAGCACTGTTAAGGCCCCTTTGCTTCGTACATAATATTTCATGAATTTCAGGCCACCTATCTATAAAGTTTTTATATCAGTTTTACTGTACTTTAACTATTCTGTTAGATATTTTAGATTGTTTATTTTGTTAAGGTACTAGAAACTGCCATAGATAATTTAAATGAACACATGTCCTCAATTATATAAACCTCTGATATTGTCCTCAACAAAACTGCTATAGATAATTTAAATGAACAAATGTCCTCAATTATATAAACCTCTGATACTGTCCTCAACAAAAATAGAATTGAAATTAACAAAGTCAGTGTAGTTTTATTTACTTTTGTAGAAAACTCCTCAAATTTAGCATGTAAGTTATCATTTCAAATAATTTTTTGTTGTTAAACCGTTTTAAAAAGTTGAATCAAAAGTATAAATTATTTTTTTATTCAGTATAAAAAACAATTTCCTTTCAAGCATTTAAATTACGCAAGGTTTTTCACATAAAATAAGAAAAGCAGTTTTCTTTAAGTAATTTCTTTCATTACATATTTTTATATATGACATAAAAAGCATTTTTACAATGATTTGATTCAATATTTTATTTAGCATTCAGTTTGAAAAGCAATTTCAGGACTCCAAACTGTTCATTCATACATGTACAAACGTATGCCATATTTCATTGAATTTGTACCTTCAGGGAAAATGCCTTGCTATACATTTTTCATTAGAGTTATGGGTTTTATTGGAACAGTAATGGAATTATACCATAAGGAATAAAATCACAAATAATTCTAGTCATTTTACAATTTCAGTTGTTATTTACAATGGAGACATTTTAGATAAAACACCACCTGTATTTTGTCATCTTTTAGTAGCATGTTCATATCTTTACAAAATACATGCACTAGTCATTATTCTATTTACTAAAGATACGGTTATTTTGGTGGTAGCCCTTTTTTCCACAGTTTCTGTTGTTAAACACAGACATGTTTGGTGTCTACCGGTGAAATTAACTTTTTCCAAACATGTACTAGTGTTCTGGCAGCTCTTACAATTCAACACTAAAATCAACAAAAGAGTGCAAAAATTTTAAAAATAGTAATAAAACTCAGTTAAAATGACCTCTTGCTCCTAAATATTTCCAATTCTTGTAACACTGCCAAAGTCAGTATGAAAAAAAATGAGCTGTCTCAGTAAGATGTCAAGGATGATGTAGTCTTGTTACAAAAATAGCTAAAACTTACTTCTCATGCAACTTAAAATTGTTTTAAAATTTTTGAACATAGAGAGAATAATTGTGTTCAGACATATTAATTTAAACAATCAGGTGAATGCATTGTAAGTTTTTTGCCTGTTTTATTTGGCTGCTGTTTTTTTTCTTTTTTCTTTTCCTGCAATAAGTGACAGTTTCCACTTGTGACTTTGTTAAACAGAACAGTTTGTGTCACTTTTTGTTCTCTCATCATGTCTTATAGTAGAAATACTCGTGATTTTTTAGGTTATTAGTTGTACATGTATTTATAAATTCACATTATGAATCATGACTGTATTCATGCATTATGGAATTCCCCAGAGCCCCACATGATACCTCATAGTGTTAATGCGGGACAATTATTTTTATTGGCAATGGAATCACATTAAGGGACATTTTCCCATAATAACGATGATTTTTTTTGGGGGGGGGGGAATATTTGATGAAAATGTTATCCATTTCATTATGCACAAACGTTAAGAGGTATTGATCACTGTGGTACACTAGTGAGTTCCATTACACAACACTTTTCGAAAAAAATTATGCAGATCAAAAATTTTCTCTGTATGTAAAGTTAAAAAACATCAGTTCTGGTGATACAATGTTATACTTTGAAATTGTACAGATTTGAGCTATGTGTCTGGCCTTTAACTGACATCTAAATGCTTAATAGATATATTTATAGCTTTATTACCAATCTTTTCATAATTATAAAAAACGGTACCAATCTATTATTATTATTATGTATTATTCTTTGTCTTTATAAATTAACTTGTTTGGTGTTATTGGTTGGTTTGGTTGTTGCCAAGTACAAGTACAAGTTTTCTAATTGAGAATTTTCTTGTTTTTTTTTTTTTTTTAATTATCTAAGGTGTGTTGTCAAGTTCTACAAAATTCAGCTAATACCAGCTAATATCAGAATAATACTAATATGTAACTAAATTGGTATGATTACAATTGTAATAATTGTTTGATATTTGATTATTTGCTCCATGTAAAAATTTAGGTATTAACAAACTTTGTCTTGATACCTTAGCTGTTGCATACTTTTAAAGGGTAAATAAAAGGAAGTCTATGTAGGTTATAATTCAGTGTGTGTAATTATGTTATTTGATATAAACTGCCTTCATAACTTAACAAAGTTGTGGATTATTTTACTGGTTATTTTTAATGTCTACAAAACCAATTCTTGCTTTATTTTTGTGTTGTTATGTGTGATTGGTCAAAACTGTAACATTACTTGTGATTGGTCATTTTGTAGTTATATTACTGATAATTTGCTAATGTATAGTTACATAGCATGTATGTCAGATTGATGTCTAGTAGTTACAGTTACATTTTATAGTTAACTGCATTACATGTGATTGGTCAGTTTGTAGTAATATGTACGTTTCATTGGTTGTTTTTGATGCTTACCTATTATTGGTTCTCAGGTGACAGTACTTGTTCTCACTCAAACTTTGTAATTGGTGCAGATAGACTTTATAGATTAGAAGTGCCAATATTTAGTATTATTAAATCTATTTTTTGTAAAGAAAGGTAAATGAATTAATGAATTTGTTGTTTTTGACTTGTTTTTAAATTTTAAATGGCACATATTGTTATGATTTTAAAAGAGAATTCATGGTATATTTTATACATTTGTGCTATCAGTGTATAAGTTCTTGATGTAAATTTTTGCCATCCTTTTTTTAATCCAAAAAAATATATATATAAATAATAAAAATAAAAAAAAATTAAAAATATAATAAAATGTACTTGTCTTTGTTTCAGTTCTATATGCATGTATTTTTAAACTTGATATCTGCTGTTCATAAGATAAATGTTTGTAAATAACTTCCTTTAAACTATGCATATGATTAAAATTTATAAATTTGTTAATTCTTATAATATCAATTATCTGTATAGTAATCTATATTAAGTGGACATAGTCAATTCTTTGTTCTTAACAGTGAGGAGAAGAAAATAAGCCAATTAATTTGAATTCTGTGAATTCTTCTTTCTTTTTTATTCACTTTTTTTTTTCTTTTTTGAAATTTGTTTTAACTTCCATAATTATTAAAAATTACCAATATTTGAAATCATTAATAAATTTGAATCCAAATCCTACTTTCGAACTGCTAGAAAAAATGGAGAAAATTTTTAAAAATGATATATTCATTCACCCACGGAACTTGTTTAAAATTTTGTTAACAAAGGCTAAATATTAAGATTAAACAACCTATAAAAATTAAATTCATTGAAAAAATATTCCTAAATTGGGAAGACTGATAATTATAAAGCAAACAATTTTGAAATACATTGTATAAATTTCTTTCTAAATGTTGATAGGTAAATGTATCTGTCTGAAAAATTAAAAATTAATTGCCATTTTGACTGACCATAAAATGCACATGTAAAATTTTGACATAGCCTTATTAAATATAAATGTTTAGATTTATAATGCAAAAAAAGTGTGAAATAGATATATATATATATATACATATATAAAATATACCAAAAATTATATAGATATAGGAAAAATAAATAAAATAGGAGAAAAACTGAATAAAAAATTGTTTTATGTTATTATTATTTTTCTCACAATTAAAACTAGTCATATTTAAATATACATGTATGTATATGTGCATATATGTAAATGTTATATTTCATAGTCATCACCAGGTCAAGCAAAACTCACATAAATATTGGAATAAATGAATGTATAATTATGTTATACTAAAACCATTGGTGATTTCATTGTTACTTTTTTCATGATAATTTTGCTTTGTTTGTAACTTTTCTGTATCTATGCATGCATTACTACTGTAAATCAAGATATTTCTCAAAATCAAAATTTCGAATTTCCAAATTTAGCTTAGGAAAATCCTAGATAAGAGATGTATTTAACACAGGGTCAGTACCACCAAAATATAATAATTATAAACCCCTCTATCTCATTTCTTGAAATGAAGCAAACATATTACCTTTTAAATGACAATTCTTTTTCATTGTATGAAAAAATATTCTCTAACTTGTAGAGATGCTGAAATAGATATATACATTTTTGGGATTCATTTTTCTGCTCTAAATAAAGAAGATTGACAGTCCAGGTTCAAAATTAAAATTCAAAAGTTCTACAGGTGTAAAAAAAAATATTATGCAGTGTTTTAGTATAATTTTCTTTATACCATATGATATCCAATAACATTAAAACGATGACATCTTAAACATCTTTAATAACAATTTCCAATAAGTCACATGTATATCAAGGTGGTTTCTTGGTTAATGAACAATACCTGAGTACGCATATAAAACAACTGACTTTCAGAAAACAAACAAAAACATTTTTCGAAAAATAGATCTACCTGAGTGTGTAGTTAGAGGCATTGTGATCTGTAAGTTGGCATTTTAGAACACTTGGCTGTTGATGCCCCCACAAATAATGAGTGGTATTATGTGGCACTAGAGTGATTGACCAATGTGAAAATTTCTTGATTTACAGTATATGGTAAATGTGATAAATTTGTTCTTCATTTAATTGTATTATCATACATTGATATTATGTTATACTTAAGTAGTGCTATATAGAGTTATATGTATACCCAACTGTGATTCATATTGATGATGATGATGATATACAATGTTTAGTTTATTTTGTCTATATATACATGTATGTGTATATATATAAGTTTATACATACAGATAATCAGTAATTTGGGGTCACAAATATATTCTCCATTTTTATTAATGTGTGTGTGTGTGTGTGTGTGTGTGTAGTTTGTCTGCGCACATACAAAAAAGCTATGATTCCCCTTGTGTCTGTATGAGTATCCATTGTTATGTTTATTGGACATAAAATGACAAGTCTATACAGACAAGCTATTGGGTGGTATTTTCTGTCCTCAGTTTTTTTCCTGTAAAGTTAAAGCCAGTTCAGTCATATGTGTATTTTGTCATATAACAGCAAACCTTTTTTATTCAAGTTATTTTGTAAAAAAATACAGTCATATATTTTTCTGTAATTAGCAAACATTTTTCAACTACAGTAACATGTTGTTATTTTCATCAGTATTTTCACCATATTTTTGTGATTATTCAGCAAAATTGTTTGTTCCTGGTGTTGTGTTTTAAGTAAAATATTCATAATTTCAGTCATAAGTTAGATTATTAATTAGGTTAAGGGTTACAAAAAATTAGTTTAGATTGAATTCTCTAACATAAATCTCATGATCATTCTTTTTTCCATTAGTATAAGGCAGGCAGGTAAAATCTGAAATGAGACAATAAGTCATGTTCTATCTATTCTATACCTGGTAAATAATTCATAGTCTTGTCTTTAGTGTATGTCAAGACTCTTTGAGAGGTTTAAATTACCAAAAAAATGCTTGAAGAATTTCATCCTTTATTTCCTAAAAAATAATAGAAAAACAGGTTCAGAAATTATTAACATTGTTTATTTATAATTGTGATAATGTCACAATGATAACAGTACAACTGTATTATAGTGGTCACATTATTATAAGGATTTTATCTGAAAATACACAACATATCTATGTAGTACATACATATGTACCAGATTGATCATTGGATTTGTTTTTTGAACAGCATTAAAGTGTTCAAGTGCATTGTAAGTTTTTGAATATAAAATACATTTAACATCTTATTAAAGGAAGATTTAGTAGAATTATCAGGTTTAAACCTCACCTTTATTATGGAAGCCTTTTTAGCCAGAATATAATGTCTGAAAAAACTTTAAACCATTGAAGGTTTATTATAAACCAGTCAATTTGAAATATTTGATTGACCCATTTGTCTTTATAAGAAGGATAATTTTATTTTAAGAATATTTAGCTAGTGTGATAATAAAGTAATCAGATAGCCATTCCTATTACTAGACTTTCATTGAGAAGCCATTCTTATTATTAGACATTCATTGAGAATCATTGTATCATCATTTCATGGGTGGTTTGTTTTTGTTCTATCACCTTGTAGTTTATTTTGGATATTCCAAATTTATCAGTAGGTTTGAGGGATGTATTCTTCATGTATTTATGTATTTATTTTAAAGGAACATTATGTATTGTTACATTTCCATTGAAGTTGAAATGATATGATATCCTCCACAATACAATATGTATCATAATTCATAGGCCATAATTTGATGTTTTCAATAAAATAATTCTCAAATTACAGATTTGAAAGATTCTAAAACTAATATGTTTTTTAATTTTTGAAGGAAGAAAGTTTTTGAAATAATTTTTAAGATGGCTAAAAATTAAGACACATGCAATTAAGCTACCAGGAAAAGATTACGTAGCTGATTTTTAACAATCTAAATGCTTCTTCATATGTTACTAGTAAATGTATTGTGAGGGGGAAAAAATCTTGATACAAGTGTAGCATGATAGATAATTTCCCCATATATATATATATATCATGTTCTTTATTGAGAATGGTTAATGATTTTAAATTGATGCAGGTACATGTATATGCAAGTGCTAAATTCAGAATAGTAATTGTAAGAAATGAAAATCAAATTCATAATCTTCTCAAAGAGCTGTTGAAAAAATCTACCTTTACTTTATACAACCAAAGGGAGAGCAGAAGATTAATTGCAATGCTATGTTTAATACAAAAATTTATAGTGGTACTTTCACTAGTATTGAAATATTTCCTATTCTATTTTTAGTTGTCAATATGCTGGAAAAACTATAAGGTATCTTGTTTCCTATAAAATCATATTTTAAATGTATTTCTGTTTACAAACCCTTCTTTAATGTATTATTTGAAGTCATACAACTTTTGGTTGTAGTTGGAAAATACACATTATATATCAGTTAAGGCATTCTTTAGGTGTTATGTAATTTTAAAATTTTTTGAACTGCAAAATTTAGAATTTATTTTGAAAGTTGACAACATAGTTACAAAACTATTGCATTCAAATTGCACAGCAACCCTCTGTAACATATTCAACTTGTGAAGTTGTGGATTAAGGGTAAATTGATAGTTTTATTATAATTTTTAAAAATATTTTTAGAAAATGGAATATTTGTCTCACCTCCCCTTTAGTCTTTATGTTGAGAGTTAAAGCATGTCGAAATGAAAGGCAGGAGTTAAAGCAATTTAAATAAGCCCTATGATTATTTCAGGACTGAAATTTAGGAGGAAATCTTACGCCATTGAATTCATGTTTTTTTTTTTTACATTCAGGAGAAATTATTTTCATTGATATCCTTCAAAATGTTTAAGTTAAGAGTAAATGAAATGGGTTAAATTTGGGTGTATGATTATGTGCTGTGGAAAAAATATATAATGAAAATGTTTATGGGTCAACATGGGTCAAGGTAGAATGAAGTCATAGGTCAGAGGTGAAGGATGCTAGATTATTTACTAATTATCATTTGAGGATAAAAATTTTAAATACAACGACTTGTTAATTTTTTGTCATTATTAAAGAAATTTGTTTTAATAGATTTTGGTGTAAAGGTCTTGGAATTGTACATAAAGTACCATCTTGCTTGTTAAAAAATGTTAAAAGGAATGGTTTCACATTTTATGTGATTTCACTTTGTTGTCAGAAATAAAACTTACATATCATTATGTTGTTCATAGTATCTTATACCAGTTTTAGGTTTTTGCAGAAAGTTCTGAGGAGCTTATGACAAACCCCTGACATTGATGGTAGCTGAGTGATTAAAGTGCTTTACTTACCAATTTGCCCTGCATTGTCTAGGTTTCAAACAAAATCGGGGGATTCTAATGGTATAAAATTTGCCAGTTTGCTTGTTAAAGGAAAGTGGTTTTCCAGGTATTAAGTTTCATTCAAGAACCTCATTTTAAGTGAAAAAAAAATCTTTGCTGGGGTTTAAAACAATTTTTCAAATCCACTCCTTGTATTGGCACCACTGAGGTCAAACATGGCCAATCCGACAGCAGGGAAAGTCACATTTCTCTATTGTAAAACATGTAATTAGATGGTTTTCTTGGAATTATGTCTATTTAAATGTAATTTTGGAATTCTATAGGAAATTGGGATAAAAAAACAACTTTCAGAAAACAACCTGCTTTTATACTTAGACACTGTCACAGTAGTTGCTTTGATTGCTTTCCTGGTACCCTGCGAGTAAGAAACAGCTAAGTTGATCACATAATTCATGTGGTACTATGTAGAAAAATCAACACATCTTGTGGGTTCATTTGTACTTATTTGACCATCAGTAACATGCTTCAATTAAAAAACTCTTGTCTATGGATGTGGTCTAAAGATGATCAGTACTATAATCTCTCAAAGTAACCGCACTTTAAGAAGATCTAGCAGTAGTTTAGCTGAATTAAACTGTATTAAAGTGAATTATCACACCCAAAACAGCACTGGTGGCAAAGAATGCTAATCTAAGGAAGATAACTCAACATAAGGGTATAACCAAAGACAGACCTTCATAAGATAAATCGAAAGAAACGAACCCAGTACAGGGTAAAACAGACAGCACAATACAGTATATGACTAAAGTCAGCTAAACAATTGATTTTATTGAAAGTTATTTACAAAAATAAATATATATCAGTCCGTTACACAAACTAAGTCATCCAGTTAAAATAAAAATTACCATAACAGCATGTGGTAAACTAATATGACAAACAGAAGATGACTTTATAGCCAATTATCACTAGGGTTACTTTGTTAGAATATATTAGGTGTGGTTCCAAGCTCAACTAAAAATGTATTTTAATTAATAATGGCAATCACACTACACATGTATTTAGCCCCTAGCTTACATTTCAGAAAATACCCCTTGACAGATTCTACTGTGAAAAAGTTGAATTATTTTGAAAGTAAATGGTTTTCTCAAGGTATTTGTGTATCCTCTGTTATCTCAGAACTGGTAGGTCCAATAAAAGTGGTAACTGGGTACTTTGGAGAAAAAAATTCTTTAAACCTGATGGCCCCGAGACTTAAAAAAAGATTTTTTTGTTCATTGCTATAAGCACACAGAAAGATACCCGTTTTTTCTGGCAGTTCCTCAATCACAGTGTAAATGACAGACTTTTATATAAATACCTTGCACTCATTCCAATGCTGATACCTGGTGTTAATTTTACATGCTCTGACACTAGGTATACAATGTATCACTCATTACCAGAGACACCCTCTACACACTCTGGTTTTCTCGACCACCGAAGCTCTATCTACTTTTGTACAAGTAAAGAAATCTTAACTTGAGCAGAATACACAATTACTCTACTCCACCAAATAGCTCATCTGTTCTACCTATGATGTCACATGTATCAGCTAAACATATATTACTTGTAATTTCTAAATAAAGTCTTACAAACACTAAGTGACTTTTACCAAGATCATTCTCATCTGTTGGTTTTTAGCTATTGACAGGAGAAAAAACAATTTGATCAATGCAGATAAAATGTAGTTATAAATTTTTGCCAGTGATTTTAACTGCTTGCACTACAATTTATATGTGTACTTTCTTGCATAATAGTGGTCCAAACTTACTGAAACTTTTCATGATTGTTGCCCACCATGAGTAGTTATACAATAGGGTTACAAATTTTCAAAACATCTACCATTACCATGGAAACAGACAAACTAAAAAAGTAAAAAAAATATCTTTATTTTCTTTATCAATTTTGCTGAAACATAATGATACTTTACAGGATTGTTGCTAACCATGTGCATTTGGGTTTCTAGTTTTCAAATATGACTACCTTTGTAATAATGTGAGAGACCTTTTCCTTGATAAAAGATTTCTTGTAATTATTCTTCCACTCCAAACTTTATCAAGATCATACAAGATGACTTGTTTGATATTTTTTGCAACATCATAGGAATGTGTGTAATTGTTCCCATTCATTTTTGGACTTGGGCCCATTTTCAAAACATTTTTGGGAGACAGTTATGAAATCACAGTTAATACCTGCTAATATATATACTAGTGCTAAATAAATCATTATGACTACATGTTATACTTTCTGGGCAAAGTACTACGTGGCAGAGTTAACTAAGTACTGCCTCACAGATCACAACACCTCTAAATCACAGGTTTATATTCTGCTTGGACAAAAAGTTTATTATTTACAGTGGCATATTTTCTATCTAATAACACAACAACTTTGCAGTGAGGCTCATCATCACTGTATTTTGGGATCCAAAAATTTTTGTTTTGTTTTTTTATGCTTTCAAGACCCCTCCTATAACAGATCAATTTAACTGCACAAATGTTGGCAATAAATCAAAGATTAACAGTTCATGTATATCTACATCAAGATACTTTGAATATACATGTATTTTTTTAAACAAATAATAAATAAACAAGAACAGACAGTATTGTTCATAATTTATTCAACAAAGAATAAATGGCTTTATACAGGCTGAGAAATTTTCGTGTTATTTCCAACCATTTTAACAATTATTAACATAAAAATAGACATACAGCCATATATATATATATATATATATATATATATATATATATATGATTTTGATAAATATGACACAATGATAAAAATAATGTCATGATGGTGATGGTAATTTATAATTATAATGAAATGATAATCAGATGAATAACTAATAAAAAAATATCTAAAATTATTTGAACATCTATCATCATAATTTAAGACAAATTAATGTATTGTACAGGGAACTATTTTGTTCATGTGACCAAAAATTAACAGGGCCCATATATTTTATTATAATGAAAAAGGATGTATTTTATGTAATGCCCAAGGTTTAGTTTTTAAGGTGGGGTGTCTTTTTTTCTCTATTTGTTTTTCTGTAAAATGATAATCCATAGTATTGATTTATACAGAAGTGGAATGTTGAATCCCCCCAAATCAGCCATCAAGAAACCTTATCATCTGAGTATGTGAGATGGAGAAATGTTGTTTTTCGACCCATGCCTTATATAGAAGTGCTTAATTCTGCAATGACAGAGGAAAGAAAGTGCCCACAAAAGAAATTAAATTTTGGAAAATAAAAACTTTCCAACACTAGATCCTATCCAAGTGGGATCTGAAGCTATGTGTGCTTGTACAATGATTTCACTCTGTCACTGTTTAACAGCCAGTAATCCTAGCTTTCTATTTCACATTTTTAAATCTTAAGAATGTTAACAGAGATTCTGATAAAAGAAATTAGTATCCTCAATCCTTTGCAAATTTCAAGAAAATGCTAGAAAGGCTTTTACAGATACCCAATTTATAATTTAAATAATGTATTAATATGTATATGTATTATGTACTATAGGGCTGAAATGATATACCTACCCCTAAGATACAATATGCATTACAATCTAAGGCTGCAATTCAATACTTTTTGATATTATACAAAAATAACAAATTACAGTTTTTAATGATTTATTAACCCCCTTTTGCGTTTTTTCACTCCACTTTTTTGAGAAATGAACTTAAAGAGAATATCATGTTATACTTCTACAGAAAGATGACAAATTGTTCATTATCAATTTAACACATCAAAACAGAAGTTTAGAGGCATAAAAAAGGTTATGTATCATATTGTTTTCTTTTAAAGATTATTACTAATGTATTGAATAATCATAATACAGTTCTATCATTATAAATTGCTTCAACTCTAATGTAATGTACATGTATATGCGTAAGCTATTTTCAACAAGGTAAAATCTGGGAACTGCAAGTTCTGTCAAATAATAGTATGCATAAATTTATAAAAATTGCGACCCTAAAAAATTATCCCAGGAATCAAAGAATGGTTTAAGTGTCTTGCTGGGTTCAGCTTTATTACCAGAATGAATTTGCAAGGATTTATCCTGAATTAAACTACAATCTTGGAAGCCATTTCCTAGTTCTCAGATCTATTTTCAATCTGTTCTAGATAAAAAGGTGTAAAAATTTTATAAAGACTGTTAATTGTTCACTGAAAACTTACATTTGGAAAATTTGTTAAGGCTTATGCATAAAACAAATTTTCATTGATTTCAATGAATTCAAGCCACCAGAAAACAGTTAAATTACACTCCTGCAAGTTGTGCAACTTACAATTGTTAAGATTTGCAAATTACTAATTTGTTTTTAAAAAAAAAGGCAATTTAAGAGATTCTAGTTACGACCCTTTGGATTTTTACTTACAGTAGTTGATCAACAACTTCTGATTACAAAATAACTTTTTTCCCTATTTATTTCTGGTTATACAATGAGATTCTCAGGTGTATCTTATGTTCATGTGAAACAATCATTTCAATTGGTTATGGCATAGCAAAAATTGGCAATTTTCCCTTATAACTACCATTACTTTGAGCATTTGCTACATAAACATTTCTATGCCTTGAAGAAGAGGTAATGTACAATTAAAAATGAAATCTAAAAGCCAATGGCTGAGTAATCTACATGTACATGTATAAAATGTACCAGCACCTTGTTTCTGCTGATTTTAAAAACACTAAAAGCTGCTGAAAAGCACAATGATATAATACAAGTATTGCATTACTCAGATATCTATAGAATATGTTAATAAACGACATACAAATGTACATTTACAGCAATATCTTTGATAGTGAAAACCTTCATCAGGTAGTGAAAACCTTCATCAGGTATGATATGAAACTTGTACAACTGATTTTGTATAATATATTACATGCCTTGAATGTACTTTGAAGTGGGATGTCAGGTAGCTGCTGTACAAGTCACTCAGTACCTTCTAAGACATCTACATGTATGTAATACTCAACTATACAACATGTAATTATAGCAACATATTTGATAGTGGAGACTGTCATCAGACATTAAGTCACACTACTGGGTCAAACTAGCACTTGATATGTATCATTTACCAGTCTCCCAGCTTATAACATGTAAAATGAAGTTTTGCTTTCCAGTCAGGTAAATTTACATGTGTACGGAGTTCTTAGTAACACTTGGTAACAAACATAGTTACACATAGTTAACAATATCATTATGACACAATTAGATGGATAATGGTTAAATAATTTGTTCAAGTTGGTCTCTGTAAGAATGAACATTACTTCTGGAACTGATGGCATTTAAATAAATGTCCATCAAACTGGTAAACACTTAAGTTAGCAGCCACTATCACAAAATGACAATCCTTTGATCAATTTTGCATGTCTTCTTAAATGCTGACACTGGTAATGATGATAACCATGTAACAATTAAAACAACTGCAGATCTATGAAAAGTTGTAAGTCATGTTACCATGGCAACCCAGAGAATGGATTCCATAATGACTTTAATATCAATTGTAATACTGATCATGTCTATACTTATTACTACATCAGTGTGTTTGTAACTGGTCATAAGTAACTGTCACTGTTTCTACATCAGTTTTTATCACAATGTTTTCTGCCATGATCTCACCATCTAATTCACCTTCATCTTCATTTCCTAAGAGAAACAAAATTACTGATATAAATATACTGTAGTTTTAATTCTAAGTTTGGATATTTTCCCTAAAAATCAAGTCAGACCTGATGAAAGGTAAAACCTTATTAGTTAGTTGCAAGTTTTTGTTTGTTAAGTGATTCAGTTAATGAAATTAAAAAAAAAAAAAAAATTCTCATTGTGTGAAACAACATTTAAATGAACATGTTTACACTGCACATGTTGAATAATGCAAATTTTCCACATTGTTTCATACAAATGTCATAGGGTATGTATCGGTTTGATGGCAAGGCTTTTTCTGACTTTTGAAAAAGTAACAAAAAAATCACTTTTGGAATTAAATGCACATATGTCCATGCAAAATAAAAATTTCATATTTAAATACAAAACTATTTCACCTGAAGAAATACATATTTATGTAATCTTATGTGTAAATAAAAAATTGTACTTTTTGGGTGATTTAAACTGTAAAAAGAAATTAAAGTAAGGATAACTGTGAAATTTACTTTAAAAAAAGGGAAAATAACAATGTTTCGTTATTTGGAATGTGGCCGATTTTTTGGTTGGAGGAAGCCGTAGAAAAAGATACCTATTATGAAAATCTAACATTAAATCACTGTTATTTATTCTACATATACCTTCTGATGACTGATTAAGTTTGTTGTTTTTATTTTGATGAGTTTTTCTGTGTTTTGACAGATGGTCACTTCTCATAAACCTTTTATTGCATTCTTTACACTCAAACCGCTTTTCTCCTGTCAACAAAAACAAATTATATTATTTGACAAAATCCTAAGTCTTACTGGAAGAATACAACATCAACATAGGTCTCTAATAATATAGGGTACTTACTTGAGGAATACAACATCAACATAGGTCTCTAATAATATAGGGTACTTACTGGAGGAATACAACATCAACATAGGTCTCTAATAATATAGGGTACTTACTGGAGGAATGCAACATCAACATAGGTCTCTAATAATATAGGGTACTTACTGGAGGAATGCAACATCAACATATATCTCTAATAATATAGGGTACTTACTGGAGGAATACAACATCAACATAAGTCTCTAATAATATAGGGTACTTACTGGAGGAATACAACATCAACATAGGTCTCTAATATTATAGGGTACTTACTTGAGGAATACAACATCAACATAGGTCTCTAATAATATAGGGTACTTACTTGAGGAATACAACATCAACATAGGTCTCTAATAATATAGGGTACTTACTTGAGGAATACAACATCAACATAGGTCTCTAATAATATAGGGTACTTACTGGAGGAATACAACATCAACATAGGTCTCTAATAATATAGGGTACTAACTGGAGGAATGCAACATCAACATAGGTCTCTAATAATATAGGGTACTTACTGGAGGAATGCAACATCAACATATATCTCTAATAATATAGGGTATTAACTGGAGGAATACAACATCAACATAGGTCTCTAATAATATAGGGTACTTACTGGAGGAATACAACATCAACATAGGTCTCTAATAATATAGGGTACTTACTGGAGGAATGCAACATCAACATAGGTCTCTAATAATATAGGGTACACAACATCAACATAGGTCTCTAATAATATAGGGTACTTACTGGAGGAATGCAACATCAACATAGGTCTCTAATTATATAGGGTACTAACTGGAGGAATGCAACATCAACATAGGTCTTTAATAATATAGGGTACTTACTGGAGGAATGCAACATCAACATAGGTCTCAAATAATATAGGGTACTTACTGGAGGAATGCAACATCAACATAGGTCTCTAATAACATAGGGTACTTACTGGAGGAATACAACATCAACATAGGTCTCTAATAATATAGGGTACTTACTGGAGGAATACAACAGAAACATAGGTCTCTAATAATATAGGGTACTTACTGGAGGAATACAACAGAAACATAGGTCTCTAATAATATAGGGTACTTACTGGAAGAATACAACATCAACATAGGTCTCTAATAATATAGGGTACTTACTGGAGGAATACAACATCAACATAGGTCTCTAATAATATAGGGTACTTACTTGAGGAATGCAACATCAACATAGGTCTCTAATAATATAGGGTACTTACTTGAGGAATGCAACATCAACATAGGTCTCTAATAATATAGGGTACTTACTTGAGGAATGCAACATCAACATAGGTCTCTAATAATATAGGGTACTTACTGGAGGAATGCAACATCAACATAGGTCTCTAATAATATAGGGTACTTACTGGAGGAATGCAACATCAACATAGGTCTCTAATAATATAGGGTACTTACTGGAGGAATACAACATCAACATAGGTCTCTAACAATATAGGGTACTTACTGGAGGAATACAACATCAACATAGGTCTCTAACAATATAGGGTACTTACTGGAGGAATACAACATCAACATAGGTCTCTAACAATATAGGGTACTTACTGGAGGAATACAACATCAACATAGGTCTCTAACAATATAGGGTACTTACTGGAGGAATACAACAGAAACATAGGTCTCAAATAATATAGGGTACTTACTGGAGGAATACAACATCAACATAGGTCTCTAATAACATAAGGTACTTAAACTGATATTGTTTTATTTCTATGTGAAACATATTATTATACTGCTATATAATAATAATGAATACTTAAAATCTTAATAACTCTGTTCAGTGACCAAAAAATCTACATGTAGATGAAGCTTTACAGGTCTTTTTGAGTGGACAATCTTTTTCATGAACAACAGAACAGATAAAACCTCATTTCTAGCAGCTGGTTGTAACATCATAGATAGAAGACCAGTCAAACTGTCAAGGTAGGTTTTTTTTGTGGTACTTTTTGGATACGTTTGTTGATGCAGGTAATTACAAAAACAAACCATATAACATTACTACAAAGTTCAGAAACCTTTGCCTTTTTTTTTTGTCAGGTCATACAATGAGTTTTGAAAGTCCCATATTTAAATGCAGTCTAAAATAAAACAAATTCTTTTTCAAGATTGAAATGTTTTATGCGTCTATAAAACTGGTATAAATCAAACTTGTAGATAGTCTTAGACTGTCCTGAAAGAATTGTCTAAATGTCAAATGCTAAGGTGACCAAGGTTTTCGACATAATTGCTTTTTCTGTAAATAGTCTGATAATACTTTGATTTGACAATCTCATCAGCAAGAAGGTCAGTTAATAAAAGCCACTTTCCTTTTGCAATTTTAATTTATATGCAAAGTAGAATAATCTGAAAATTGGTCCTAGTTTAATACATCAGGATGTTTTCGTTTAAATATTAAGAGTGGCAATGCTAGATAAAAAGGTAATGGACCTTGACAATTTTGTAGCAACCCCTGTAGCATCCAGTCCTCCTTACCTGTGTGTGTTCTTCTATGTCTCTGTAACTCGTCTGATCTTGTGAAGCGTTTACCACAAAATAACCAATTACAAACAAATGGCCTTTCTCCTGTGTGCCACCTATATAGAATAAATCCAATGTTAGCAAAATGTTTTAAAAGTAACATCAAGTAAAAGTAGGTCGCTCACCTGTCTCAGACTAGAACATTTCAAATTAATCTTGAACACTTAATTAAACAGATTTTGATAGTAATTATAAGCATCACTGCTTCTAGTAGCTAGAAATTACAAATTTACATCAATTCTAATAAACAAAGTATCAAAACTATCTACATTATACATAGCAGTTGTGAATCCCCCTATGATTTTGATTTAACATTCTATAAATGGATATATTTTGTTATTCATAAAAAATATCAATTAATTCAAGCTACGAAGTTTTGAGTCATTCACTTTTTTTTCACATACATGGCAGCCATTTGTATTTGTATCGATACTAAAAAGTAACCCAAGTAACATACCTTAAATGTGCTCTTAAGTGGGATGTTTTACCATACACTTTATTACATCCAGGTATATGACAGATGTGTTGTTTTTTCTTATTGTCACCAGTCCTAAAAAGAAAAAGAGATCAAGTCAAGGCTACATATGCTATGTTTCCATTCTTGGTAGCCAAAATCGCCATGGCTACTAATTTCTGAGAAATTCTTTCAAAAAGTAACATATTTTAGCAAATTTGTGAGAAAATACTTTAAAAAAGACTATATTTTCACAAATTTTTGAAATTTGGCTACTAGTAATTTTAAATTTATGGAAACATAGATATGTACACAGATTTTGTTTTTAAAATTATCAGTACAATTATGGTAACACTGGATATGTTTTTTAACATTTCACCACAACATTCATATTCCCAAAGAAGCCAAATATCACTTTTATCACCAATTTTTGGGCATTCTTGAAACTAGTTTTATGAATCATACACATGCTGCCCTATGCCATAAGTTCACATTATCAGAGGTCAAATAAGTTAAAAAGTGTATAGTTCTTACAACTCCATCTGAAAATTAATTTAAATTTTCATTTGGTTTCGGGTCATGACAATGTCATAAATCATAATTTTCTCAGGATTAAAGGATCCATGTATTAACCAAACAAACAAGATACACCAACTTTGAACTTTACATTATGACCCTATGTCATTGCTATGGAGGCAAAAATTCAAATAAAAACTATTATTTAATTCTAACTATGCAAGATAATACATGTATTGATTTTCTTACCTGCCCTCGTTTTCTTTACAGTTAGGACATGTACAAGCTACTCTTCTTAACCTTCTAGTACCTTGCTGACCAGAGTCCATCACCTGCTGTTGGGTAGGACTAAGTGTCACCTGGTTACCCTGTGTGGTTTGAACTACCTGCCATTTTGTCATGTCATTTGGATCAGGCTGAATTGGTACTTGTTGACCATTGGATGCAGCTAAAATAATTTTATAAAAATAAAAATATATTAAGACCATACACTGTCCTTTTTGGATACATACTTTTTGTGCAATATATTATGCAAAAAGATCTTAATGTTGTCTTTGTAAAGAGATAGTCACTATAGCAGATTTCACTGTAATAAAAAATTCTGAAAATTGAAAAACAAAACATGGTAAAATATATATGTATTACCTTCACAAGTATACAAATCACAAGCTTAAATACAAAGGACCTTTTACTAAAGTATTTTTTTCATTAAATACTTAATATCTTATTCTCAAATGAATTACAAGCAATGGCCATATAAAGTACCAGTCCATCAAATTCATGCATCAGCTATTGTTATAGGAATTTTATCAAAACAAAACTAGAGCAGTTTCTTAGAGAAAAATACCCCCCTCCCCCCATTCCAATCATCCCCATACAGGGACAGATCTAAGATTTGAACTCATGACCTGTACCTTAGATCTACACAACTGAATTTTGTATATGAACATCCTTTCATATTATATACTTTTGTGTCAAGTTTGATTAAAATCAACCCAAAGATGTAAATGTAATGCAGCAGACACAATACTGGCACTGACAGATGACAGAATGATGACCAACATTTTTACTTATCAAAATATTTTCCAATAATGAGAATTCAAATTCAATTCATACCATACAGGGAAGGGTGGACACAGTACCAAACAGCAAGAGGTTGTTAGTTCCCTGCATACAGTAATACCAGTCATTACGGCTTTGTATTCCAGTTCACTATGCTTTCCAAGAACTGACCACCACAACACGATTGACAATTTTTTTAAACAGTATTTACGACAACTAAACTCATACATTGCATAAAATTAAATCATGCAGTCTGCAATTACAGCATACTTCAAATAATAATTAAAATAAAAATAGCTTCAATCCAATCATTTAAGAAAATAATTTTGATTTTCAGTATAAATTGGAATTACATTGCTTATATGTATGAAGGTGAGTCTTACCTATAATCTGTGTCTGGCCGTTGGACATCTGTGTACCAGTGATGTTTTGAACTGTTGCTGTATATTGTTGTGGACTTGCTGGTGCTGCTGAAGTCTGTGGTGTACCTGGCGTCACTTGTAACTGCCCTGATGGTGTCACTGTAACAGTTCCCAGATTTTGCAGAGTCCCTGGAGCTGCTGTTGCAATTAATTGGCCTTGTGGAGTTATCTGTAATCCTCCAGGAAAACCTTGAACATTTTGAACAGTTTGTAGACCTTGTAAACCTTGTATATTCTGAACTTGTATAGTTTGAACGTTTGAAGGTCTTGTGAGATTTGCAACATTTAATGCTTGAAAAAATGGGTTTTGTGCAACAACCTGATTCTGTCCTGCAAACTGAACATTTGCAACATTTTGGGTGGGCAATGCTTGAAGAAACTGTTGCGGTGTCATTAAACTTTGAACAATTCCACTTTGTTGCTGTTGTACTGCTGCTGCAGAACTTGAAACTGATGTCACAACATTTGAATTTGGTTGCTGTTGCATAGAGCTTGCAACCACAACATTTTGTCCATTTGCATTTATAGTTTGTGAAACTGGTATAATTTGTCCAGTGGCAGCATTAATCATTGTTGGAATTAAGGTTGAAACTTGACCAACTTGTTGCATTAAAGCATTGTTATTGATATTCTGTCCATTGGTTTGCTGTTGTGTTGCAATAGATACAACAGGTGCCACAGACTGTTGTGGAACTTGTGTAACAACCGTGTTCTCTGTTGTTGAACTCTTTACAGTGGGTGAGCCAGCAATTTCAATAGTCTGAGGTGTTGCAACTTGCACTTGTTGTGCTTGTTGCTGTTGAACTGTTGTAGCAACAGTTGCTAATTGTGTTTGTGCTTGACCATTCCCTCCAGCTGTTGTTGTTGCAATTGTTGAAACATTTTGTTGCCCAGTTGACAAAGCAACACCTTGAATTTGTTGACCCTGTTGCTGTAGAGCTGCCAGGGGAATACCAGATCCTAATTGAACCGTTTGTCCATTTGCATTTGTGACAGGTATTTGGATAATATTAGACATTTGTTGAGGAATTTGTGACATTTGCACAGCTTGTAACATGCCTGTTGCTGTAGGCCTAACTGTCATATTTGGCAGACCACTTAAATTTACAACATTTCCAGCACCTAAATTCACAACATTTCCAGCCAAATTAAATCCCATATTTGCAGGAATCATGTTACCCCCCGTGATTCCTTGAGCACGAATTGATTTGACCGGCAGGTGTAAACATAGCTGGTTGATTTCCGGCAATAATGGCTTGACCTGGGGTGCCAAGTGGTTGTGAGCCCTGAATAAATATGGCTTCTCCGTCAACGTTCGGCACTGTTTGAAATGGCGATATGACATTGTACGTAAATGTTCCACCTGGTCCGGGGGTAGCGACTAACTGTGGTTGGGCAGCTGTCGCTTGTTGAATCAACTGTCCAGTCGGGGCTATCGACACAGGGATCCCAAACGTTTGTTTACCGCTAACATCCACGATGGCACCAGATGGGAGTTGAACAAAGGTAGCTCCTACAACATCACCACCTCCGCTTCCTTGTCCCTGTCCAATAACTCGAAATTGGGTACCTCCTGGTGAATTCGTTCCGTCCTCTGTGGGCGTGGGTGCTCCAATTTTGCTACAGGTGGCAGCCAAGAGGGCTAAGGGGGATGTTCCCGGTTGTACTTCCTGAAACAAGGCGGGGTTAATGATTAGGGGTGTGCATAACAATGGCGGCCGTTTATAAACATCAAAAAAACATTTCGCGTTTAAAACAAGGAAATAAATACAAAATACTTCACCTGAGATGAACTTGCTGGTACGACATATTCTTGATTATTTCTTTTCACTGTTGCTGAAGTCATACATTCAGTTTTAATCTTAAATTAAAATAAAAACAAGTAACCAAAACTGATCAATACGCGAAAAATGGGCAGTGAACAAAGCCTGTGTGCAAGGTGCGTCGGCAGTCCGTGGCTTCTTTCCAAATCCGCTATTCATAAAATATTCATACGCGACACTTCCAACAAAAATTACATATATCCTATTATTAAAATGATTTTGAAATAATAAATCATAACAAGAAATAACAATATTATTTGAATTTATAACGGACGATGATAACACTGACATTTGAGAATTCCTAAATCAACCCGAAAATTGATATATACAACAGCACTTTCTTTTTATCGGCACGACATTGTTAGTAAAGGGGCGGTTGGCGTGGTATTTTCCATGTTGATTGACAGGTGCGTTATCGGTGAAACGTGAATAGGCCACAAAAGAAGGACAATTAACTTGTTGACCCCAGGCATAGTTTATTTTGAATGTGTAAAATTGTAAATTTGGTCCTTATTTTCGTAAGAATATACTTTTATTTTAAAGAGTTAACCAATAATCATTTTAGCTGCATATAATAAAAGCTGGCGTTTTAAATAAATTAAATATCTTAAAAAGAGGACCGACACGCGATCAATAACTGGATCGTGGGTGGATTTAGGTCAGACAAAAAGAATTTTATCCGCCCAATGCAAACGCCCAAAAATCATTAAAGTGCATTCAATTTTGCTTGAAACGAATACATACGAAAATTCATTTATTCCGTGCACATATGACACGAAGTTGATCTAATTAATGTAATTTGTTAATTACGCTTTATATTGTTTTGATCTACTTCCTTTTACATCAAAAATGCATAAATAAATAATATCCATGGACTTTTTGTGTTTTATATGCGAGCCTCGATCAAATATTTTTTTAATTATCATTATTATTGTTGTTGTAGTTGTTGTCGGAAAATGGTATTATTAATTACATAAAAAAATACTGGTAACTTGAAACAAATGGAAAAGAAAATAAGATTTTAAAACTATGATACATATATAAGTTTTCTATATAATTTATCTGGTTTTATTTTGCGTATATGTAAATATACGAGGGTATATCTTACAAATTGTTTGTTGGTATAAATCTTAAATTGCAAAACTATTTGACTTCAAACTTAAATTCAACAGATTTTAATATTTTTAGTAAATTTAGGTCTTCAACGAAATCACAGACTTCCTTTTTGAAACTGGTAGCTAGATGACAGAACATTTTCGAGAAAATCGTATTTGCTTTTAATGTAATAATAATATCGGTGATGAATTCCACCATATATATAATAAAAAGCATTGTTACCAAGAAAATTTCAAACCGTTAAACCAAATATATATATATATATAATTTCAATATGTAGCCCACTAAGCACTTGCTCACAATCCGTTTTAAATGCCGCTAATATCTAATTCAACTTTTTTGATCATCACTTTATTCAGTTTGATTTAGTCACGGATATCACTAGATATTTAACCGTTAACAAAGCGCAGTAACTCTAATGCACTTCGCGCACCTGCGCATCAAAACAATCGCTGACCTCGTGTTCCGGTTTAATTTTTCCAGCTACGAAAACTGGGAAGACAGAAAAGATGCTTGTCTTATTTGAGACAGCTGCTGGATATGCAGTTTTTAAGGTTTATATACTTACGTTTAATTTTTAAAACTTTTAATTCAGACAGTGTCTTATCACTAGAAACTTCAACTATGAGATGTCGATAGTCTATTTACAAAATAATCACCCCCCCCCTCCAGCAGTATGAAACCACGTGTCCGAATTTTACTCAGCTTACAGATTACCTTAAAAATTGGCTATACGTCACATTTGTCTGCTGTCAAAAAGATTTAAAGATACTTTGACTATGTATATTTATAATAGCGGAAAATCAATGCTTTATTTCTCACTAAGTCCTGTTCAGTCAGTGGTTTTGTTTGCCTAAAATTACTACCGAATAAAGGTAGTTTCCCCTTGAGAAATAAGACTAAAATTTCCCAATTTGACAACTTAAATTCCCGAAAAGGCAACAGTGACACACAATCAAATAGTTTAAATCCAGTTGTCCAAAACTGTTCTGACACAAAAAATGTAAGATATTGTCGCAATATAAAGTCTTTGCAATGAATTTCAAAATTCTGAGCATAATATGTGACATAAAAGGGTCCAAATTTTCCCAATCTGAAAGGTGGAAGGTAGTTTTTAAAAACCATAGCAAAATCACTTATTATTATTATTATTATTATTATTATTATTATTATTATTATTATTTTGTTCTGCTTAATGAAACGCAAGACTTTATAGTACTTGCTAGTTTCAAGTGTACAGGGAACATAGATTTAACGAAGGATTCTGCCTTTGTTTTTCATACGTGTTTGTAGGAAATTTTCATGATTTATCGCTTAGTTATTTAAAGTTAGTCAGTGGTAAAGCCTTGATAATTTTGATATATCTAAACACCTATTGGTTTCGAAAATTTTATTCTTCAACATTACACTAGAGTTGGATTTCTTTTTGAATTTGGAAAGATTTTTGTTTTGATTTTTATTTTGACTTACATGTACTTGCAGCTTCTTGATGAGAAGAAACTTCACAAGACTGAAAATTTATACAAAGACTTTGAAAATCCAGAATCAGCCAGTCAGTTGTAAGTAGAACTATCTTTATGCTACAGCAGTATGTTAAATGTATTCTGGTTGTAATTATAAAATTCTTGACAACAATTCAATTCTCTTTTATAATTACCATAATCCTTCTTTGTATTCGGACAGATTTTAATTATTTCATTTTCAAGTGTACGGGAATTTAGAGGAAATTTGAAAATTAAATATCTTGAAAATTGGGGGCGTCCAAATATTTAGAGTGTCCGAAAAATAAGAGACAATTTGAAGCCAATTTTGGGTTCCGGTTCCCTCTCGATATTTTAAGACATTATCAACAGCGATATCCACGCATATAACAATGATAAAGCAAAATTTTTAATAAAATACAAGTAAAAGTTACCTTTTGTGTTGTTTATTTTATTAATTATTATTTTTTAAAGCGTTTGTTGACCAATAATCATGATTCTCTAAGTAATACACATCGAGGTCACCATTTTGTTTACAAGTAATCAACGTGACTTTTTTCATTAACTCCCAACGTTTGAGGTGCACCAACATGCCACTTTTTTACTTGTAATTGTCTGCAGTCAAATTATAATTATACATTGTGTGTTGCATTATTTGTGGATCAAGTTCAGATAATTCCGTTACAATCAAATATTCAATATTTTACTGTGCATGTGTGTGTACATTTTAAGAAATGGCAAGGCAAAGATAGAACAAGTCCCAACTCCCGACTTCCGCAAATAAAAGGTTAAAAATTAAATTATTTTAGATCATATTTGAAACATATTTAATGTAATTCTCATCTTGGAAAACATTTTTTATCGCGTCTGTCGGCTGGAACAATCACATGGTTGTTTCTGGAGTTCCCATAACAAACACTAAATGAGAATAAGTGAAAAAAACGTCACTTCCTGTTTTCATTTGAAAAAATGTCTTTGATGTTGAACTAGTGTACCGACAAGATTCTGTCTTACACAATTTTCTCGGCAGTAAACATTAATTATAATCAACTTTCACTTTCATAGAAAATTAAAGCACCTATCAAAGGTATGATTTTGTTTAGTTTACATAAAAATGTTAATACACTGCACATACCTGTTTCACGTTACGATGCAATGGCGCCAATACATAATAAAATATACATGTGAAAACAACAATTTATAGTTAAAATAATTGAAAACAACAAAGTTTCTTTTTGATTTTATTAAATCTTTATTTCAAGCAAAAATGTGTCCGGATTTAGATGTAAAACATTGCCGTTCGAAATTAGAGGAAATTTAAAAATTATTAAAATTTAAAAATTAAGGTGTCCGAAAATGGAGAGGGTCTGAAAACATCGAAGAATTACGGTATGAATCAAATTTATTACTTAAATATGATAGTTGAAAGTATGTTTATTAAACAAATCCACATTTATGTGAATTATTCTTGCTTGACTTGACTACTGAATATTTCAGACCTCGCGAAATTGAACAATTCGTAACTGGACATTCGGTCAGACAATTCTTTTAACATTGCTGGACCGTACAGACTTTCGCTGGACCGAAAATTTTGCAGGTACTTTTAGGTATAACTATATTGTGTAACTAAATATAAAAATATTATACTTCTTATGTATATATTGTAATTTATTTAATACTGAAATTTGTGTGTATTCAAGCACATATGTTAAAGTATGTCAGACAGTAATTTGGCTTAAAATTATTCCATAATTAAATTAAATCAGCATGTCATGTGACACATTAATTAACAGACCACTACTTGAATACAAAGTTCAATGTTTATATTGTATGAATGATCACTTAGACAACAAAAATCAAACACTCCAATGATTCTGAGTTCGTTGTTTATAAAATCCAACCTGGACAGGAACCGGACATCCAGTCCGGCCTGGTAGCAAACTTTTCCGGACCGACAATCTTTTTAACGGACAGGTCTGACTGTCCGGCAGCTTTTGCAAGGTCTGATAATTCCACTCTAAAATTGTTTAATATTTAAAATCACGCTCTCAAAAGTTTAAAGCTGCATTAAGTTTTCCAAAGAAAAAAATAAAATGGTGCTAATCTAATAAACGATGTTCCTATTGAACAATGTTACATTTGGTTCAACGATAAAAGCTCGAATAAATACAGAAATTACAGTATTTACCCAGCGAGATGCAGCATTTGGGATCTAATATTAGAACATGGTTACGTCATCAAAACCCGGGTCATTTAAACACAACTTTCAAAATGTTGAAATACGATAAATTAAACACAGAACTTCGTTGAATTTGTCATTTGTGACTTAGTAAGGGAAAAATAACACCATTTCAAATACATCTGGATATTAATGAAGGACAATTAATGCAATATGTCATGTTTCACTTTTGATTCTAGGCTTTTCCGTACATCCGTGCGCATGCTCCAAGCTCATAATTTCCATCGTAGAACACTGACCAACCGGTCAGAGGATTCCGTTTATTTACAGCTAAAAGAAATGAAATTTTAGAAAATGAATGTCACGGATCGTGGTTAGAAGATATCTACTTCTAAAAAATATATTTTTAGAAAATCAAAAAAAAATTCAGAAATTTGGTAAACTTAATGCAGCTTTAAATTCCATTCTTGCTCTTAAAGATTGTTTTGCTCATCTATGCAATCATTCTTTCAATACTAGTAAACATTCTTTGGAAGGGTTTCTTTTTTCTATAGAGATATTTTTCTTTTCTTTTCTTTTTTTTTTTTAACAGAAATTTCATGTATATAAAATGTACAAGATAGGTAGCTCTTAATGTTTCTCCATGTCACTGGCACCAATTCAAATAGTCTTGGAGTATAATTTGTTTTTTTTTCCAGGTTAAAAATGAAACATTTTAAGAAATTTCAAGACACAACAGAAGCATTAGCTGGTAAGTGCTTTATGGTGCATTTGTTTGTACTAAGATATTATTTTATTTCTGGTACCTATATTTAATTGGTGAAAGATGCTATTGTCTACAATACATAGACAAAAATTTGGCAATCTCAATAGATAAAAGTAAATAAATCATAAGTTATGTAACATCTCTGTACAACAACCAAGTCTTTGAATTTGTAATGAAACGATCATCGTTAAGGGATACTTGTTACTTTTTATTTTGGCAGTCAAAGGTAAACACATTGTTAAAACTTGGATTTTTGGTATTGGACATATAAAAGGTATTTCCTGCATCATGATAGATGTGACCCAACAAAGAACCTCCACTGCCTATATGGCTATAGCTGCTATTGGTGCTTTACAATACATTTAATTCTGCAATGTCACCTAGTATATGTTGAGATTTCTTTTAAAAATTTAATCAGCTCTACCATGCCATACCATCTATGGTTTGATGGACCAGAGCCATAGCTAATAATGTAAATGTATGACTTATAATTAATGGTTTCACTTGGTCTGGTTTATGTAGTCAATCATTGTGAAATCTACAACACTCTAAGTGCCTTCAATAGCATGTGACTAGATGCTCCCTAGCATTGCAAGTTCAGCAGTGTTATAAGCATAAAAAGATGTATAATAATTATAAGCTTTTCTGACAAACATCTTAATCAAGGGCCGATATAAACATACATGTATTTATATCACATATGTTTTGTAGCTGCTACTGCTGCTGTTGAGGGTAAAATGAGCAAACCACTAAAGAAACTTCTAAAGAAATTGGTTGTAAAAGAAGCACAGGAAGAACTTGCTGTATCTGATGCTAAATTAGGAAATGTTATTAAGGTAAATTCTTTATAAACATTTTTCTTAATATCTTGCTTGATGTACAAAAGAGTGAAGTAATGACTGAAGTAATAGTGTTCAGTGATTGATGCCCCAGCCAAGAATTTTCATATATATGATTTAAAAAAAACCAGGTAAGCTATGTTTTTACTTACATTAGGGTGTTTCAGTAAATACAAAATCTGTTTGTAATTTGCAGGACAAGTTTAATATCAGCTGTGTATCAAATTCAAATATACAAGAATTGATGCGAGGAATTAGGTCACAGATGAACAGTTTGATAACTGGACTTCCTGAGAAGGAAATGGCAGCCATGTCGTTAGGTCTAGCACATAGGTAAGATATACTAAGCAATAAACTAGTAGATTATCTACAAAATCTGACAATGGTTGGGTGATTGTAATGTTGTTCACTTCACATCAGAAATATTTCAGCTATTGGCAATGAAAGCAAGTTTATTTTCTAAGGATTTAGATGTAAACAAGTTTCTGTATGTACCAGTGAGTATTTTGGTCTGCCTTGTACTAGCCGTCACTCGGTGGGACTTTTTTGTTGAGGTGCTAACTGGCCAGTCAGTATGTCACAGAAAAGCATATCACTCCCCCAGTTACATTATCCTGACACTGGGTAAGCTAGTTGATACTCTTGTCTCTTATTGCCCAACACTGGGCAAGAAAGCAGTATCTCAAATTTAAAGCCTTTTGTATGATCAGACTGGGTTCAAACCCAAACGTCCTGCTCTTGAGACACACAAGCTAATGGTTGAGATTGACATTTGATGTCATTTTGTCACTAAGTTGGTAGGAATTAATCTGTTTGAAGACCTCTCAGCGAGACCCACGACACACTTAATGTACTTTACGACAGAATTCATTTTTAATTCTTTCTCTAATAGAATCTTATCTAATACATGTATATTTGAATTCTTTATATTTTCTTCAAAAATTCACTAAAAAATTCAATTTCTGATTAGAAAAAATAAAAATCTTTTTAAAACTGATCATTGTAGTACATATCAAATCTCTAGGTAGATGTAATATTTGAGTCTAATAGCATTTCTTGTGTTAGAAATTTAGTTTTTGTTTCAGTAATTAAATGAAATTCTTATTTTAACCTGTGTGTAAATTGTTTTTATAGCTTGTCGAGATATAAATTAAAATTCAGCCCAGATAAAGTAGACACAATGATTGTCCAAGCTATATGTAAGTACAACAAATAATATATGTATAACAAATAGAACTACTGTCTGTTTCACTGTTATATCAAATTTTGATAACTCTTCATAGAAAAAATAAATTTACTAAATAAAGTGTATGTTTTGTCCTTGTTGATCTACATTTTTTGGCACATAATAAGGCATGGCCAATTAGCTTGTGGGTTTTTATTATTGAGAAATAACTTCAAACTTTTTTCACCCTACAACCTAACAATTGGTCAGAAATTGGTTAAATTTAGATACTTTGCCATGTATTGATTTAATACAGTAGATTCCGCTTAATTGCATAGTCGGTTTGTCAGAAAATTTTATGCAATTAAGCGGAATATGCAAATAACCGAAAATGCCCCCTGGGCAAAATTGATTGATGGATATACATCGGATGAGGCCGTTTTTATTACTTTTGGAGACATCATAGTCAGTGTACTGTAGAAAGTTACTAGAAACATCAGAAAAATAAAAAATAAAATAAATAAATTCAATATAAAAAATTAAAAAAAAAATTTTTTATTTAATTTGTATAAAGTTTTTAAAATTCTAGCTGATCGATTGATGGATACGCCAGGCGAGGCCGTTTTTATTAGTAGACATCATAGTCAGTGTACTGTAGACACAGCAGAAAATTTGAAATTCCTTTGACATAAAAATAAAAATAAATGATTAATTAAAAAAAATAATTTAATTAAAATTTCAAGACTTGTAGTGTATTTTCTTCACTAAATACAGATTTAAAATTCTAGCTGATCGCTTTAAACCTCGCATTTACATGGGAATCCAAAATGTGGTGCAAGTTCTTTTCTTTCAGTCTTTCAGACCATCGATCTGTGTTTAATCCTAGAATATGTATGTAACTAGAACATCTGTTGGTATTTAATACATTGTTGCTTAACACTCGCGATATTAGTATTTTTTGTTTATTTACTTTTAAAAATCCACGTGTTTCCTTTTCAATTTGCACATGACATTGAGTTAAATTGTTCGAGTTATCTCCCTTTCACGGTACGATAATCTATTTTTAAATGTGACATAGAAAAAAACCAGTTGCTTGACAACATGCACAATGCCCGGTAAAATTAATATTCAAACAGATTTTGTGTAAACTAATTGAAAGATGTTTTATGTTATTATTATTTTAAACAAAGTAATACTTTAAAGGTTTGTTTATCAATTATTATGAGTCAAATGTAATACACATCGTAGGATTTGATCAGTCATAAATTGGAAATTCCTGTTGTTAGGTGTATCTAGGTCTGATCCAATGAAATTAAGCGATAAACGTCACTTCCTGAAGTGAAAAAATGTCTTTGATGTTGAATCTGTATACCGACAAAACTTAACTACATAAAGGGTTTTTCAGCCGTAAACGATGATTTCAACCAGTTTATCTTACAGAGGAAATTAAAGCATTTAATTGAGGTATGATTTATTGAGTTTACACCGAAAGAAATGTAAATATGTGTAACTAAACTTGCTCTGGGATAACAGTCACATACACATTCCTTAAATATGTTAAGATAATTTTAAAAAAAATTCTTTTGGTTTTGTTTAATCTTTGTTTAAAACACCGAACACCACAGTTCCAGTAAAACCATGTCTGGGTTTAGAAAATCTAATGGAAATATATTTAGTTGAAAAAGATTGATATAAAACTTCTGACTTCTGTTACCCGGGTACAAATTTTTCACCTGTCATAGACCTTTTTAATTGGTTTAACCTAATTAATTACGTTTCCTGACAAAAGCGTATTGACAGACCAATTGGATGACAACTCTACAAAGTAAACACTAATTAACTGGCTTCATATCTCACCTGGTGTTAGCTGTACACATGTTGATATAATGTAAACACCTCTCGAGGTTACCTTGCATTGTCGGCAAATATATTTTGTAATCATGAATCTTCAGACCAAGATCGCATAATTTTCAGAATTTCTTATGCAATTAAGCGGAATTAAGATTTTTGTTTATGCAAATAAACAGAAATTTTAACATTACTTAAATAGGAAATGGTTTGTTGCAGAGAAAAAATACGCAATTAACCGGAATATGCAATTAACTGGTATGCAAATAAGTGGAATCTACTGTAGTATTTTACCGGTCAGATGCATTCTGCAGAAGCTTTTATAGTGGTTACTGATAAGATATCTTATTATATGAGATATCAACTGTACTGACAGGTGGCAGTCTTTATATATCCAGTCCACTATGGTTGAGAAATGAGGCAATAGGATTTTCAACACAGATCTTAATGGAAAGGTTATCATTATATAGAGGGGGTACTATACCAGGTTTAACTGCTTTTTTCTTTTATTTCAGCTTTGTTAGATGATTTAGATAAAGAATTAAACAATTATATAATGAGAACTAGAGAATGGTATGGTTGGCATTTTCCAGAATTAACTAAAATTATAACAGATAATCTGGCTTACTGTAAAGTTGTCAAAACTATGGGTATGTAGAAATGTATTACATTCTAATGCTGAAATTCATTATGTATTATAGTTAAGTAAGACATTAAGTGGAGTAATGGTGTTGTACACTTTACAACTAGTCTAATATTGAAAATAGTCAATTTTGGAGTGCAAGGGGAAACCACAAATCTTATGAAACAAACTGAAAACTTCATGAGTAGGATTTGAAGTGGTGAGAAGTGCTGTTTTGCATAAGTGCAGGTTGTAAAGTTATTAAAGTCATACAGCTCATCCAAGTTTCAGTGCTTTGAATGCATTTGAGAGTTAACTCCCCTTGAAGTCTTGATTCACAAGATTAATCCCCAGCATATTTGTTGGTATTCTTCATTCTGGCAGCAGGGATGTACTTGAACAGTTAGAAATTAAATGCCATGCTTTAGAGCATACCGCGAATTTGACTGGGGTTTAAACGTATCAATCTTTGATCATACCTGTGTACACTTAAACTGCTTTGCCTTGTGTCTCCATAGCCAGCAGTAAAGAACATAGAAGTTGCAGCTTAATTACTTGACAAGTACTAATACTAGGAAGGTAATGCTACTTTAAAACAAGAGACCTCTGTGCCTGTGTAGTTCTTCTAAAATGCACATAAAGTTCACAGTGCCTGCCTCCCCAATGGCAATTGGGCAGTTGATCTTAATGTGAGAAAGTCTGTTGATTTGCTTGCCAAAGGTAAGTGATTTCTCAGGGCACTCCAGTTGCCTCTACCATCACAGAACTAACCACCTTGATAATGGCATCAGCACAAATCATCATTACTACACTACAGCTCACTTCCAAAAACTTAAAATAAGAAGAATAATACCAAAAAAAGACAATAAGAAGAATAATACCAAAAAAAGACAATCTTGAGACCACCAATTATTAACATCCCGACTTTGATACAGAATTGACGTGATGAAAATAATAAATAACAATAAGGATCCAGAGAGAATCAAAGTGACAATATTTGAAAAATTGTGTGTATAATTGATTATAAAACTTGTGTTTTATCAGGATACAGAACAAATGCCTCTACAACTGACTTCTCCGAGATCTTACCTGAAGAAATTGAACAAGAACTTAAAGATGCAGCAGAAATCTCCATGGGTACAGAAATATCTGAAGAAGACATCATTAATATTAAATATCTTTGTGATCAAGTAAGTGTAGAATTTTGTTAGCTCACCTGAGGAAATGCCACTTAGATCTGAGTGAGAAAGAAAATTGGATGACCTTGATCTTCTATCATGGTCTCTGTGACCTTATTATAGTAAAACCTTTGAACAGCTATTGTCATAACTAAAAAGCCTTGAAGCTTGAAACTTTATATCTAGGCTCAGTTATAAAGCTTCCTGATGACATGGTTGATGTTCTTTAAAAATATTGTTCTGTAAACAAAATATTAAACATCAGCTATCAGACTGACCTCTTCACCTCAGCCAGTTGAATGTTCAATCCATCATTTTGATGTTGGCTGAAAAGGAGTAATATTTAACTAATGTAGTTTAAACTAATGAATAAATGTTTAGTTAAACTAAATTTCAGTGGTAAGCGCTAAAAATTGTAGATATTTAAGAAATGTTAAGAAATCCAAAGTCTTATACCACATTATAACAATTCTCCTCATTTTCTAGAGGTTTTGTGTTGTTTTCTCCTCATTACAGAACTGACTGCATAGATATAAGTAAACTTCTCATGACTGCTTTTGAACACTTTTCAGGAAAAACTCCATTTCCATGTGGCAGCTTATTATACATATGCATGCCAATAAAATATTCCAGACAGGAATCCCAAATTAAATTTAAAAAAATTATGTGAATTTTTCAGGTCATAGAAATCTCTGAGTACAGAGCACAACTTTATGAGTATGTTAAGAACAGAATGATGGCTGTGGCACCAAACTTGACCATTCTAGTTGGTGAACTTGTTGGAGCTCGGCTAATTGCACATGCAGGTTTGTTTATCATTTTAATAAATTACTGAATTTGATTTTTTTATTTAGAAGCATTTTATTTTGTTAAAACAACTATTGTAAAATTAAGTAAAAATTGTATTTTCAATAGTTGCTTATTTTTTACAGTTCAAATCTTCAAAGATACAGTTTGCATGATACTTTTGTTGTAGTTTACAGTAATACACTGTTATAATGCCCTTAGCTACCTCACTTATTGCCACATATAATGTCAATGAATGAAAGTTTTATGGTACATTTATGTTTATATGTAAATATATCTGATGTTCATTTTAGCATGCATATCTGAAACATTTTATGCTGCATGCTGTTGTCATGGAACATGTTGCAGTAATAATTCTTAATATAAAAGAATCATAATGAAAATAAATAATAACATCAGATGAAAATTAATCCAAATTTTAACAAGAAGAACTTCACAGATTTTTTTGACAATGTAAAACTGTTTGAACTGATTTAGATATAACATAGGGTGCATTTTAAACTGGCCAAGTAGTGATGCTGAAGTAGTATTTACTGAACCGTGTATCTCTGTAAATTATAGGCTCTTTACTGAATTTGGCCAAGCACCCGTCATCCACTGTACAGATTCTGGGAGCTGAGAAGGCTTTGTTCCGTGCATTAAAAACCAAACACGACACGCCCAAATATGGTCTTATTTATCATGCCTCATTAGTTGGACAGACTAATACAAAGTTTAAGGGAAAGGTTGGTATTTTTCATACTAAGAGAATCTCATAGTTGAAGCAAATTATAGACTGGTTTTGGTTTTTAATGAAGCTATAGTTAAATGTTATGGTTAAATGTTATAACAAATTATAACCAAAGTGTTGAGATTCATGTCTGTGGTATTGTTAAGCGAATATAAATAGCTCCCCCTTGTTCACAAAAATTAAAAAAATAAAATAAAATCAAACAAATCGTAGTGAAAGCAATTTACACTTTTACCCATTTGTCTATTACCGTCTTGACCCACAAAAAAGAACATGTTTGTTATGAGGATTTAACCTATGCAAGTGTTTTCCATTTTTTAAAAAAGAAAATTTTCCCAATTTAAAAGACAGAAACAAGTTATGTAAAATATAATGAAATCAATATGAATGATAAGAAAATCTTCTGCAATATTGAGGATGAACTGATGAGCTTATTGTTAGAAACACTTCTAAAGTTTTGTGTTTACATTGTATGTTATAATTATAACTTACTTTTATCTTAGATGTCGAGAATGTTGGCCGCTAAGTCTTCTCTAGCCATCCGTGTGGATGCCCTGGGGGAAGATACTAATGCAGAACTTGGATTAGAACATAAAGCCAAGCTAGAGAAAGCTTTACGTCACTTAGAAGATAAAAATGTAAGTTTTAGCATAGTATTAACAGTGAAGATTGAACATGGTGGCCAACTTTGGATATTTGGTACTTTTTTTTTTTTTTTTTTTTTTTTTTTTTTTTTTTTTTTTTTTTTTTGAGATTATGGGTTTGGTACTTATCTTTTGTTTTGTCGAAGCATTGAAAATCGGAACTTGAGAAGCATTTAAGTACTCCCAACTGCACTGAATGGAGGCATGATAGCTGCTGTTTTAAAGTCTGGATTGTAATTGACATTTTTCAGAAGCACAAATCATCCAAAGTTACAATGAAAGGAACTTATTATTTGATTTTGTGGACCAGAGGCCAGTTCAAGAGTGCGTATATATACGCGATGGCATTGACTTCTAACCGTTCAGGAATGAGTGTATGCGCAAGCGCACGCGAGCAACCGCTATCAATATTTTAAGTTGTTCGCCTTAGATTCAAGATGGCGTCGTAGAGTCAAATATTAAAGAAAATGATCTTAGTGAATTCTGAACAACACGCAGTATTGTTTTTTGTCAGTGAAAGTGTGTTAAATTGTTCAAATAAAGGTATTAACGTTTGAATTATTTCAAACATTTGTGAAGATGCATGATATGAGTGTGTTTTTAAGTTTTTTGGGAGGATTTTATCGGTATCTGACCACGGTATAATCAGCACCAAAAATTAAATGACCATTTTGAAAAAAAAAATGATGGAACTATTTAACATACTCTGTATTATCAATAAATACGAAACGACTTGTTTTTCGTCGTCTAAATATGATGTGGAAGTCAAGGATAAATCAATACTTGGCTGGTTAAATGGACCTACTCTAGTTCACTTCCTTAAAGTCAGTGTCTTTCTAAAGATAATCAGGTTTCTGTCACCAGAACAGACTGCTTAATGATCAAAACTTTGACTTTGGTGTAATATACCATTACTCAGCTCATGCCACTTTATTATTTTTCAGTCTAGAAGAATAAGTGGCACTGGAAAAGCAAAGGGAAAATGGGAGAAATATGAAAACAAGAGGTAGGAAATGTTCTTTAAAATATAATTTTGATAAAAGTTCACCAAAGAAAAACTAAAAACTGAACTATTTTGTTTAAAAGTGAAAAGAGAGAGAGAGAAGGGGGTAACAATCTTAATTAATTGAAGTTGTTGGAAACCACATGTATTCTTGGTATACAAAGTAAGGACTGGTTACAGATATTTCTAAAGAAATCAAAGTTTTCAATTTCATAATGTTACAGTTACAAATACAGTTGACTCATGAATTTGAAATTGAAGGGGTCAGATGAAAAATTTGAAAAATCCGAATTTGGAATTAACCGTTTTGATCACTGACGATCAGAAACGGGAGATAACTCTAAAAGTAAAGCGCTCCTCTATTGATGTCACGTATATGCTGTTACACATTATAATGCTTACAATTGACACTTAAAATTTATGATTAAGATTAAATTAAACATTAAAAATTAAAAATTATTTTAAATTTTTCTATGTTAATGTAAAGCACAACAAACTAAAGTTTTTTGCATAATAAGATAAGCAAATCGGAAACTTCACCGGAAGCTACAATGTTACATTGAAATTTGTTAAACAGTGACTATCATCGGGCAGGCTCAGTTAAAGTTTCTTTTATTCATAATCATAACTTCCTTTGTCTGTAATCCTTAGCGTCCGACCTTTGTGATTATTGAAATCATGGCTTGCCATGTCACAGTAGCTGAATGGTGTATACTATTTGGCTCGACAGATCAATTAAGTTTAAGTGTGGCAATTAGCAGTTGGGTATTCTTGTGATCAATGACTGTGGAAGTAGCGGACCGCCCACTTTTTTATTTTACACCAATGAAATTTTTCCTATTACTGACAGACGGTTTACTATGACCTGACCGGAAGAGAAAATAATGAAAATAGCATGGGATTCCAACTTTCTTTTTCATGTGTGTTTTGAGTCGGGAATAAATCTTCAAAGTAAACCTGTCACACTGTTACTATAAACACTTCATAAACAAGAGATTAATTATTTCAGGTATAAATCAACATTTTTAAGATAAAATATTTTTGTGTACATGTAATTGTTTTTTTTTTATTTTGCCACTTAGTTTCAACTTTTCAAGTTTAAGCAAAATTTCGAATTTCGGTATTTCGATTTAAACACACAAATTTGCAAAGAAATACATAGCGATCTGACTGGGAACGTTTATATCCTTTCGATTCAAGCGAAATTTCGAATTAACGAGAGTCGACTGTATTTTATTGGATTGTTGTCTAAATGACATTTGTAACTAGAAAGAAAATCCCAACATCTGTTTCAGAATTAAAGGCAAAGAAAATTACATCAAAAATTCTATTATAAGTTTTGTTGATTCCATTAACATTTGAATCTTATTTCTTTTCCAGTGAAGTTAAAACCTATGATAATTCTATGGACTCCACATTACCCAGAGTTCCAAAGAAGAGGAAGTTTGACGAGGATGAGGAGGAAGATGTTAAACCTGAAAAATTACCTAAAATAGAACCAGAGACAAATGGAAGTAAGTATTAACATTCAATAATAATATATACTTGCAGAATGTAACATTATTATTTAAATCTTGATTAGGATAACAGTTTAAATTTTAAAGACATTTCTGCCCATGATGCATCTCATTGTTATAACCTGATTCAGTGATGAATTTCCATCTTCGTCACTACCTCTGAGGCAGAATTTTGGCAAAAGTGCATGCTATTATACCCATTGATAAACACTTTATTTTCAGTTTTTTTTGGGTCATCAGCTTGAATAGCATAGTCTGCATATAGGGGTGACTATCTGCCATTTTGCATTAGTGCAGTCTGTTGTTATTTGTCATTGTTTGCACTAGTGCAGTCTGTTATTTGTCATCGTTTGCACTAGTGCAGTCTGTTGTTATTTGTCATCGTTTTCACTAGTGCAGTCTGTTGTTATTTGTCATTGTTTGCACTAGTGAAGTCTGTTGTTATTTGTCATCGTTTGCACTGGTGCAGTCTGTTGTTATTTGTCATCATTTGCACTAGTGCAGTCTGTTGTTATTTGTCATCGTTTACACTAGTGCAGTCTGTTGTTATTTGTCATTGTTTGCACTAGTGCAGTCTTTTGTTATTTGTCATTGTTTGCACTAGTGCAGTCTGTTGTTATTGTCATCATTTGCACTAGTGAAGTCTTGTTATTTGTCATCGTTTGCACTAGTGAAGTCTGTTGTTATTTGTCATTGTTTGCACTAGTGAAGTCTGTTGTTATTTGTCATCGTTTGGACTAGTGCAGTCTGTTGTTTTTGTCATCTTTTGCACTAGTGCAGTCTGTTGTTATTTGTCATCATTTGCACTAGTGCAGTCTGTTTTTGTCATCGTTTGCACTAGTGCAGTCTGTTATTTGTCATCGTTTGCACTAGTGCAGTCTGTTATTTGTCATCATTTGCATTAGTGCAGTCTGTTATTTGTCATCGTTTGCACTAGTGCAGTCTGTTATTTGTCATCGTTTGCACAAGTGCAGTCTGTTGTTTTTTGTCATCGTTTGCACTAGTGCAGTCTTTGTTTTGTCATCGTTCTACATATGCTGCATCAACTAGTGCAGTCTTGTTATTTGTCATTGTTTACATTAGTGCAGTCTTGTTATTTGTCATCGTTTGCACTAGTGCAGTCTGTTATTTGTCATCGTTTACACTAGTGAAGTCCATTGTTATTTGTCATAGTTTGCACTAGTGCAGTCTGTTGTTATTTGTCATCGTTTGCACTAGTGCAGTCTTGTTATTGTCATCGTTTGCACTAGTGCAGTCTGTTGTTATTTGTCATCGTTTGCACTTGTGCAGTCTGTTGTTATTTGTCATCGTTTGCACTAGTGCAGTCTGTCGTTTGTCATCGTTTGCACTAGTGCAGTCTGTTATTTGTCATCGTTTGCACTAGTGCAGTCTGTTGTTATTTGTCATTTTTTGCACTAGTACAGTCTGTTGTTATTTGTTAACATTTGCACTAGTGCAGTCATTTGTTTTGTCATCGTTCTACATATGCTGCATCAAACTTTTCTTACTCTCGTGTCTTCTCCAAAACTATCCATAGAGATTAATTTTGAGGACATTTTCTAATAATTGTGCCCCTGAAATTAATTTTTGCTTTTACTGAAAAAAATTTACTGATGGGAGAGATGTCCATTTGTTTTCTAACACCCTCACACACACACACACACCCCCACCCCAAACTGTTCATAGATCTAAGACATCTTTCTTATGAAATGAAGTTAAGCAGCTGATATTTAGTTTTAATAAGAGTTTAGTTTTTCTTTCGTTTGATTTCTTGATTAGAAGCCAGGTAATGTGACAAGTTCAGGATGTGATAAGTTAGCATGTAACATACATGTTTAAAAATCCCAACAAATAGACAATGTAACAGTAAAATACAGATGACACATGCATTAACTGGAAGAATAGGATTTAAGTTTTATTGACAGGATGTTGCATTATTTTTTATAGACGAGATGAGTAATTGAGATTTGCTGCACTGTTCGTCCAAAATCTCTTGTTTAAGGAATAATTGGCATTCTAATTTCTTGATCAATAGTTTATTCTTTAGAAAGATAAATTTTTTAACAAACTCTTAGGTCACATTTCTAGTCTTTTCATACTTTTATATCCATTTCCAATATCAAAATTTACGTCAAATGTTTCAATTTTACATAGACAAGTAGCAAAGTTCTTTAACTGTTAAAGTTTTATAAATGAAATGTTAGCCATTGTGTATAATGTGAAAATAAGTAAACTGAACACAAATAAATTCAAATAAATTGTTATTTTTATGATACTGCCTATGATGCATATTGTTTAAGATATCTGACACTTGATGAATCTTTAAACTTCGTCACTACCTCTGAGGCAGTTAGAAATAAATGTTTCATTCTTTCTGAGCAGTGTCATGTAAGGGTCATCTAATTTTCAATCAATTAACCAATACTTGTTGATTTTGTAGCTCCAGAAAAGAAAAAGAAGAAGAAAAAGAACAAAGAAAAAGATAGAGAAGAAATGGATACAACACAAGAAGAGATAAGTAAGTTATAAAAGAGCAAATAATGAATGATACATGTTTTAAGTTGGTTGTCTACAGTCAGTGAAAAGCTATAGCCTGCTGACTTTTATGGCACGGCTAATGCATGCAAGTATATGGGTATGCATCTATGGTTAAACTCTAATCTTCTCTGAAAAAAAGGAATCAATTACAACTGAATTTGGTTTGAAATAGTTCTAGGTGGGCTAGATTAAAGATTGTACAAGGTAACCCTCGTTTAACTCCAAAATTGCAATATTTAAGATTTAAGACATGTTTTTAGACATATGTTTAAATGCTTACTTTTGAGAACTGGCTTTGTGTATGGATTGTTTTACTAGAGACTTGCCATTTTCCTTGAAGTACAAAGTGACATACTAGTAAGAATACTTTGACCTGGTTGTACTATTTTTTTTATAAAATGGAATATTTTACACCATAAAAGAAAGTTTTTAATGGACTAGGTGCATCAGACAACCCTTATTTCTTCTTCACTATTTACAAGTATATCACAGTTTCCTGCAATTTAAGGACACAAAATGTTGAACATTTTTCTAATGTTTTTGTGTTTTGTCTGTTTCAGGCACACCTAATGTTGAAGGTAGTGAAAAGAAAAAGAAGAAGAAGAAAAAGAAAATAAAGGAAGAACCAGATTCAGATTAATCATTTATAAATTGAGAATGTTTTATTTGAATGAGTGGAGGAAAGAGAGAGGATGACAGCATACCATTTGTGTTCATCATTGTTACATTCTTATTTGTTAAGGTGTGAAAATGAAGATTTCAGGGTTGATGTTGTTTTATAAAGTGTGGAACACTAAAGGGGGATGTTTTTATCTTGAGAGCAAGAAAGAATGACAGTGTGTGTGTGTGTGTTTTGTGTGTGTGTGTGTGTGTGTGTGTGTGTTCATTTCATAATTTTCCATAACCATCAATTGTATTTTGATTATTTTTGTTTTTGCTTTTTATTTTTTGGAAAAATACAACCAAAATAGTTGTTATTGTCTGAAATAATCCTTAAAATTCAAGTATTAAAATGAATACTGGTTATGAAGGTAACATCTGAAATAAAAATTTTCTCAAGAAATAACTAATATAAAAACGCTGTTTTATTGTTCAGTAATAAATCTACTAAAGGTCCAGATCTCTGTACTCCATTATTTCTCTGTACTCCATATACATATAGCTGAAGATTGAATGACCTTTATGATTGATATCTTTCTGTATTGTTAATTATTGTTAATTAGTGTTTATTATATATCTACTTTTATGGTGGACCAAGAGCTTGAAGCGGTTACTTTTTTTACTTGTTCTGTTCAGCCAGTTTGTGTTGATTGTAGTAGAAAGCATCTTCAGTAACCACAGTTGGCCAACTCTTTTTAAACCACACACATATAGAGTTGTCTTAAGTGTGCACTGAGGCTTGGTATATCAAATTCTAGTCTCGACCTAGGCTCTTTTAAGTAAATTAGCTTTTCACAGCATTAGTCAAGAGGTAAGAAATGAAGAAAACTGATGTCTGGTAATTTCAGTCATGGTTTGAACCCACAACTTCAGTACTCATGTTTCACTAGGCCAAGTCTATACTTGTTTAGTTGCAATGATTTTGTTTTGTTTGATTGTTAAAAGAATTTGTTATTTAGTTTTGAAAGATTTTAAGAATGAAACTTCATTTGTTTTCAAATCTATTTAGTTTAGAAAATAATATTTCAAATAGATACATGTATATCCCATAATTACATGCACTATTTTTAGTGAATTTGACAACTTATTTAATAGATTTTGCAGTGAAATCATAAAATTTTGTGATGTCCTAATTAACATGGTTATGTGGACACCCAGACCCATATTATATATTACAAACATGTATACATTGGTGACCACAAATTAAAAGATTTTTCTCATCTGAAAATAAAAGATTTCTAAGTTATTTGTATCTCCATATTTGGAATAGCCAATATTAATTATAATGATATCTAGTCTGAGATATTAATGTGTAATTTGGTCTTAAATATAACTTCAAAAATATGAAGGGCTTAAAATTCACTCTTTAAATATTAACATAGCCATGACAATATAGGAGTTTTAAGAAGATAATTTTAGCATTCTTTGTTTTCACTGTTCATCACTTATACTAATATCTTTGGATTTGAAGACCTCAAGGGAAACTGTCAGAAAGTTCATTAAATAATAAAATATACTTGTACTAAAAAATCTCAAGATGTTCATTTATACTATATCATAAAATAAAAATGAAATTTTAAGTCATATTATTATTTTTTTTTTTTTTACTTGAGCCATGAACCGTATGTCTGGTGACATTAGATAGAAGCTGCCAGGAATATCTGGTTATTATGTCCCTTGATTACTTTCGACAACTCACTTTCAACCTGCAGTAAAACCTTTTCAAATGCCCCTTTTGGTACCTCGCTTTCTCATCTATAGCCACAATACAGTAAAACCTCGCTTTAATGCCATTGATAACTTTACCAAGTCCCTTAACACAATATTTTGAGCTCAATATATTGTCTTTATGCCCCTTGATTTTTTATAAGGCCAAAATAAAACTAACATGGTGGTAATTAATTCAGATTTCATTCCTTCTTCCACTCACAAACTTCATAACATTAAGATGAAACAAAAGAATTGCAATTTAATAGAATGCTATTTAGATTAGCCAAACAAAAAACAAAATAAGAACAGGACGCCACAGAACACATACTGAGACCACTAATTATAACTTATGACTAGATATGTAGTAGAGCACGTACCCAATTCAATGTTATTAAATAATTTAGTAAGGCCCAGAACCACCTATTATGTTTCCAACCTTCGGTCTTTTTTGAAGTTTAGAATATGGTAAGTAAAAGGTAAGGTGCTTCTGATAAACTTAAACACTTTAATTAATGATTCAATGTTAATATCTGATATTCTTAACAAAACAGTTAAGACAATATCTAGAAAGTTGTTATCAGTTTCTTATATACGTCAGTTTTTCAGAAACCTCAAAAACGCCATGGAAAAATAATTATCTTTTAAATTTGACCACAGAGGATAGGTCTTGCAGTTTTGAATGGAATTTGATAAAATTTCCTAGAGCGTAACATACAAGGAAATCGTCTTAAACACAAAAAAGAATAACGAAATATAAATAATGAAAACGTGTAACCTATGGCGGACAAGGGCTTGCTTCATGGGTATGTAGGAGGTCTGACTTTAAAAAAGGGAAGCAATCAACATTTAGCTAAATAAAAGCCATTGGTCCTTCGGAAGAGGTCTTGTAAGTTATAAACCAAGGACCTTGTTGCGGTAGGTGCGACACATACTGCAAATGCAAGAATTTCTGCCAATTTATCAGCAGCTAGATAGTGACAAACTTAGTATGATAAAGGAAGCTTTTAATTTCACGAAAAGTTATACCAATTTACAATAAAGTTCAAATGAAATACAGTAAACAAAATGCTAGAAAATTTGTATTGTCTTCACCTTGCTGTCACTAATGCTTCTATCGAGAACATAGAAAGCAAGATAAGAACGTTTTGGCTTCTTTCCTAAAGTCTTCAATCTTCCAAGCAAATAAAATCGGATTAGTAATAGAATTGAGTATGGTGAAATAACACGCAATCGTTCTGATATCCCTTGATATAGAAATGGTGCCTGAAACTTCCAGACCAAAAATGAATATAAAAGGTAGTGCGGATACGGTCTGCGCACCGATGACCAGACCAACCGTCACAAGCGCTTTTTTGTGTCGGTCAAGTCGGATATCGGCCCTCTGCTTAATGGTCTTGCTATCCGTTAATGTTTCGTTTTCTGCAAGTAAAGATTTATGTCTTACACTTTGATTTTGGAGATTTTGTCTGTTATATCGTCTCTGTTGAATGAGAATCAAAATAGTTTGGAAATAGAAAAATATACTGGCTAAATAAACTACACCAAAAAACGAAGTCACGTAATGAATTAAAGAATTATAGGTTTGTCTTAAAAGAATTTTTGTGTTACAAAGATATTGGGATTCCGCGTAAAAATGTTTATTTGTTATCATTGAAAAAAACTGTTGTCATGAAAAAAGCAGGTCGACACAATCCACGTGCTTATGATGAATAAGTATTTCTTTTTTCCCGCGAAAATTGACGACAACCTATATGGGAACCGAACAGCGATAAGCCGCTCCACACAAATCACCAATGTTAACAACAACGAAGCGCCATTTGTTATTAGAAAAAGTACAAAAATTAACGAACATGCAAACCTAACTTTATACAAAACCTGGTTTTTTACAGCTAAAGTTAACATTACTGAAGCCACTCCGACAAGTGCGTCACTCGCGCTTAGAAACAAAACCAGCACAAAATGATCATTAGATTTAAGTTTCTTACTTCGAACAACAATTAGGAGAAGAACGGAATTTATAATAATGATAAATACAGCTAAGGTCCTGACAATATACAGTATCAAAGGACTTGGTGCTGTGTCGTCTGTTTCCGATTGAATACCAAATTCCTCTTCCGAAATGTTATTCATTTTTAACAGAAGTTACAGATGTAGCAAGTTAGAAATAATACTGGATAACAATTCCTCTTCGAAAATTTAGTTACAGTGTAGTGGGTATTATGTTGTAACATGTTTCCAAGAACATATTTTTTCCCAAATTTTACCGTTTTATGAATTTTTTCAGTAACAGTTACTACCAAACACTTTTGGAACTTAAAATGCTACAGAAATTTACTGGCTGTGAAAAACCATCCCTTCACGACAATCCACAAAATGGTCTGATATTAGCTATTGGTTGCTGTTGATTTTCTTAATAAAACTTATTTTCATCGTATCTTTTGTACAACATTACCCTTTTGGTCACTTAAGATTTGTTGTTGCAAAACGCTAAAAAATTCCATGAATTACTTGAAGATCTGTTGTAAAATATTTCCCTTTCTGGAAATAACTTCCAAGCACTGTTGTTGCAAAACACTTCGAATTGCTCTTATGAAATATTGTTGCTATGTGTTAAATTTTTTAAAATTTCTACGAATTACTTCAAAACTTGTTGTAAAACACATTCTTTTGAATTAATGCACGTGCGTGGATTGTTGTAAAACGCTCTTCTGGTAAATCCCACGAATAGGACGAATCATTAGTTTTTACAAGTGTATAATTATGGAAAACGTGCTTGCCGTAGAATCACCGAATATTTATTATAAAATGCGTCTAATTTCAAAGGTCAGAAAGTGCCTTTTTTATGTCCAATCCTTTGAAGAGTCTACAAATTCTCTTCTAACACATTTTTTCTTAGAAATGTCTGTTGTAAATAAATCCTCGTTTTACTGTGTATTAATCCGAGTCAAATGCATGGATCCGTTAAAAACACGTCTAGTAGGTAAGTACTATTTTTATATATCCGAGATCAAGAAAGCAAAACATTTTTTCTATCAGAAACATTTTTCTGTCAAGAAAGACAACTACGAGTTATGAGGTATGAGGATTGACAGGAACAATAAACGTGTTTCTAATTAACACCTAGTTCCAATTACACCATGATATATTTTACATACTTGTTTATCTATTTTCATCCGTGGTATCAATTATATAAACACTTGGACGTCTTCCTTTTATTTTAATGTACATATTTTAAACAGGTTTTAGAAATCTAAACTTAATTATTCACTTAATGCAATCTACGATTTAAAACAATATTTATTATAACACTAAAATAATTTGTTTCCGTTTTTTCCTATTATTTTAAGAATGTCGTTTTAAATTGACAACCAATTGAATTCAAGATTCTATTGTCCGTGTGACGTGCTGTAACTGTGATGTATTGGCAGATTTTTATTTTAACTTCACTAGATACAAAATCGCCGGGGACCTAGATTGATAGCTTCTTCTTACGATATCTGAAAAAAGACAACATTCAATCTTCATTAGATGACTACACATTTGTCAAAAAGTCAGAAGTATCTGTGATTGTATACGGACTGTTACAGCAAACCGTGGTTGCTAGGTTACCTATTCAAACAATTCTTATATCGATTCTAGATGACATAAAACAGAGAATAAGTAATAAGTCTCTGTAAGTGTTTTATGTTTCAAATAAGAATTTTTTAATGTTTTAATGACCACTGAGAGTATGTGTGTTAAAATTATTTGTTGTTTTAATCCCTTTACGACTGCTTGACTAGAAAAAAATGTCAGAAATAATCACAGTAAGATATGAGAATAACAATGATCGTCTGATAAAACAATTCCCTGTCTATTGTAAAACCACAGAAATATATATTGTTTTTCGATTTGATCAGTGGTTATGAATATAAGGATGTTATAGTTTCAAAAGTTTTACAACCTCCAACAACTTAAAAGCTTGTATGTATATTTGTTATATTAGTTAAAATTGGTCATACTTAATGACTAAAAGAGCTGACAGCTACAGTTACACAGTGATTAACAAAAGTCTATTGATCGATTGGTTGTTTGGTTAAAAGTAGTTTTACTTTCCGAACAAGAAAACTTCACTTATATCGAGACGTTATCGGAGTTATTTCTAGAAACATTATGGTGACAAAGCGCAATGAGGGTTCGTAAGCATGCCCAACCTACCGAAATACGGGTCATCGGTCTTAAGGTCCATTTAATCTGTGACTTTTATTTCTAAACGCAAAGTATTCTGTGAAAGAACCGTTATTAGAGACCTATTTTTAAATCTTGGCCAGGTCCGAACTCGGTCTTTAACTAAGCGGCGTGTGTACCGACTAAGCTAACGTAGTGGTCTATTTTTTGATAAACAAAGTTAATGTATGGAGGAACTTAATTTGATAGATGCTTGAACGGGGGATGAATGCTCAGACTGTTAAGGCGCGGACTCCTAATTTGATTCGAGGTTCGTGGGCTAAGTTGGTCTGGTTTGATTTTAGCAAGACATCCATAAATAAATAGGTACCATGGTTAACTTTGAATAGTGGCTACCGGTTTAGTTACTAAAACCCGGTTTAGTACTATTCAGATATATCTGTAGCCTTAATGCTACTATTCCATACAGACCAAGAATCCCACGAATTGCCACGAATTGATACATTTTTTGAATTCGTAGTTGATTCGTTATCAGATCGTACAGTTCGTATCTGATCCGTTGTCAGTTCTTGCAATTCTTGAGCAATCGGGAAGTCGTGGCAAAAGTTTTGAGCTGTTCAAAATTTTGTCTACGAATTTCCCGGATTCCAAAATATTGTAGCTTGTTCTTAACAAATTCGTAGTGTATTCTCAGTTATCTTATCTGAATCTTATTCAAATCGTAGGCATTCTTAGATATTTTTAACTCATTCGGGGATTCGTGAATTCGTGGTTTGACCAGGAATCTGCAACGAATTTGTCACCAATCCCACGAATAGCTATCTGGAGGACAATCCTACAATTTATCAAGAATAGTCACGAATTCATTTTTATTCGTACATGATTCGCACATGCATTTGGTATATTCTTAACTGATTCAAAATTGATTCCTAACGTTCGTGAAGCGTTCGCAATAGATTCTTGTAAATCGTAGTGAATTCTTGACATGTATTCGCGCGATTGCAGCCGAATTCAGACGAATCCCACGAATATCCGTAACTCTATCGTAACGGAATCGTACAGCGTCACGAATTGGATTTGAAAATTGGAAAAAGTCTACGAATCATCACGAATCCAAAAATGTATCAATTCGTGGCGATTCGTGGAATTCTATTTGTGTCATGAGATAAAGGAAAAAATACCATAAATAATATAATACGAAATCAGCAGATTTTTATATATAAAATGGCTGAATGCTTTAATTATTTTTACAGAAAAAAAAGCAGCAATCTGTTTTAAGTTTTAAAATTAAATGTTTCAGCAATTTATTGTTTTATTTCAAAATTGTGTGCATACACCTTTTCCTGATGTGTTAAACAATTAATGTTAAAATTAAAAAGTTTTAAATGTTTGACATGGTGCCTAGAAGGCTTTGTAAATTAGTATGTCACATACGCTGATCTTTTTTTTTTCTTTTTCTCATGTTTTATTCAATGAATGCAAGTGCATATAGTCATTTAATCAGTATTTTGTGATGTCGGTAAAATGATATTAACCGAATTATTTATAGCATTAAATCGAATTGGTGATACAACTTAATTAATTTGATTTAATGATATCCTAACTCAATACAATGATATCAAAAATCATATAAGTGATATTACTCGATACTGAATAAAATTGGAAAACTAAGTGGTAAAGCGGGCTTCAAAATAAGCAGCGCACCAGTTCACGTGAATTATGAAGTATTTCATATAAAGTAAGATTCAATAAAAAACAAGGATTCCACGAAATTAAATGTCTCGCCTGGTTAGTTTTTTTTTTTTTTACTTTAACATAAACTTTAACAATTTGACACACCGCCGCCGCCGATACCGGAAAAGTAACACCCAAGTCTCGCGTTATGGCGATGCCAGGCTCGACAATAAGAAAAATGTTAGATAATATAAAAAATAAATTAAAAATACATGTAGAAAGTTTATTTTTTAAAAATAAATTAAAATAAATAATTAAACTTAAATTTTTAACAATCAGTAGTTTAAAAAATACAAACGTCGGCTATAACTAAAAAAATCAAGTGAAGTTATAGTGTTACGCCAAACTTACATCAAAGAACAGTTATGGGATGCTAGGGGAACCCGCACTACAGGAAGAAAATCAACCCTTGTATGGCTAAACCCGAGGCCTTGTGACTGGTAAGCGAGCGTTTTGGAACACTCTGTCATCGAAAATCCAGCATAGTTCGGCTGTTCTGAAAAATACATCTTAACATATTACAAGTATCGCTACAGATATAAAATACTTTTAGATGGCTCCACAAGTCTCTAAACAAGACGGTATACCAATTTTTGTTAAAGTCATTACCTTTCCTAACAATTGTTCCAATTTTTTCTCTGTCTCTCATATGTTTCGAATTTCACAGCGGTTTTAAACAAACTGGGAACAAATTATTCATGATAGAGCTTTATCTTTAGGTATCTACAAAATGTGTCGGAAATAATTTAAATATGCGTTTAATATCTGTACTGATCATTGATCAGGATAGATAGACACTTACTGGAAATTAATATACCACGTACTGAATAACATCTGTTGTAGACAATAAATAAGCGTTTAGAAGAGCTGTCGCACCTGACAATAGACACAAGCCTGCCTGTACTTAGTAAAGGCAAAATAATGGGGCATTTGTACAATGCAAGTCGCTAATTTTGCGCCTGTCTCATGCCATATGATGTACCAACTGTCGGATATACCCTCTTCCGTAATTGTTTCTGAACGGCGAAATGAAGGTCCTAAGTTAGAAGGCTTAATTGTATATAATACACCGGCCTACGGGAATAAATAAAAACACTTTTGTGCATTAAAATTTAATCTAATGACATTTTGATATCAAATGAATCTGACATTTACTTTTAAGTAAATTACATGTTAACAACCATTATTAAATTGGTCCACGGTGAACCATGTGATTGAGAGCTCAAAATAATGTGTAGACCCAAATCAGGAAATACTCTTTCTTCTAAAGATTGAGCTCCAAAGTAAAGATGAAATTCACAATTTTTTTTTATTACAAACTTTTGAATTTTGAATGTTTTCCTAATCTAAATGGAATATTCAGCGTTTTTTTTTTAAAATAGTATTTGTGTCACGGTACATATCATTATTTTGATAAAAACAAATTGTCTTTTCAGTCCTAAACTATATATGCAAGATTATTTTTTCACAGTTTATTATTAATATCCTTGTGGGGTTGGTTGGGTCCTTCAAACCACGGACATCCTGTCATTATGCCTGATGCCCTTCCGAAGTAAGGAGTTTTGTGGTATTAGGATGCGTATTTCTCTTATCAATTTTTCAAGTTACAGTGCGTTCTAGATGTGGTCAATTAAGATTGCGTTTTCTCAAGACCAATAATGCAAATTTGAAAGGATTACAAGTGGGTTAAAAGTTTATTACCCCATTCAATTTTTAAGATTTATCATGGCGATCAGTCCTGGATGGTGGGTCAAGGAGATACTGACAAAATCTTAGGCAAGCGAACTGATAAATTATCACGCCATGATCTACTCAGTTCGAATTTGTTCCTTTTCTACAGCGCTCAAAATTATTGTGGTTGTAAGGTTCTTTGTTGAAAACTGAAGGGGTTGAATTCACAAAGTAGCGACCCTAATTTCTCCGTCCGATGTCAATCGTATTAATAACGGATTTGCACTCCTTGCAACCTTCCAAAAATTCAATGAAAATTTGTTAAAAAAAAGTCCGTTACATACGTAAAAAAGCCTGCTGTTTACTTTCTATTTACTAGTAAGTGGGAGGTTGGGGGTTCAAACCCCGGTCTAGTCTGACCAAGACTTGAATGTTGGTAGCGACTGTTCTTTCGCCAAGCATTCAGCATTTAGAAATGAAAGTCACGGGGTCTTTCGGACGAGACCTTAAAAGCCCATGCCCCGTGTCACGGAAGGCGTGGCATGTTTAAGAACCCATCCTGCACATTGCCCCAAGTGCACTACAAAGGTAAAATTTCCGGCACTTGACTTATAGCTGGTGACGTCTCAGTATAGGTGAAATACTCTTGACGGGGTATTAAAATCCTATTAATACTTATTTTAGTAACAATACCATGTATACCTAAATTTGATCCAGAACGGCCATTTTTGTATTTTAGCTATAGTAAGGTTACAAACTTGGACGTCTCCATGGTTAACATTAAAAAAAATTCATTATGCGTGTTAATGGTCAAACATCTGCAATCTGTTGAGGGATTTACACTTCCCAAATTATTATAAAGAATTTTATGCATAATGAACTGACAGGTTTTACCCACTTTTTATTGCTCAACCAGAAATAATTCACTTATATCTAGATGCTACTAGCTTCAGGTTATGTAAATAAAATGAGTTTCTTTATCAAGACAAAGATGTTTAACTTTTTCAGGACTTGTCAGAACGAACCTCATTGCAGTAAGCAAAGCAAGGTTGTCATTAAAAGTAAATGAATGTATAAATCATAAAAGTATCAACACATTCTTCACCTCCTACGTATCAAAGCAGTCTATATCCCAAGGACACTAAATAAAGCTTAAGTCTCATTAATAAATAGATACAGTGGAACGAAATCTCTCATGAAGCTTCAACTGAAATAAGACAAAATTCTGAAATACGGACACTTTTTTATTTTGATAATTTACATTAAAATTAGCTCTGTTTAACGAGGTCCAGGTGCATTTCCTCCTGGTGCGCCACCTTGTGGTCCACCGCCTGGTGCTCCTGGTCCACGTGGGGGCTGGTTATCCTGAAATAATAAATTCATTGACATTAAGATATTCATATTAATCCATTACCTTTATTAATGCTGCATATCTGTCTACAATATAAATATTTTGTCAACATAAAATAACTGTAAATAATATTGCTATGACAGCAATAATGCATAAAAATTTTCAAATGTGTCTTGAGACTTTATTTAAGAGTGTCTTTAGCTTTCTTCCGTTTCTGATGAGGAGGCTTCTGTGGTGAGTTGTTTGAAACAATGTTATACTGCAATGCTTCTAATCATCAATGTTTAACTCTCACTTGGACAGATACTAGTGTCAATTTTCTTCCTGAAAATTACTTCACCTTCTAAGAAGTGAGCAACTCTATATCAGTGAAATAATCTAGACCAGGATGTAGAACACCAGTACTCTTACAGATCATATAACTGTACAGAGCACTAATTTATAAACTTTTGTGTGCTTCTCTTGAAAAATAACTCTCTCCATAATAATTTTAATGAAAATGGTAATTCAAATGAGGTCAGTAAGTCTTGTGAACAAATGAATACCATTTTATTGTACAACTAAGTGTATGTAAAAGGTGTGTCAAATTGTGTCCAGTTACAACATTAAATGTGGAAAGAGTAAAGTGTGCTTTAATGTTGCTTCAGCAATTTTTTAAGCTATTTAAAACAAAAGCAAGGTTATTAATCTGTAAGGATTCTGTAATGAATGTGTCAATTTCCCTTTAAATATTGGGAACCATAAACATTTTTGAAAGTAAAACCCCTTGTTTCAAATGTAACTGGAAACACAATAGTTGATCTTATTGTTAAACCTTATTTAAGAATATTTACCCTCATTGGTCTGAAGCGGATTGGTGGAGTTCTATCTTTACGTGCCTCTCTTGATCGATTTCTGACTACCTTCGAGTGAATAGCACAGGACACACAGTACAGTAGTTTAGCATACAATTTTGGGAGGGCATATACTGCAAATATAAAATCACAAAGATGAGAATTTCTTTTCAATGCTATAATTATGCAATCACAAAAATACATTAGCCTTAATGTGTATATTTGCTCACATTCATATATTTATATGGTTTTTTGATAAAACACATACATAGTAATTCTCATCATCAACAAATGCAAATTCTCAGCAAAAGATCCTTCCATTATCCTGGGACTTGATGACCAAGTGGTCCATTACCTATCGCAATGGTTTACCCATCACAGCACTTTTCATTGCATCTCTGGGAAGATCATAGTTTGTAAGTTCACTTGTAGGTTGTTTTCTTTGTGCACATTTGATTTCTCAAAATTAAGGACTAGCACTATGCAAGTAAATGAAACTTAACAGGGGCATAAAACCACATCCATAAAATCAATATACTGTAAATTAACGGCATCAAACAAATGTCTTGATGCAAGTTGCTTAAATTTCACGACTTGAGAGAATATTTCCAGTGAAGATGTTGCAAATTTTTTTTTTAAAAAAGTAATCCTTCGAATTTTTTCATATCTCATAGTATTTTTCAAATCAATAATTTACTTATTTTTGTTTGACCATTAAAGCATTGACAATCTGGTTCAAAAAAGAATACACATAATGCAGTTCTTTATATACATGTATTTACTCCTTATTCTTACCATCATATACACTAGCCTCAGAGATATCTCTTACAGCAGCTGCCTCCACAATATTTCTAATTACAAACTTTTTGATGGCCTTATCCTTAGGGACACATCTTGCACAGTTTGTGCAACGGACATACTTGGTATGACCACGTCCTTTCTTGCTTCGTCCGTTATTTCGCCTTTTCGAAGTCTACAAATAAAATATCATTGTTTCAGATTAGGCTATCACTATTTAGAAATATTTCATCAGATTTTGATTTTTAAACTTTGTAAATTACTAATTATGGTTAGGAGAATTGTAGTTATTAGTATCATCCATTCAAATCTTTGTGCCATGTCAATTTCTGTACCATTTACCAGTAACTTAACATTTCGTCCCATTAATAAGGCCATTTATTTCATACCATATACAAAGTTATGCTATTTTTTGCATATTATCCATTATGTTACCTTTAGTTTCCATAAGTAAAATAAATTAAAATAAAAAGAAAGAAACTGCTCATTTAAGTTGACATTATTTTTTACCAAATGCTGTAAACTTAAATAAAATTAAAATAAAGTAACATTTCACATTACAGTACATAACTATAACCGTTATGAAACAGTTATGCAGATTTTATAGGAATCGAATATCTGAAAATGCTAGTAATTCTATATGCAATAAATATTTTGTATGAAAATGCATTTAAATTTGTTCCAATTATTACTGAACTCAGTGTTTGTTTTATTCTGTTTAAATTCAAAGTTACCAGTTTCATCATACTTAAAAACACTGAGGTGATTTTCAAAGCAAAGTGTAAAATAATTCCATCTAAATATTCATTAAAGAAATTTTGACGAAACACACATTATGTTACGAGCAATATGCTCAATATTACAATTGGTAAATAGTATAGAAAGGGTAAATGAAATTACAGTCATACAACAAGGTACGATTTTTATTTTTGATCACAGATTGTAAACTGGTTACGTCATGAAATGTTTCTGGTACAAAAGAGGGGGGGGGGGGGGTCAATGGCAAAGATAGGCAACGACTCTTGAAAATTACAATGCGGGTAATATTAATAATGTATAACGTTAAACATCACAGTTTTTATTTTAAAAATGTTCTCCATTAAATATACCGACTTAAAAAAGACCACGTTTCAGGTATCTCGATGTAAATAAATTTCAAGAAACCATAAAAATAACTATAAACGGATTTTTTGGTGAAAATATTAACAAAAGGGCAAGATGAACAGTTAAAGGGTAGAATTTAATCAATATTTTCGGTTTATTTGGCTTTATTTGACTTGTTTTTCATTAGACCGCATGGTTTACAACCCACCATTTTTATTTGCTTCGGCGGAAGAGACCAATTTATCGTTGAATGGAAATAATTGCGCACTGCGCAGTGATTACATTCATAATATAAAAAGAAATTGATGTATCGGAATTCGTTATTTAGTTTCAACACTTAAATACAATTTAATAGTCACATATAAACAATAAAATATATTTCGAACACAAGTATAATATATAATAACAAAAGACATGAATGGACTATTTAGCACTTCTTTTTCCTCGTCTTTCCATGTAGTTTCCTCAAACTTTTGGAACATCAATGCCATTATCTTATTATGTTGAGAGAGAGAGAGAGAGAGAGAGAGAGAGAGAGAGAGAGAGAGAGAGAGAGAGAGAGAGAGAGAGAGAGAGAGAGATTCATTGCAAAAGATTTTTTAAAAAAATTACCAAGAGAAACATGTTCTTTAAATCCCTTACATGAAGAAACTGCTAATGTAATGTGCCTGAATATGCTTGAAAGGTGACCAAGTAGCTTGGTCTGCAAGGGGTACTGCTAGTTTTGGGAAGGTCCCGGACGTTCGAATCCAGGTTCTTTCACTGCAATTTTTCTCTTTCATATTACAATAATAAAAAAAATATTGAAATTGGTAGGCCATCAGACTTCATATCTAAGAATTATGGGTTTGAATCCAAATTGACAAGGGGCCATGTTGTTTCATTTCACATTGCTACATGTACTAACTTATCAGGAAAATGGACTAACTATTGTACTGGTGAGCTAGCACCTAAAAGTTGCTCAAAGTGCAGGGTATTTGATCTGGCTGACCCAAGCAGCACTACAATGCAATGATGCATTTATATAAGTTTAAGCTTACTGATGATGTCCTTGAAAGTGAAAAAAGGGAAAATTTCAGGTTTTAAGCCTTTTGTTTAAAGACATTACCAGGTATGTTGGAAAGTTTTATTACTCTAGGACTTTTGGTTTACAGCAATAAGAAACACTGTTTATAATTTAGGTCACTGTCACCTTGCATGTGGGTAAAATAAATTAATCATCAGCAGTATCAAAATTGCTCTAAATAATACTTCATATTTCACTTATAATGAATGTCAAAAGACTGAATGGCTTAAAATATAAAATCAGTAAAAAATGTCATTTTGACTACACTTACCAATTAACGCAGTTAAAAGTGATACCATAAAACAGTCTGTCTTTAATCTATATACTGGTTTTTTGATCCCATATATTTGATATATACATGTACACAGTTCAATTATTATGTTGCAATTATGATCAATTAAAGTGTGTGGTGGCTGGTGTTTTAAATAAGCAAGACGATGTACTGTTCATGGCTTATCTCTAATGAACCTCTGATAACATGCTGCAGCGTTAAAAACAAATCTAAAAGACATTCTTGCAAATTCTCTGAACTGGTCATTATCATTATGGCATACAAGAGGTTTTCCAATAATGGCAAGATATTGTTCATATTTGGGTTTGTAATTAGTTCAACATTGACGTTCATTCCAATACATATATATGGAGAGAGTCAGCCCTGAAATGGTTGAGGAAACTGTAATACCTAGAGAAAACCTATAAACCAACAAACTTTCTCACACTTGGATCTGCCAGTGATTCTGACCAAAGTGGTGAGAGGAACTGTGGATGGATAGCAAGTGCTTCTTCACCACAGAAGCTATACCATTTTGTTTGAAATGAACATTTTTATCTTGTCAGTTATGCCAAAATCCTTAATGAGGCAATATATGCATTTTATCAAAAAAAAAAAAAAAAAAAAAAAAAAAAAAATAGAAAGTCACCACCATTTAATGCAGGTGTAATACAACATATGTTTTGTAAAATATATTTGGAATAAAAAAATAAACGACAAATTGTTAATAAATAATTAAGAAATATTTATTCAAGAACATAAAAATTCCAATAAAATCTAAAAATTCTCAAAATATTTTTAAAAAATACCTTGTGGCCACCAACTGATACAGGTATAACAAACATGATCTACTTAAAGAAAAGTGGTGTAAAATTATTGGTAGAATGAAAACAACAAGTTTCAAACAGGTTATGCTGGTAAGTTTCTGGTGAAAATATTCTGTAGATGAAAGCAATCAAAAAATAAACCTGCAAAAACAACATGTTAAATAAATTTTTGACAACATATATCTTAAAGAGTACAAAATTTGCATACTAATTAAAATATTAAACACCCAGTACTACAGCAACCTCTATATCATACAAAGACCACCTGACCATCAGGACCAGTAAGTTTTAAGCTCCCTTTGGTTTATATCTCAACCAAAAATACTCCCTAAGGTTGATATCTCAATCAAAAATACCATCTATATAAAGAGCACTTGCCAATAAAGTCCATATTTCTTAGGTCCTATGAGTAGTCTTTATATACAAATATTTTTGTATTTAAAATAAACCATTTTTGACTGAATATTTTACTGCCAGTTTGTTGCACCAGTGCAGTGTAATAAATGATAAACTCTGCAATAAAGCCTAATTATTTACATATAGTTACCTGTCTAAATAAACTGGTCTTTAGTATTCCAAAACAATTTTATTTCATTAAGCCCATTTGTATAACTTGTTTAGTGTTTTTGAGCAATTTATTTATCAATACCGTAGTTTTCTAACAATTTCATTGGTTGGAAAAATGTTTGAGTCATTCTAGTAAAAGTTTATTAGCCATGCCCACTCACATATTAAATGACATGAATTGATTATGACCTAAGCAATGACAATGTAGTTATGCTAAGATTACCTAAGGCCCGTGATGCAGTAAATAAATTACTGCTTACTTTTTATATTTGTTTAGCATAAAAATATTATTAAAGATGTCAAGATGACATAAAATAATCTATTTCTTATCTGATATCTAATTGTTAGGCACACTTATATATCTGGGTACAAAATTTGAAATTTGCAACAAAACTGACAGATCATATTCTCATAATTACATACACGTTTTACATCCAGTTTTAATGAATATATTAAGTCTCTTGACATTTATTGGTTACAAAATGCAGACATTCACGTTGTCATATCTGAACAAACTGATTGCATCTGAGCAGCACTCCACTAGTTTTTTTATAAAGAAAACTTCCTGTGAAAGACAAACAAAAAGATCTGCATGACATGATATGTTCATGAACAAAAACATGAAGTTTTAACATTTACATAAAAACATCAATAGAATCTGTAAGTCTCATAATTTAACCAGCAAGAAACTGCAATTTTGGGTACAAAAACAAATGGCAATAATAAAAACCAAGTTAAATGACATGAAAAAGCTATTTGTCTTTTGACGTAACATTTGTTCTCTGCTGTCAGGGAACACTTAAATATCAGTGAACAAATTCAAAGATGTTTGACAAGACTTACAGATTCTAATGAGACATATTTATCAGGTTATTTAACAAAGATCTGTTTTTTCACATAATTTTAACAAAATGGATTAATATAAAGGTTGTACACAGCATTAGGACAGATAACTATTCAGGCTGTACACAGCATTAGCACAGATTACTAAACAGGTTGTACACAGCATTAAGGCAGATTACTATGCAGGTTAGGACAGATTACTCTACAGGTTGTACACAGCATTAGGGCAGATTACTATACAGGTTCAACAAAGCATTAAGACAGATTACTGTAAAGGTTGTACACAGCATTAAGATAGATTACTATACAGGTTGTACACAGCATTAAGACAGATTACTATACAGGCTGTACACAGCATTAGGACAGAATACTATACAGGTTGTACACAGCATTAGGACAGATTACTATACAGGTTGTGTTGTACACAGCATTAGGGCAGATTACTGTACAGGTTGTACACAGCATTAAGGCAGATTACTATACAGGATGTACACAGCATTAAGACAGATTACTATACAGGCTGTACACAGCTTTAGGACAGAATACTTTACAGGTTGTACACAGCATTGGGACAGATTACTATACAGGTTGTACACAGCATTAAGGCAGATTACTATACAGGTTGTACACAGCATTAAGACAGATTACTATACAGGTTGTACACAGCATTAAGACAGATTACTATACAGGCTGTACACAGCATTAGGACAGAATACTATACAGGTTGTACATAGCATTAGGACAGATTATTCTACAACATTAGGACAGATTACTATACAGGTTGTACACAGCATAAGGACAAATTATTCTACAGGTTGTACACAACATTAGGACAGATTACTTAACAGGTTGTACACAACATTAGGACAAATTATTCTACAGGTTGTACACAACATTAGGACAGATTACTTAACAGGTTGTACACAACATTAGGGTTGACTACTTAACAGGTTGTACACAGCATTAGGGCAGATTACTGTACAGGTCGTACACAGGATTAGGACAGATTACTGTACAGGTTGTACACAGCATTAGGGCAGATTACTATACAGGTTGTACACAGCATTGGGACAGACTACTGTACAGGTTGTACACAGGATTAGGACAGATTACTATACAGGCTGTACACAGCATTAGGACAGATTACTGTACAGGTTGTACACAGCATTAAGGCAGATTACTATACAGGTTGAGCAAAGCATTAAGACAGATTACTATACAGGTTTTACTGTACAACCTGTAGAATAATTTGTCCTAATGTTGTGTACAACTTGTACATAACATTAGGACAAATTATTCTACAGGTTGTACACAGCATTAGGACAGATTACTGTACAGGTTGTACACAGCATTAGGGTCGATTACTATACAGGTTGTACACAGCATTAGGACAGATTATTCTACAGGTTGTACACAACATTAGGAGAGATTACTATACACTAGCCACTAAAGTAGCTCAGTTGGTAGAGTGCTTGCTCCGTAAGTGGAAGGTCGTGGGTTCGTGGCAGTCATTGCACGATAAAGAACCCTGCTGTAAAATGCCATCAGCGCAATGCACAGGCAAAATTTCTGCACTTTTGCCTATAGCTGGCGACGTCTCAATATAAGTGAAATATTCTTGACTGGGACGTTAAACACCAATACTCAACTCAACTCTATACACATTGTACACAATATTAGAACAGAGTGTTTATGAACACAGTACAATTTAAATAAGATCCTGGGCAAATAGTTGTAGTTGTGCAGGCAATCAACATGGGCAAAAAAGTGATCACATCTCTTATAAATACATATATGACTTGACAATGTTGTAATGACTTATATGGCTGAGTAAATGTGGAGTGTTCAAACCACAAAGTAGTTTACCCCCTTACCCATTACTAACACAACCCTTATTTAATTACACAGGGTAGTATTTGATAGTATGGGGTTCACCTGCTTTTTTTACCAGTTCCTTCAGCTAGCTTCAAACATTAAGATTATGTTCACACAAAAAACCTGAGCCAATTAGTTACATTAATTTAAGCTGTTATGATATATTTTTCAATCAATGTTAAATAAACCAGATTTATGAACAAGGGGCTGTAAAAAGAACTTCTATTGTATATACAAGGAACAGAGTTCTAACACTGATAAATTGACAAATTATCATTCATTTCAGAAATAGACTATCTCTATGATTTGCTGAGATACTGTGTACAACCTATAACAACATGATATAAAGCTCCAGTTTCTTACAAACCACCAAAGTTCTTATCTATTACACTCCACACACAAATCATATTAAACCATAACAATATCACAGGTAAATCATCTTAATTAACTCAATCACAAATTAATTAAATTAACATTAAATGTACATTATACAAACTACATATTCTGTACACAAACAAAAGGGATGCATTTGAAATGCAATATTCTTCTATGGAAAATGAAACAAAAAACTTTCCAACATGGTTTTCTTGAATATTATTCTTAAATTATTCTTAAGAAAAATGGTAATACAACACCAACAAATTACAGGTTTTCCACACCCAGTAAAAATACTACAGGGAAGAAAAGAAAGAAAAAAAAAAGGAAAATTATCACTTTCTTGAAAACATTTGATATTATATTTATATATATGATATTACATTTCAATATAAATAATTGAGAAATTGCGTACATTAATTTCTTCTGATACCCCTTCCTACACTTGTAAAAAAATATCTCAAAAACCAATTATGTCATTGTATCACAGTCACTTTTTAACTATCAAAATTATACAGTGTGAGTCACTATAACTATTTGCAAAATAAAACATAAAACTGTAAGACTTGCATATTTTAAATAAGATTGTAGCTAAACAACAGTACTATGAATCAGTTGTAGGAAATCGAACAGCAGTAATCAGAATTGGACAGAAAGGGAATCAATCTTATTCTAAACTAGATAGTAAAGAAAAAGCTTTTACATGTATTTAGAATCAGAGTGCAAAGGAATCCGCTATATTAGAGTCAGACAGCAAGGAATCAGATGGTAGAGAATCAATTACATTGTAGCATGTTTAATGAATAATTGAGAAATAATTTGAGATAAGAGGGAATCACCAATATATTGAGCAAGAGTTATGGGCTTAAACTACTCACATGAAAAAATTGAATATGTAATTTTAATTCTAAGCATTCACTTTGAGCTAAAAAAAAATTAAACCCATCAAATTATGACATTGTTTGAGTTTGGTTGATTGGATTTCAGAAATCTATAGTACATGTACTACAATGCTGAAGTTATAAATGATAGCAGTCCACATGTCTACAACTCTCAATTCTGATAGTTCCTGTTAAAATCTTTTCATGATGAAATTCAACATTTTGACTGTAATACTGGCCTATATTTATGCAGATGTCATTTCCGCTACTATTTTGAACATGTACATAAGATGATTAAAGATATTTTATTTAAATGTAGATCATCAAGGTGTGAATTTGTTTCATTGAATTCCACATGTAAAAAGTTAACAAAAGTGGGCCCAAACGGTTTGCTGGAATAATATTTTCTTTCATAAGTGTAATTTTTCTATATACATGTACTAATGTTAACTAATGCATGCAGTTTTGACAAAACTTTGGGAAAATTCCTATATTGTACATTCCCTAAACATCTTTTTTACAGAAATAAATTTAATTGCTAATTGTGCAATTCTATATTCAATGATAATAATACTTCTGTGCAAAAAATAAGGGATCTCACAAGATAACAACTTGTACACAAGTGCACCTAACTATTAGTCAGTGTCTATCTAATCTTTATTTTCTAGAATTCTCCTCATTAAGGCATTTACAACATCTACAGTCTCATCTTGTGCTATAACAATATCATATTTGTTTTTGTACAATTCTAAACTCTCCTCAACCTGAAATTATAATAAAATGTTATCATATTTCATCTATAAAAACTAAAAACAGGTCAACTGAAATGCTTTAAAGTTATTTTTAACTCTCACAATTAAAGCCTCAGAAAATTGTGGTCTTTAAGAAATTTTTGAACTGATGATTTTAATGAGTATACTACTCAAGTAGTACTAAAGTTTGAAAAGTTGAAAAAATAACCACTTTTCTGACTCAAATCATATAAAATTACTCGCTACAGTAACCACTTTTTAATTCTAATTAGGTGATATAACTCAGCCCATTCTACTTTACTTAAAACAATGGAAATTAACAGACTGAGGAGTGGAGTGAAGTACTCGTGTTTTATGCCCCAGTCAAGATTCTTTTACTTATTTTGAAGCAGTCAGTTCTGGGATGGTGGAAGAAACTGTAGTGCCCAGAGAAAACCACCAACCTTTGGCAAAGGAACTGACTAACATTTTCACACTAGGATCTGACCGGAGTGGAAATTGAACCCAGGTGGTAAGAAGCTCTGTGATCCGTAAGTGCACGCTTTAGACCATTCGGCCACCGAGGCCCAAACAGACTGAGGCCAGATAAGACATAAAATCTGATGATCTTTATTTGGTAGAAGTGACAAAAAAAAAATCGGTGTCAACAGCTGGTAATAACTGAATTTAAGTGAAATATTTTTGATTGGTACTTTTAACCTTATTTACTTAATAACTCAGTTCATGAGCAATAATTTTATGATTACAGGTATTAATTGATTCTATGGGAGAGGCCTCAGTGGCCAAGTTGTTAACTGATTTCCTTCTAACTAAATGTGTCTCACTGTCTCTTGACCCCTGTCAATCTCACTGAGAAAGGGTTTTTACTTGTTGTAGGCTTTTACTGGTTGGCTCATTACCAGTAATGGACTGGTAATGGACTAGTGGTCTATGATGTACATCTGCAACATTGCAGATAAATGTACAAACAATTAAATGGTGCAATAAATGTGAACTTGAACAAAACAGATCAGAAAACTTTCACAAACTTGCCCACCACTTGAACTTGTTTAAATTAATCCTTGTGATTACAATAAAATACTGTATTGTCTTAAAAAGTAACATTAAAAAAAAAATTCAAACAGCCACCAAAACCAACCAATTCTGTGGACCTTGAGGTGGAATTTGTATGTTTAAGAATTAGAGTGCCTATAACATACAAGGTTCAAATCCAAGATCCTAGTTAGAAAAAATTTGATACTTCACTAGCTAAAGGTAAATAATTTTCTCCAGGCACTCAGGTTTTCTCCACTATTTCTAAAAAATCTTGAATGGGCTGTAATCCATTAATTGAAGAGTTACTTTATGTTTTTGTAACTTTTAATTCAGACCAACTCACCTTTACATTAAGAAATCCTATCTTAAGCTTATTTTGTACATTTACAGCACCATCAGCCATGTGTAGATCTCCAAGTGAATCACCCATCAATATTACATTATGACGATGTTCTAAGTTTTTAAAGTAATCTGAATCATGTACAGCACCTTCATTTTTGTTATATACATGTATCATTTCACCTTTAAATCCTATCATTTTACCCTGAAAAGGAATAACGTTATAAAAATACTAATTTCAAGGAAAAGTGTCCCTTCTCAACAGGAATCAAATAAGGGTTATGTTTTTGAGAAGCAAGTGCTCTACATGTTCACCTATAATGTACCCAATAAGTGAGACAGTCGTAACATCCCTTACAGAGTACAGATCACATAATGTAATTCTGTGCTATATTTTCTTCCTCCCTTTAAGTATTTAAGTATTCATCTCTTGAAGATGAACATGTACATGTATCTTATTCAATTCATGTTTTTAAATATCATTTAATTTTTCATTCTGATCATAATTCCCCTTCAATTACAATGACATGTTATATATATATATATGGTTAAGAAATGCAGCAAGTACATGTATTAATTTTTGTAATAAAGATGATAAATGTACCGTATAACGGGTTTTTTTCGCGTCGTGCAAATTTCGCGATTTTGTCCAAAATCTAATATTAGCGTTTCAATTTTCGCGATGTGCGGTCCAGCCGGGAATAGCTGAAATATGTTTGTATACGTTTGAAGTGGCATGAAACACAAAAATCACTCTGCCATACACGACGGACAGATGTAGTTAAAGGGAAATAACTCGTATAACTCTATTCATTTATTTATTATTAATATTCACTCATTAAATAAATTTTAACATGTCAAGAAAATTTATTTACTCATACAGTTTTTCATGAACAGTTTGTTACCAAGAAACAAACAAAAAAAACCAATCAAACACAAATCATCATTATAGATCCAATTAACGGCAATAACCTACTGCCTCCGCAATACTGGCCTTATGAAAACCATTGTATATGGTATCAGGATTTGATTTAAGGAAATGATACAGCTTTAGCAGCCATCGTGCACCAAGAGGTTTAAGATTAGTCAATGACAGGTCAATTTTGATTTCCTCGACACTAATTCCCTTTTCCTGCTGTTTTGTCACTTCTTTCGCGTAATATTGCTGGAATTGTTCCTTCAGAAAATCCTTAGCACACTTATTCACACTAAGGTCCATTGGTTGTAACTTATCCGTACAATTTGGTGGTATTGTAGCATAGAGAATGCTCTCTTTGTTCAACAGAGACAAAAACTCATCGGTGATCTGACCTCGAAAACAATCAAAAATGACCAGGGATTTTTGTCTGATAGAAAAATCCTTCTCATCTTTTACGGAATCGATGTATGGAACAATAATTTTATTGATGTATTCAGCCATAGTTTCGGCATTTGCCCAGTGGTTTTCAGAATGTGTGATATTAAACGATGATGGAAATGAGAACTTTGGATGACACATATCGGTTTTTCCTCCATAAATAAGTTGCATTGGCAAAAAGTCACCAACTAGTGTTCCAGCAAATGTTCCTGAAAATACAAATATTTATTTATTTATTTATTTATTTATTTATTTATTTATCTATTTATTTATTGATTTATTATTAATTGATTTATGTATTTATTTTTATCTATTTATTTATGAAGCACTATAAATAATCTGATACCGGTAAAACAGTCAGCTGTAATGTGAGCTGAATTAATTAATTTTTATTTACTTATTCATTATGGCTCGCAGAGGACATCGTAACTTTGAAAAACATGTTAACAATTCAGGGTCCGTTTTATGTAGACTTAAATAACATACCTGTAATTTGCCTTTTGTCATCGATTCCGGTTATTTCCACCCGTTTAGACCCTTCTATTTCCATAGTCCATTGTGATACAGGCACGGTATGAATCCCAGTTTGGTCCCAACTTAATTTTTTTTCCGGTGTAGAAAATTTCTGCGTTGCACTTTTATTTCCATACTCTGCTGCGTGTTTCCCAATATTATATCGCATTTCAGGAGTGTAAAATTTATATTGTCCACGCATTGGGCTCTTGGGTTTATTACTTTCTCCCTCTTTTTCCACAAATTCATCGGCCATTTCAAATGCTTCGTCCAGTGAATTTTTCTTTGTTAAATATTTTAACATACTGACTCTCTGAAATCTTATTCAGTAATGGACAAACTGTTTACCTATTATCTAAAATCATTGTGAAAAGTGCTCACCGAACAAAAACGCATAGTGTTGAGAGAAATACGATACAAGGGCAATAACTCTTACAAACATTCCTATTAAATTTTTAGCGTTTTAATTTTGGCGTTTTAAACTGATCGCTAATATAGCGAAAATTAAACTCGCGCGAAAAAAACCCGTTATATGGTATATAGAGACTAACAAAGGTGGCATTTGCTATGAGGTACAAGGTTGTGAGAAATAATATTTGTATTCATACCGAATCATCAAAGTCTATATAATTAGAAACAACTTTCATGTTTTCATGCATGGTGGACTGCTCTCGTAAAACTTCTTCTATAACATCTCCTATACCAGCTGAGAAAATTAATACTGGTATCTCAAATCTATTCAATTCATCAAACAACCAACTACATCCATCCCTGAAAAAATAAGAAATATGAAATATATATGTCATGAATAATGTTTTATTTGAATAATGTGTATATATGTGTACTGAAAAAATAAAAATCTATACAAGGTCCATGATGACTGGTCAGGTTAGAATCTATATCTGAATCTGTGATGTTAGCTGAAGAAGAGTAGTGTCGTGCTCCAGTCAAGATTCTTTCACTTATATCCTAAAATTTGTACTTCAGTTGTAATAGATGGTATTCCAGTTTAATTGCAAGGTTAACCCCCCTCCAGCATTGCTGTTGGTATCTATTTATTTTATACATGGACTAAAGTCACAGGCTTAATACATATCACAAAACCCTACATGAACCAATAAACTCAAACCTTCATGTGTGAAAAAGCTTATCAGTTCCATGCCAAAGGTCAGTGATTTTTTTATGGCATGTTTTCTCTAGAACTCTCGAAACCTCAATATAAATGAAAATGTCTAGACTGTTCTTCAAAAGCACTCCAAATATATAACATAATTTACATTTTATGTGCAAAATTTAGGATAAGTAAAGATTTTCCATTTTCTGAAGAAAATGATGGGATTTCTTAGTTTAATGTTTATATCTTTTTTAGAACAATAGACATGTTCCACTATCTCTTTCTTCATAACTGTAATTATTCTCCCATAACCAACCATCAGAAATAAAGAAATCTCATGTAAGATACTTATTAGAGATATTTCTTTCTTCCATATCTGCTCATGTGAGATAGGGTTTTCCCCTATGTGAGAAATGTGTATCTCACATGGGCTTGACGTCACAGTTACGTGACAATCACATGATGTCATCCTTTGAGTAAATAACGTTATCTTGCAGGAAAATGATAGCCAGACCTCCAAAATTTAGAAATTATAAATGCGTTTCAAATGTTAATACTCAGATTTTATAATAAATAACTTTTTCTTTAAGTTTATACATTTTGTATAAACCAAAATTAAGTATAGTCTATCCGATGGTCATATTTATTTTTATATAGAATGTTGAATAACAGAGTTAATTTTTTTTAAACATGGCGCCCATGGATATGTAAATCATATTTGAAGCCAAAAATTGACATTAAAATGGAAGAAAAAGAATCCATTATGAGTTTATCCATGTAGGATAGGGAAATCTCACCCTCGGGGTTGAATATTTATGTCAGAGACTCGGCAAGTCTCGTCCCTGACTGAAATATTCAACCCCTCGGGGGAGATTTCCCTATCCTACATGGATACTCATAATGGATTATTATATTCTTAATTGAGTTTTTGTACATACATGTACATGATGAAAGATAAAGAGATATCAATGACCCATTATAATTTTTACATCAGTACCTTAACATAGCTGATGATTTTTGAACCATAGTTCTTATGTCACCCTTCTGGAGTCCACATTCCTGTAACAGATCATGTGCCTTGGTCCACCTGAAAAAAATCAACATCTCAATGTATTTATTTTTCTGTGTGCTAATAAATGTTACAAAGATTTAATATCAAAATATGTATTTACATGGGCTGCTTCTTTTTTTAACCAGAAAGAAACTCTACATAATACATGCATGGGGTTTTTTTGTTTTTTTGTTTGCTTGTTTTCTTATTTATTTGTTGATAACAAGTTTCACCTGACTAAGGAACCAACAAACACATGACTGCTATGTCCCAGCATTTTTCAGCAGTGACAAAAATTCAAATAAATTTTGTCATATAACTCACTGATAACAAGATATAAGTAAAGTAAAGGTATGGTATTTTACACCTCAATTAAATTTATTTTACAGAATGGTCTCAATATTGGTTATTTCAATATTAGTGGAGAAACCAGCTTGCCCAGAGAAAACAACAAATCTTTAGCAAGTAAACAACCAACAGTAATTCTTGCACTTGTTTCTTGTACATGTTTGAATATCTTGTGCATATGAGCATACATGAACTACCATTGTTGCTGTACATGTTTGAATATCCTGTGCATATGATCATACATGTAATACAAGTGGTTATTTACATGTTTTAATATCTTGTGCATTATGAACATACATGTACAGTGTTTATTGTCAGTGTATACACACAAGTTGTGCAGAAATACATGTAAGTTGTTTTAGCAAGTGTGTACTAGGATATTCATTATACTGAAAAAACTAAACTTTTTACAACACTACATTTGTATAACACAACTGGATAATGTCAATAACCTTCTAGTAGAATTCTCCTTACCATTCTATCATCAGAGGTATCTTCTCTTCTATAGTCATATGTGGGTTTGTTTCCAGTGAAAAATAAGTATCTCTAAGTTCTAATGCCTAAATCAAAAATAAATTAATAAAAACAAGAATATGTATTTACTTCAAAAGAAAACAGGAAAAAAACAACAAATTCTTCTATATTTGCTCATGACATAGGGTTTCATTCCACACTATTGTGCTTACATCAAGCAAATGGCACTATGCTATCTAATTTGTCTATGAATGACATTGTGTGTCCGCTTTGTTCTGGTGCATTCTCTTAGATGACACTTCATTATGACAGTACTTGCAAAGGTTGTTTCTATACCAGTTCATATTCCTGACACCAGGTAAATTAGCAGCAGTGTAAAAATGAATTAACTTGCCTATGATCACAAAATGTGCCCCTAATTGAACATGAACGGCCAAACCTTGGATCTGAAATTGACATGTTACTGAATGTACATTGTTCTGCAAGATTTACAAAAACATAATACATGTATTATATGTGCTAATTACCTTCCTTTTGTACGTCTCTGGGAGTACACCACCTTCTTCAAGTACATCTGAAAAAATTACAACATATATTTAGTCCATAAATGCATATACACAATAAGTGCAATCAAGAACAAATTTTAAACTGTAACAAATTGTGTCTTGCCTTAATCAATAATCATACAATGTATGAATTATGTTCTCATTTGTGCTCATACTTTCTAAAGGGACAAAGCTCATAAGAACCATTTAATACATGAAGAGCTGCATTAGGATGAAATACTGACATTTCTTTGTGAATTTTATGACATTTTTTTTGTGTTAATTGCAGGCAATATGAATCAGTAAAAATTTAGTGGTAGACATATATGTGAAAATTTGCTCAGAGCCAGCTCATTAATCCGATGTCAGTCCTGCTTCAATACCTAAAGTGACTGATAGTATTATACTCCTACCATAGATGAAATGTCCATTGCATGGCTACCACCAATATATTAATCTGTACCGAATTCACTGGAAAGCTGGATGGACTACAGAAATGTAAAACAAAATGTCTTGCCTACCAGTATGCAAGGTTTGGTAACTCAAAGTCTAGCTTATTGTTTAGGAATACTTAATATCAATGTTCTTATTTTATACAAGTGTCAAGTGTTGATACAGCTTCAATTTACTCAGCCCAATCTGGCTGGGTCTCAAAATCATGTCTCTTGGATCGTAAGTTTGTGATCTTAACAACTCTATATTTATCACATATCTCTCACTGCCACTGATATACAATGAATGGTATTACTTGTATAAACTTCTATGAACAAAGTCCTGAGACTACATGGTTATTTTGAGAATGAAATCATGATTAACAACAGATATTAGTAACATGCTGCAGTATGATATTACACTGTAATAATCTTAATCTGTCCCTGTAAAATGACACCTGGATAATGTTGAAAAATACTGAACATTGTGAAAGAACCATGGTTGAGTTAATAGTCATTTATATTCAACCAATCATCAAACCTCCATTTAATTGTCGAAATTACAAAATCAATACTATTTCCATATTTTTATGATAAAGAAAGGCCTACGTCTAAATACTGTTTAACTAGAAATGTTCACTGATATAAATTTTCATAGTTTTGATAAAAAAAAGCACTTCTGTGGATATCAAATTTACCAATCCTGGGGTGGAAATGATATAGTTAGACTTATTCAAAGTTTGAGCTAAGAAATGTGAAATGGCTTCTATATTTTCCTTATATTTTGTACATCAATACTGATTTTGGTTCAGTTTGCTCTTTTCATATTACAAGATTTCAAGTTTTATCTTTGAAGTACCATTTATGAAATATTATTTGAGCTTAGAATTTTGAATGACAATCCAGTGGTCTTTTACATTTTGTCAAACATTTAGCTAACCAATAGTGGTTTTCTTTACTCAAAATCACAATGAATTACTAGTTGTATGTTCTGTTTTTGATAAATGAACCAATCTGCTTTTACCTCTTTTCCAAGACCTCTTTGGTTATATGTATTATAAACAGCCCAAGCTTCTGGTTAGATGATTTGTTGACAATGATTAAAATAAAACAGTGGTTAATTTATCTCTTTGTCAATGCAAGGAATCACAATTAATGGATCCAGGAAGACATAGAGTCAGTTCTAGGGAAATAAAGATTTTAGTTATGTCCCAAACATGCTAACCTACCTACATTAGTTCATGTTTTGAATTTGATATGTTTGTAGTAAAGATAAAAGTCCTATATTATGATTATCAGGTCTTTAAGTGAAATCAAAAAACTTTACAGACATGTGATTAATTTTCATGGTACATTTCAGTGGTTGCTAAGCAAGGCAATAATACTACACAGTAAATATTTGAATTTATTTACTCTTAAACAAAGTTAAAATAATTTATAACAGTGGTCCTTAGATGCTGTGAATATTCAAGCAAAGCCAATGACAAATGAAAATTTAAATGATATTGCAAAATGGTGTTTAGATCTAATCTATAATTTATCCAAAAATGAAAATGTGCAATTGTATGTAATACATTTTCAATATCGAATTATACTCACTAATTTCTAGCAGCATTTCCATGGAAACTACTAAATTTTGAGATAAATTTTTACACAGAAACTAATGAAATATGTTTTACTAGAGAAGGACTTATCTGCAAATATTTTTGAAAGTTATAACACTAACTGTAAAACCATCTTGGTTATGGTTCAGTTTCCTCTATTTATATTTCATATATTGTACTGGTTTCCCAGTTTTTCTTTGAATGATACCATTTATGAAATATTACTTTTATTTAAAAACTAATAACCTACAGTAAGTTCATAATTTTGATGGGTTACCTTATCTTCATTAGTATTAAGAAAGGGGCAAGGTGGGAAAGTTATCAAGGGGCATTATAATGAGGTTTTACTGCATATTCAATGCCAATTTACAATGACTTTCAAATGAAATCATTTGATGTTGTCTTGACCTGTTTGTTCTTGACAAAGTCACAACTTTAGGGAAATAAGATAGAAAAAATATGTTTGCCAATTGTCAGTATATTAAATGATGTTTGCAAACAGGAGTAGTCTAAGAGTCAAATCTTCATTGAGAATCTTTAACATATATTTGATATGAAGGCCAAGGTGTCAAGGGTAATTAGATATTAAAACAAAACAGTATTACTGTATGACTAAAATAATATGTTTAGATGAAATACAAGCATGCACAATCAGTAGAATTAAGCTTGAATAATGAAATAATGAAATGATAATGACAACAACTAAGTCACATCTATGAAAGATACTGAATGAAAACAAAAACATACTGTGACATGTTGCACATATTTTTCCTTTGTTTGTATATTTAGTTAATGTTCTGTCAAAATCAGCCGTTATCTGTAAAATATATAATGTACCAAAAATTAACATTTTAATTCTAAAATCTAACAAATATTCATAATTCCATAACAGGAATGTATTATAATAGCCAGGGACTTGAAAATTCCACTCATACCAGGTTAGAGGCCTACCAGATTATGTCTTTTAATTTTTCTCTGTACTTGGCCCGTAGATCTAACAAAAAGGTTTGTACAGAAATGTTAGAGAAATATAACTGTCTGCTTACCCTATTTCAGAAAGTTCTAAAATGTCAATATTTTACAGATTTTCAATGAAATCAATCAAATCTACTTGTCTTTTTGTTAACATGAGCCATCTGTTTGGATTTTGTACCTGTAATCTCACTAAAATACACTTCAGACTTTAGTTGCATTACAGGAGATATAATGCAACCAAAAGAGATTTAAATCAATGACTTTGCTTATATATGTTTGAGAGAATTCAGTACAATTTTTTGCCATTTAATATCTAAGAAATCTGAAAAACTGTTAAATTTTTGTTTCTGACTGGTGAGGTTAAAAATCTACTGGTCAAAAATAAATTTTCAAGTCCTCTTGTCTATAGCCCCTGAAATATAAAATCATTTCATTTGTTAAAGTTGATGTGCACACAATATACAATTAACGTGCCATAAATAGTGGTAAACTGTCTAGTCATCATCTATACTTACTATGACAACCTGGACACCTCTGACCTTTATGAGTGTATTTGGAGAGAGTAAAATCAAAATCTGAAGTGACCTATCAATGGAAATATAGACATTTACACGAACAGTAGATATTTGATGACAGCAAGACCAACCAAGAACACAACAAAATTAACAAGAATTATACAGTAAAAGTTACTAAAACCTGAAATTTCTAACCGTCTCTGTAAAAAAAAACACATTTCCAAACAGACCTCTGGTTAAATGCCCCGTGTTTCTTATTTCAGATAAATTAAAATCTATAGCACATTAGCATGAAGCATACAAGTTCTAGAATTAAAGGTAATATTCTGACATTAACAAAGAATAGTTCTGACACCCTGAATTAATACACATGTATGCAATGTGTGTGTGTGTGTGTGTGTGTGTGTGTGTGTGTGTGTGTGTGTGTGTGCGAGCGAGAGAGAGAGAGAGAGAGAGAGAGAGAGAGAGAATTTTTACATCCAAGTCAAGAATCAAGACGTTTCAAGCTACTGGTTTATGTCTTAAAGATTGATCTAAAAATATATGTGCTACACACCTGTAACTTATCCGGTCCATCATTGATAATTTGTCTTATAACTTTATTCACATGTTCAACATCTTTAATATATACATGAGGCTGGCTTAGTTCTGAAATCTGAAAATGAAATAAACATATAGCAGACACTAGTAACTTCTGATTGACCCTTTGAAGCCATTGACCATGTTTTACATAATATCTTCAACGAAACAAAAGGTTCTATTAGCAGACCTTGTTTAGTGGTATGACACACGTTTTTCAAAGTTGAAAGTCAAGGGTTGAAACTTCAGATGTGACAGTGATGATTTTTTACCTTTATTTCTTATCAACACTAAAGCTGTAGATTTTATTACAAGATGTCTTACATAACAAAAATGGGATCTCTTGTCTACAGTCTGCAATTGTAACTTAAACTGCCAATTTTAATAACAGATTTTTATCCAATTTAACTTTGTGCTCAAACTAACTTGAAACTAACTTGAAAAACATTATAAAAACAAGCAAACATGCACAAGGTCAGGTATTATAGTTAAGGCCATGTATTTATTGGTCAAATGTTCAAACCAACTTAGCCAAAGATTTTGAATAAGACAATTTTACATTGCTCTATTAATGTAAACTGGCAAGGGATTTCTTTCACTTACAGGGTCTGTTATAGTTTTTATTTTAAATGATGACTAAACCAATGATTGAGTACAAGATAAAAATCCCTTATATCAATATCAGTTTTTAATATTTTGAAAGCTAAAAGACAATGTTAGCTCTGTGTCATTATAAATAAAACAAATAAGTCACTCAAAAGTGGATTTTCTCCATAAGGAATATTACAAAGAGTGGAGTTGAGAAATGAAGTTTTATACCTCAGACATGATTCATTTGTATCAAGATGTTATGTTCTAGGTTTTTATATCTAGGACCAAATGATATCCTTATCATCTGTACATCTCTAAAATACATTATATGATCAGAAAGAGCATTCATGTTGTCAGAGGTAAGGATATCATGTCACCACCACTCATGAATGGTGTTATGTAATCTAAATCCTATGTAGCTGCATGTATCAGATATATACAATAAACAGTAAAAATTGCTATCACAATGAATAAAAAGACAATCTGCCCATTAAATCATTGTAAGTGTAAGGTCACTTTACTTCCTATTTCAATGGAAAAGAATACAGATTGTCTATATATAAAAAAAACTGTCTGTTACGTCTCTTTAGTTTATTTAAACAAAAAAACCTATAAAAACACTCATAATTCAACTGGTGTAAGTTTTAATATTTCGTCAAGCTGGATGGTATGTCCTTGATATACTGTAGGTTAATTCGCCAGGTTAATTCAACATTTTTCAAGTTTATGCAGATGCCAAATGAAAGTTTACTTTCAGATATGCTGGAATTAACCTTGTAAAAAGGAATTTTGTACTTTTGCTGGATTGAGAAATTTAGATCAACACTTGTCTGATAATATTAATGGGTAGTATATGAAACTATTCTGTAATCCTAACAAGCAGGAAGTTGAGAAGAAAACAAATTGTTATCAAGAATTTACACATTTTAAATTATTTTCTGCTCTTACTAAACATGTTGCATCTGCTGTAGAAGTTTTGTTTACAAATGAAGCTTTCAAGTACCCGTTTATACAACTACAGAAATAGTACACAAAGATACATATAAACAATGAAAACTGAGATAAAGTTAAATAAATGAAAATGTAAATCTACTAAAAAATAGAGAACATTTGTCTATATATATATCAAATTGTTACCACTTACGATGTTGCAAGAATCGCAGACACTTAGATCATTTTTTTCAAACAATATTGCTTATATTTAAACTCAATTTATTTTGAAAACATTTGAGTTGAAAAAAAAAAACATATCATATGTACTTACAATTTAGATATCCTACAACTGTCCAAGTATCCCTGTTGACTGATCAACGAATAAATGAACAATATGTAATGTTTTAACTTTGTATGCGAGTTGCAAAAAGGCAAAGATAACTTACACTATCCATTTCTGATTAATTTTTGTCTGTTTTCCTGTTAAATTTTCTGATGTAACAAAATCTCCTGTCCTTTTCTGTTCGTGTTTGCGTCTGCTAGCTATGCACAACAATTCCTTTAAACACGGAAGAGTGCTTTTAAAGGGCAGATAATTCCAGGGTGGTCAGTAATTACTTTTGGCCCTAGTCTGGTCTACTGGGATAAATGTACAAATCTGAGATTAAAAAATCAGAATAATGTAGATCTTTTTGTTAGAACATGTTTGGTTCAACAATTTGAACGAAATTGATATGTGAAAGGCATTTTCCGAAAACTTAAGTTAATACAAAGCACGGGTTTTCAGAAAACGTCCGACTTTATAGATTTTCGATAAACCCCGTACTGTTCTCTGTACTAGTTCTCTGTACTAGTTCTCATATCTTTAAGACGGTTACTTTTAGCGGTGTTATAATTATATTCCCCATGAGAGGCCTTTTTATTATAGATAAAAATATCTATCGACACTATGATTTCTAAATATTAACAGAAATCTCTTGTGTTGTAATTTAGTTTAATGCGGACCGTAAATTAAGATTTTTATATGTGTAAAAAATTGTATTTAACATTTGTATTTGTCAACGGTCCCACATAATACCTTTTTCTCCAACTACATTTCATTTCGTATCTGGTAAGCTAGTTATGGGCTGCATAAAGCTTAAGTTATGTTTTTCCCCCAGAAAATACAGTTCATACCATATAAACATAAAATTGAAACAGTTTGGCCGGGTCCGCGAACGTCCAAATAATACAAAAGAGGTAACCAGTAGCCTATCTGACGCGCAAATTAGAGCCTACCTGCAAAAGCTGCTTCCGCCTGTAGACTAATTTATGACGTCTGAATTTGATATAGAGGATGCATCGATGTTGTACATACACGTACTAACCTTTTTGACAAATACAAGCATAATGTACAAAGGTCATTTGAGGATATAAAACTACAAAGGCTAGAAGAATTTGGGTCTCCACATTTGTAGTGGACTCGAACAATGCGAAATTAAACGTATTACTAAAGGCATAGAAAATATCCCGGTCAGGGCCCAAACTCATGGCTCATTCAAACATAAGTCAACGACCTTAACCAACGCTCATGTGTCGTCATGTTTTGTGTATTTTAGAAAACCTTCTTACCGATGTCTAATAAATATTCACGGAGATATAGAATCGCCTTAAGATTATATCGACAAATAGAACAAGGTTTAACATAAAAAACAAAAAACTTCTCATGTCAATTTTCAAAAAATCTTTTTACAGATAAGATTTTTCGAAATACTACAAGTAGGATCTTTAAAAATCATCGGTAGCCCAATTGTTATATGACATGTATTTATGTAATCTTCTTATCAAAATTAGATTTATATAAGAAGTTATGTAGTGAAGTGTTAAAATCGATAAATCAATATGTAATGATTGATTATGAGGCAAGATTATAAGAAAAATCTTTAAAAGGTGCGTCATTATTGAGTTAAGTAAACCAGATACGTATATAACTACGGAGTGGCTACCTCGGCCATATAACTAAATAGTCTCTGAGTAAACTGAATAAGTAAATTAGTAGAATATAAGTATCATAAGTAATGATCTATTATGAGTAATCATTATACTAAAATCTCTAGTAGAATAAAACAAAATAACATGTAAGAGAAATATTATCACTAATCCGATGGTGTAATTATATATAACACACATATCAATAACAACACCATCTTATTATAGTTGTCAGGTGCTACTTGAATTATACCATTAAAAAAAGCACGCGATTAATTTAATATATGTGGCTTATAGTAAAAACTACCATAGCTAAATACAATCCGTACAATCAAGTATTTGCTCACCTTGACATATAAATATAACGCAAACACAACAGTCCTTGTCCAAATCACAATCAGGAAAAAAAAAATCGGCCTGGATAAAGAACTGAAAACTGACCAATTCAGTTATACACGTGAACTTCCATCAAGGAAGTTAGAGCAGGTACTCCGGAAGTGTAAACACCTGTCTATCTAGCTTTACCCGTTACATGCAAAATCAAATTTGAGAAAGAAAGGAATACGAGCTATAGGAAATCAAATATATCCAGTATAAGTTTGAATACAGTGACTTCATACTTATGAATTATATTGTGATGAAGGCCATAAAACTTTTTAAGGGCCTTGATTAACAAGGGTTTGCAATATCCTTGAGTCAAAAATTTGATTATAAGCAGCTTGCTTTGCAGGAGAAGCAGGAATATTACTGCATATTGAAGTCATCACGGTTGTCGTATAGCTTCACACGTAGCCTTTCTTGGGTGTTAACTGAGATATGAAACCAAATATAAAGCAGAACATGGAGAATCAGTCGTATCTTTTATTTCAAGCTCACTGGGATAAATTTGAGTATCTATTCTATAAATTGCACGAAAACAATGTAGATATGTATAAAATCAATGCATGCTATGAATAATGAATAATAAAGTTATCTATTTTAAGGACGGATAAAATTTCCTAAATTATATATATATTCAAAGGGAAATGTACCAGAAATGGAAACCTTGTATACCCAGCTAGCTAGAGATATCGTGTTTTATTCCAACCAAGGTAATGTAATATTGCAAGGTGACTTTAATGCTTATACAAAAAACATAGATGATTTCATTACGTCTGATGACACATCATTCCCCAAAACTGTTGATATGCATTACAAACACGACACTATTAGAACACGGAATAACATGGACTGTAAAAATTTAAATTCAAGTGGGAAATATTTAATTAACCTTTGTAGAGAATGTGACACTAGAATCTTAAATGGTAGATCTACTGGAGATTTATTTGGAAGATTTACTAGCTATAACTATAATGGATGTAGCACCATTGATTATGTGATATCATCTTCAGAATTTCTTGAAAACATAACTAAATTTAAAATACATGACTTTTCAGCTTTATCTAATCACTGTTTATTATCCTATAATATTAAAGTTGATATTTCTTTTCCCGAAGAACCTCTATCTGTTCTTAATCCACTGTTACCAAAATTTATTTGGTCAAATGAGTCTATAATCCCCTTTCAAGATGGCTTTCTTCAAGATAATATAAAACGAAAACTACAATGTTTTAATAACCAACATTTTACTTCAACTGAGGAAGCAGTAAAAGATCTTCAGGATATTATAGTAGAGGTTGCTAGGAAATCATTAAAACTGACACAACCCAATAAAAAAATGAAACAATAACACAAACAAATTAATAAACCATGGTTCTCGCAAACATGCAAACATTTAAGAGATAGTATAAAGAAATATGAAAAACTTGTTAACGAAAATCCATTCGACGGAAACAACCGAAAACTATTTTTTATATACAGAGCCAAATATAAAAAATCATGTAAAATTGAGAAAAAGAATTACAAAACTAAATTGCTACTTGAGTTAAACAATACTAACAACAAAGATGCAAAGTTTTTCTGGAATACAATAAACAAACTAAGTTCCATAGAAGTAAATAAACAAGAACATTTACCTTCTGATAGTTTTATTAAATACTTTAATAAACTTGTTGATAATAATAAACGGGATAATGTAGGAGACGGATATATACTGAATAAAAAACATAAACTTGAATCAATAATTCAAAATATAAATTACTCCTCAACCATAAATTCACCTTTCACAGAAGAAGAAATAATAAGAAGTGTCAAGAACATGAAAAATAATAAAAGTCCAGCAGCTGATATGATAACTAATGAAATGATTAAATATGGCATCACTCATCTCATCAAACCAATTACAAAACTTTTTAATTTTATATTCAATGCTGGATCTTTCCCATCAACATGGAATGAAAGTATCATTACATTGATTCATAAAAAAGGAAGTAAACTGGATCCAGCAAACTATAGAGGCATATCTTTGACAAGTTGTTTAGGAAAACTGTTTAACAAAATTCTATCTATCCGCTTATCCAAATTTTGTTCTGATAATAATATAATTGTTGACAATCAAATAGGCTTCAAAAATAACTGTAGAACATCAGACCATATTTTTGTTCTGAATAGTCTTATTGAAAATCAAAAGTTCAAGAAACAAAAACTATATTGCGCATTTATTGATCTACATAAAGCATTCGACACTGTCTGGCGAGATGGACTAATGTATAAATTACTATCCAACAATATAAATGGAAAAATTTACAACATTATCAAAGATATGTACTCCCACACCTCTTGCAAGTTGAAACTTTCAAATGGACTTAGTAACAGCTTTATGTCATCCTTAGGAGTCAAACAAGGAGATAATTTAAGTCCTTTACTATTTAACCTGTATATAAATGATATTGCACATCAACTTAACGATGAAAAGTTTGACCCTATAAAATTAGGAAATACTAACATTAATATTCTTATGTATGCTGATGATATTGTTTTGATTTCAAAGACACCTCAAGGATTACAAAACTGTTTAGATGCACTATACAATTATTGTGAAACATGGAAATTAAAAATTAACAACGAAAAGTCGAATGTCATAATCTTTAATTCAAATGGTAAAAGTGGTTCAAACCACTTTGAAATTAATAACACATCACTTAAAATCACTAATTCCGTAACTTATCTTGGTATAAACCTAAAATCCAATGGATCATTCCTACAAGCAAAACTTGATCTGAAAGACAAAGCACAAAAAGCGTTCTTTAAAATTAAAAAAACGTTAGGAATAAATAACTCATTTAATATCTATGAAAAACTTTTTGATACGTTAATTTCACCTATTCTATTATATTGTAGTGAAATATGGGGAGCATACAGCTCAGACAAGGACTCCGAACCATTCGAATTACTACATTCTAAATTTTTAAAAGAAATCCTAGGAGTCCATTCAAAAACTAGTAACAATGCAGTAAGACACGAACTAAAACGATTACCTTTAAAAACAAAAATCATCTTTACTATGATAAAATATCTGTACCATGTAACAGAAAATAAATCAAGTTTACTCTACAAAGTCTTCGAACATACAATGGCTACTAATAGTTGGACCAAAAAACTTAAATTAATATTAGATCATCTAGGATACTCCTATCTATTTACCAATCCCTCTTTAATTCAACAACATTTACCATATATCAAACAAAGAATAAATGATATAGCTGAAATAGAGCAAATCAATCAGATAAAATCGTCAAGTAAATTAAAAATACTAAATGAAATTCTCGATTCAAAAACTAATTCAGAATACATGAATATATTATTTAATTTCTCTGATAGATCTACCATTGCTAAATTCAGAACAAGTGCCCACAAACTTATGATTGAAACTGGGAGATACACTAATATAGACTATGACAACAGGTTATGCACTTGTTGCAATATGAATTGCGTAGAAGATGAAATACATTTTTTATTTCACTGCCCTCTTTATACACAAAATAGACTCATCTTCTTCTCTAAAATCAGGAACTTTCACCCTTATTTCCATCAACTAAATTCAAAAGTAAAAATCCAATTGCTTCTCAACAGTAATAAAAGAGAAATACTAAAAACAACATCAAATTTTATAAACGACTGTCTAGAAATACGAAAGACCAACATCACATAACATGCACCTTGCAATATTACATCCCTTTTTGCTAAACGTTAATTTAGTAATATTTGTAATTGTATCATTTAATTTTGATTCATGTTCATTATGTTTGTTGTATTTATTTTATTTTATATCTGCCATAACCAATTAATGTAATTGAGTTTGTGCAATAAAGATTATTATTATTATTATAATTAGGGAATAATATATACTGATTAAAAAACAAATTAATATATATATTAGGGATGTCAAATCGGAAGAAAATCACTAACCAGTTATTCGGACGTTTTACCGATCGAGTACTCGAGTACTCGTTCAAGTTTCACTCTTCGCTCTGGATGATTTGTGTAGCGATGAAAATAAGATTTTTTAAATTCAAATTTAAAATTAAATTTACGAAACGAAATAAATCTATTTTAATTGTTAAGTTTCCAATAAATGTATAGTTACATGATAAAAAATATATAATCCAGTAAAAATAAATATCGCTAGTCAGTATTTGTTACAGTCTGTAAAAAACCACTTAAACTAAGTAAACACCCGGTATCAAAATTTAACTGTCTACATGTCAGACTATTATCAAGCTAATAGTTCTTATTTAAAAAAAATATTTTATCAACGATAGACAGTTCCTTAGTTTGGTAACGACTAACCCGGCCGCGGAAAATATTCTTTCTGATGGAACAGATGTACCTGGTACCGAAAGGTATTTCTTACCCAGTAGAGCTATCCGTGGAAAACGATGCTCGTTATCTCTCACCACATAAAGGGGATCGCTTCCGGTATTGGCCTGTTCGCGCAAAAACCAGCTGAGTTCTGAATCATCATTGAATGTCGTACCAAATGAAATATTTATATATATTTCACAGGTGAGTGGTATATTTAAACAGAATGTAAACAGATGTGTAGCTAATCTGAAACACCTGACTGGTCACAGCTGACTCTGTATTCACAAGAATTTGGCACTTACGAAAGCCAATTTATGGTCATATATGAAATATGGCGAGTATTCGATTAGTAAAATCAACTGTAAATAATAAAAAGAAACCTTTGGAAAAAAACCTTGGTGGACTGATGAACTAGCAGTCCTTTGGAATGATATGTGCTTAGCCGAAAAACAGTGTTCAAAGTCAGTGTCTCCCAATAGGAAAGAACTCCAATCTAATTTTATTTCCAAAAGAAAATAATTTGATAAAGCTGTTCAACAGCCGAAAAGATGGTATTGGTATAAATTACAGAATGATATAGTGAACGAAATGAACACGGGCAGTAGTACATTCTGGAAACAAATAGGTAAAATTGGTGTTGGTGAAAAACGCAGTGGTAAAATACCACTTGAGGTGATAACGGATAACGGTCGTATAAGCAGTGACATAAGTGATGTCCTTCATAAATGAGAAAGTGACTATAATAATCTATTGAACACTTCTTATTCTGTTGATGGTACTCCCCAGGATACTTTTGATACTTTTAATATTGATTTTCATCCAGATGACGATAATATTTTAAATCGCCATATCTCGCAGTCAGAAGTTTTAAATGCATTGATAAACGCTAAAAAGGGAAAAGCCTCTGGTGTTGACGGCATCCCTGCTGAAGTTTTATGTAATCAAACAATCTTGTACTTTCTTTGTGTTTTATTTTCTAAATGTTTCGAGACTGGCAAAATTCCAAGTATTTGGGGCCAAGGTATCATTAACCCGATTCCGAAGTCCGGAAACGACGACCCGAGGGACTCTCTCTCATACAGAGGAATCACAATAGCATCGTCATGTTATAAACTTTACAGTTCCATTCTTAACGAAAGGTTGGTTCAGTGGGTGGATAAGTATTGCGTCCTCGACGACAAACACAATGGATTTCGAAAATACAGAAGCACAGTGGATCAAATATCATCGTTAACAAACTTAATTGACGTACGTAAAAAGTGTCGAAAGTCTACGTTTTGTGCTTTTATCGACTTCAAAAAGGCATTTGACAATGTGGATAGGCAGCTGTTGTGGCATAAGCTAGAATCTCTTGGTATTGATGGCAAAATGTTAAACTCTCTAAAATCATTATATAATATTGTCAAATGCAGCGTCAGAGTTAATGGTCACCTTACAAACTGGCTTACTGTGATTAATGGTCTAAAGCAAGGTTGTAATTTATCGCCCATCTTATTTAACTTTTTTATTAACGATTTGGTTTTATATTTGAACACATTTAATGTTGGTGTTGATATACTAGTAGATGAAGAAAAAGTGTGTATATTACTCTATGCAGATGATGTTGTTTTAATTGCTGATCTGCAAATGTTACTGGATTCACTGTCTGTTTGATGTAATGGTAATCACATGTGCGTAAATGCTGGTAAAAGTAATGTTGTACATTTTAGACCTACATCATTTTCAAGGTCAGATAATATTTTTACCTGTGGTAACAATATTATTGAAACTTCTGATAGGTATAACTACCTTGGTCTTCTAATAACATAATTTTTAGATTTTAAAATTACCACTAAAATTGTATCACAATCTGCTGGTAGAGCTCTAGGTTTATTAACAGCCGAGAGTAAGAGTGTTGGTGGTTTTCCATTTGATGTTTTTACTAGACTTTATGATAGATTTGTTCGTCCTATTATTGATTATTGGAGCCGCAGTGTGGGGTACAAAGGAATACTCTCGTATAAATGCGATCCAAAATCGTGCATGTCGTTTTTCCTTGGCGTTGGGAAATACACTCCTAATGCAGCAGTGCAAGGTGACATGGGATGGACATCTTCCAACCTAAGACAATGGAAAGTAGTAATCTCTTACTGGTGTCGATTAGTTAACATGAATACTAACCGAACTAATAAATACATTTTTTATATATGCTGACAAATATGTCAGGTAAATAAATGTGTCCAAAATTGGAATTTTTTAGTACGCAAACTATTTTTACAGCACAGCCTTCAGCATTTTTTAAATTTTAATTATGGTTTATGCAAAAAACTGTTGTAAATGATATTTTATCTAAGATGTATGTTGACTTTTTTAACTGTTGGTTACAAGAAGTTAAGCAACATGGTAAAGGTGGTAATTGTGGCAGTAAACTGCGTACTTATAGATTATTTAAAATTGATTATGTTACAGAATTGTATTGCTCTAAAACACTTTCACGCAAACACCGTAGCGCATTTGCAAAGTTTAGATGTGGTGTCGCCCCATTACGTATAGAAACTGGAAGATACGAAAACTTGTCTGTGGAAAATAGAACTTGTTTTTTTTTGTAATGATTTTATTGAAGATGAAGAACATGTTATTTTATCTTGTCCACTGTATAACGATTTTAGGCAAACACTATTTTTAAAGGCTTTAGAATGTTGCGATGGTTTTATGATTTTATCTAATGAACAAAAAATGAAAATTTTATTCTCTATTGCAGAATTAGTATTTGTATGTGCCAAAATTTTAGATTTAAGAAAATGTGTTTTATGTAAATAATTGTGTATGTTTTACTTTTCATGTAAGCAATTATGTAAATATATTATTGTGATCGTCTCTCATAACTCTATTAAGAGTGGCTTTTAAATTTATTTCTTATGTTTTAAGTATGATGTGTATTCATTTGTGTTTTAAAAGGTGAGACGTTAATAAAATATTGAATTGAATTGAATTGAGAAAATTTGTAACCGGTTAGCGATTTTCCGATCGAGTACTAAAGTACTCGTTGACAACCCTAATATATATATATATATATATATATATATATATATATATATATATATATATATATATATATATATATATATAATGTTAAATGCTTTTTGACTGTTCTTGCGGTCTCGGTAAACTTTAAAAGTTAAAGTCACATATGTATTCTCAAGACACAATTTCTGTTATTAGAGATTGGAATGAATTTCTCTTTGAAAAAGTTTTTCACAATCATTTAAGATGAAAGTAAACTACCTTTATCAACACTGGTAGTAGACTTTACTCAAGACTTATGCCCAAGACTTAATAAGTGTTCACTTAATTATTTAAAAAAAACTAAGCCTTTGTTCCCTCATGCAAAGCATTCCTTAGCTGGATTTGGATTCAGATAATTTTGGAACTTTAAATTTATCAATTTTCAACTGTTTGGCTTATGTTTTTTTTATCTATCAAACTTTTCAGCCTCTAGTGTCACTGATAAGGAATGATTTTCCAAAACGTGCACATATGGCACATCAAAATTTAACAGGTATTTGTGTTATATATTCACTTCAATATGAAGTTTAGAGGTGGAATTTTACTTCAATATGAAGTTTAGAGGTGGAATTTTACATCTAAGTCTTCCAGTTAAACGATACAAGAAATTTTCACTTAAGAATGAAGATGCCATGATTAGTGGAGTCTTGCGTCCCAAGATTTCCAGATAAAACTTTGCAATAGCGGTTCACTTCAGAATGAAGATAAGTAGTGGAGTTTTGCGTTCGAGTCAATAATCTTACACTCTTTCTCACACTAGACGTTCCCAGAAGAAAATTCAAACCTAGACGCTGCGATCCGCAAGCTAAAGCTTTAAACTACCTTGGCTGCTGTTCACTTGGGGATCATCTCTATCATAAAAAGTATCCTAGACAACCTCAAAGTAAATGTGATCAATTAGACATAAAAAAGTTCTATTCTTTCTCGTTATTCAAACCTTACGTTAAGTACTACACACTGTTACACTCTTTTGATAATTTACAATGTACTTTTTCATGGTGACTTCCCTCGCAACAAAACAGAGAAATGTTAGGATCTTTGCCAAAATATATTTATCCGAATAGTTTTAAAATGCTATTATAAGATGCGAGTTTTGTGTATTTTGTTTGTTTGTTTTTTTAAATATATTACCGAGAACTAGTGCGCACTTATGAGTACATTGTCACAGACTACTCAATGTACACTGTACTGGTAACGAACCAACCGGTAAATGTTTACGGCAAACAAAAACCTCACTCGCGGTCTACCGTCTTGGAAAGAAGCAATAGCTGGTTCACCCGGTGGCAGGAAAATGGAATGAGGGAGTGGTGTGCTTTTCTGCATCATACCGACTCGATAAGCTAGCAACCTACCAAAAATAGGCCCCGAGTGCGCGCAACAGGCCACAATACAGACTTGCACATCAAAAGAATACACGAACTTGGTCTTGGATTAATCGATAGATATTAATAACCTTGCTGTCGTCGCGAATATCTAAAAATTGTTGATGCGACGTTAAACAACAACACAAGAACAACAACAACAACAATCTGTGAATAATTGTAAACGCATGCAATTATTTCCAAGATTACTGATATAAGATATTACATCAAATCCCAGTTGTGATCAGTGTTCACACACAGAGTGCCAAATACCCTTCACTTCAACCTATCAAAATATAAATATATAATGAGATTAGCGTATTTCTTTCATATATATCAAGGATGTATTTTATGTATATATTCTATTGAAATAATTAAAGAAAGTTCCGAGAATGTTTGATGAATCAGAGACAGTTAATAATGTAAACCAAATGGCTCATCATCTATGATTTGAATGGCAATGTTCATTTATTAGGTTACTCAGATTAAAACACAATCTATCAAAGATAAGCGAGATCAGAGACAGTTAATATTGTAAACCAAATGGCTCATCATCTATGATTTGAATGGCAATGTTCATTTATTAGGTTACTCAGATTAAAACACAATCTATCAAAGATAAGCGAGATCAAATTAGGAAAATCACAGGTCATGTATTTGTTTTTTTGTTCGTTTGTTTTCGTTTTTTGATTTTGTTATAAATTAATGCATTAAATTATTTTATGAAAACTATAATTTAGCACATGACACATGCTTAAATAATTAAATCCAATTAGCTCATTATAAAATCATCAAATTATATACATGTATAACATTTTCAGAAATTAACAAAAGAAAGATATATGGGAAATTGATTACTAGTATGTTAAACATTTACTTGGCAGTAGCCAAAACAATACAAAATGAGAAAGAAAACAAATGCGACCGAAAACATGTACGTGGCGAAAATCAACCAACAAAAACACTAAAAATAATTTAAATGGCTGAATATAAAACTTTTTTTACTACGATTTAATACTGCATATTTTAAAGTTATTGTACTGTGTGTTATATATTAATACACATTTTAATGATATTATTTCTTATTACATACAGTATGCTTTGTTAGAAATAAACTTGACCACGGTTATAATGGAAAAAGAAGGGATTTTAAAGGTACGTTCAAGATTCTTGGTTCTGGATTCAAATCAATGAAAATGTCTGGAACATTTAACCTAAGTATAAATCAACACATCATATGTTTTACCTAGTTGAGAAGCTGGTCCATTTGTCAAGGAAGGAAATGGTGGAAATGTAAAAGAAACTATCACATTTCCTGTTCTGGGTTTAGATCCTAAAACACAAGGTAATAAATGTAATAAAAACAATATAATAATAACATTATAAATCAAAAAGTATATCAATTTTGAAGTTGGATATTAAATTATGAACATTCTTAGATGTTTTAAATTAAGTCAAATTTGACCAGCTGTTGGGTAACATACAACATGAGTTTGCTACATGATTCCATTGCAATGGTTTCTGCTATTTGCAGTGTATTATGTAGTAGTGTTCAGAAAACGATTCCGACCTTTCAACTTTATTTTACTTGACTTTTTATAATACCATTTATAACTGCAAAGTTAGTCACTCCTGGTTAAGGATATACACATGTGGCATATTAAAGACTTTCACCTGACTGCTGAACGCTTCCATTACATGGTGTGGTCGATAGTTTTTGGTATGTTCATTCTGCTGGGCTCATTTTCATAACCATAACGTTCTTTTTTATTTTTGAAGACCAGAACCAAAACTGTTTAAGTTTTAACGGTTTACCTGAAGTAGAAGTAGGAGTAGTGGTGGTGGAAGTTGAAGTGGTGCTGGTGGTAGTTGTAGAGGTGGTGGTAGAAGAAGGGCTTCTTTGTGAAGATGTACTGTGCATTACAACAGTAAAAAAATAAAATACTGTAGATAAAATGTGAGAAAATAAAATTGTACATTATAATTAAAACTTAAAAGTTTGAAGCTCTTTTTTAAACCTGATAAGACAGCGTTGAAAAGCTTAGAGCCTTTTTATATCTGACAAAGAATCATTTTTATCTACCACATAGATTGATTATGTAATAAAACAACGATAAATGGTTTATTTAAGGTCAAATGCACCTCGAGGGGTTGCAGAGTTGAAAAATGTTTCAAAAAACTGGTTCGTGATATACAAACTAGATGACAAACTCACTGAAGTACAAAAACATTCGGTTATTATTATACCATTCTTCAGACAAAATGCATTTTTATGAAACAGTAAAGACGTGGTTATTATACTTTATAAAAGCAACATATAGGATTTATAATATCATTTGATTAAGAGCATACGTTATGCATATGTGAATGACAAGATTAACAAGTTTTACGTTCTACACTTTGAATCAAATATATTTAAATAAAAAGAAATCTGTAACGGTAAACCATCCAATTATTGACAACATCAAACACAGACTAAAATTCAAGACAATATCAATTAGTATAAGGAATAACCAAAGAAGAAAAGAAAAGACAAGCAAATACTGAAACCAGAAAAATGCATAGATGTTGGAATCAACAATGGTTTTCAGTTATAAAATGTTTGGAGGACACTTGTTTTACAACAATTGATCAATAAATAAACAAACAAATAAATAAATAAATGATTTTTTTAAACAAATTATTATTAGGTAATTGTGATCCATAAATAAATAATTTCTGTTTCCTAACCAATTTTTAGGTAATTGTACAGATTGACATTTCTTATATTTACGAAAAAGCAAAACAGCACTAGATTTAGCTTATGCTGCTTATGTTTGTGAACTTTCAGTTATTTATTCTTTTTGTGATATAACTTTCTTTGTATAAATAAGACAAAACTACACAATATCTTTTGATTGGTCAGTTTTTTCAGTTTCGTGTTCAAAGATTATTGTTTTCAATGTATTTTTATGGTTTCTTTTTAATTAGTAAGTATCGATGTAACCTACCTTTTTGATGAAGGCTTTTGTGTTGCTGTAATTGGAATATTTTGCATTGTTGAATGCGCTATAATAATAATAATAATACTACTACTATTACTACTACTACTACTACTAATAATAATAATAACTTTTAAGTATATTGTTTTCTTTTTAACGATGACAAATGTATTTATGCCTTCATTCTCTTTGTCAAGATGCCCTATTGTTCCTATTTAATTTCTCTTTTTTCAGAATCCCATTTATCCTTTTATTGAAGCATATAAAGAAAATTTTCTCTAAAAAAGCATATGGATTTTATTTGAATGGTCAAACAATTAAAATGTTGGTATTGTTTTTTTTTGTTATCTTCTGTTATGAAGTTTCAACATCCCTGCGTTATAGATGATATTTATTTGTGCTTCTGTCAAATTATAAATGTTTGAATTTTTTGAATTAAATATTCAGAATTTATAAATTAACAACTATAAATTTTAAATATTTCATTCAGAAAATTAAAAATTAATGATATAATGTGACACATATAGTAATCATTTCAAAAATTTTTCTTTTCAAATACGTTTTATTAAAGCTGCATAAAGATTTTCAATTTTCTGATTTTTTTTTTTTTTTTTTTTTTTTTTTTTGATTTTCTAAAAATATATTTTAAAAAAAAAAAAAAAAAAAAAGATAACTTCTAATCACAATCCGTGAGATTCATTTTCTAAAATTTCATTCCCTTTGTTGTAAATAAACGGAATCCTCTAACCGGTTGGTCAATGTTTAACTATGATTATTATGAGCTTAGAGCATGCGCACGGATTTACGGAAAAACCCATGAATCGAAGGTGAAACATGTCAGGTTGCATTAATTGTCCGTCATTTATATCCAGATGTATTTGAAATGGTGTTATTTATCCCTTTCTAAGTCACAAATGACAAATTCAACGAAGTTCTGTTTTTAATTTATCGTATTTCACCGTTTTGAAAGTTGTGTTTAAATGACCCGGTTTTTCATGACGTAACCATGTTCTAATATTAGATCCCGTATGCTACATCTCTCTGGGAAATTATTGTTGTTTCTGTATTAATTCGAGCTTTTAACGTTGAACCAAATGTAACATTGTTCATTAGGAACATCAATTAGATTAGCACCGTTTTAATTTTTTTTTGGAAAACTTAATGCAGCTTTAATTGGTAAAGAATTCAATAATTTTTTCATCTTAAAGATATGTAAATCATAAAATAGTTCAGCTAAAAGAGATATACTTTCATTATCTCTATCTATTTTAATATATCCCTTAAAAAACCGGATGCTTTATAATTTTTTTTTATAATTTTATAACAATATTTTGCCCTAAAGCCTTTTGTGTACTTAAAGGGTCTGAAAGCTAAATTTAAAACCAGATACATCGTTTAAGACGATATTGTGTTTGCACAATGTAAAGAGCAAAACTACAGTTTTATGCGATAAGTTAAGTTGAATTTAGTACTGTTTAGTGTTTCAATAACACTTGTATTGGGTTTCAGAATTTTTAATACTTACAGATTTTTGGTAAAAGACCGTTAGACAACTGACTAAGAAAACCGCCAAGGCCACTAAAAACGTGTCCAGCAATAGCTAAAAAAATAAATCCTATGTATGAAAATGAATATTTCAGTTCTCGTTTTATTTTCCTTGCACACAAACAAGATTAAATACTTATGCATCCAAAAACATTAACATAAAACGAGACGCGGATACAGTGTGAAGCTAATGATTATTAGAGTTAGTTTGAAAATGAAGACAAAATGGTTCTGAATTTATTTTAATGAACTAAAGGTAAAAAATGAAAGTAACCCATTGAGGATAATTATTAATCTTCAATAATCAAAAGTACATTCAATACAGAGTAATAAGCCGCTTTTGACCTTACAACTTATTATTTAACTACTGCAATATTGTAAAAGACATAAACAAACCTGCTCTATAAAGGTATACTTTTTAATTATCATCTCACTACTTGAGCAAATTAAAAGATAAAAATATTATTGAACCGATTTCCTTCATCATCCTAGTACTGACTGCCGTGCAATAAGTGAACATAACCGTGACTGGGGCGTTTTACAACAGTTAACCAGTTAACTCCACTCCCTGACGATCTGTGCAGTTATATATATATATATATATATATATATATATATATATATATATATATATATATATATATATATATATATATATATATATATTATATGTGTGTGTGTGTGTGTGTGTATTATTAATTTACCTACCTTGAATTTGAGATGAAAGGCATTGGCTCGGATTTATGCTGCATGAGACACATTGTAAACAGAACAGAGATGTTAAAATGTTGGACGTAGTATCTAAAAATATTCGTATGAGCACAGAGTGAAAATTCCTCTACAGAATATATATATATATATTATTATATATATATATATATATATATATATATATATATATATATATATATATATATATATATATATATATATATATATATATATATGAATATATTAAATATTAAAAGGAGCTTAATGGTAAAATTGTAAAGTAAAAAAAAAAACAAAGAAAGAAAGAAAAAAGGGACCATTTATTATAAAGTCTCAGCTTGATGATTATATTATAAAAAAAGTCCAATTGTTATAGTACTATTGGAGGACATAAATGCATCCTCTTTATTTTAATATCGGTGATACGGTCAATACAAATTTAAAAGGATAATGATTTAAAAACTACGTCATTGATGTTTTTTTTAGTGAACGAAATTTACTTGTTCTTAAATCTATGCCAAAACCCATTTTTTTCTAAAGCTATGTACACTATCACTGCATGACACAACTTAAAGAAGTGAAAAAAGGTTATAAAAATTAGAAACGCCAAACGCACCACTGGTTTGATTGATAATGACCATACAATCAGTAAAATATTACCACATAAAGAAATGATTTTACAAAATCTTTAGCAACCAACAGACAAAATACAAGTTAATTATTAAAATTTAAGCTAAAATTTAAATCGCAAATTACCAAAAGTTATTTTAAAATAAGTTTCAATTTTTATCTGGATAGTTTGACTCTTTAATATAAATCAACTTACTGCATTTACACTTAATACAGGTAGAGCTGTTACATATATTACTGTTTACTGTAAAACAAAAACATGAAGTTAAATATACTTTTCTAACAAAAACAACATTTTTGCACGGCTAGAGGGCATGAAATAACTTGATATTTTTAGTTTGAGAGAATATAATTGGGTTTTGACCAACCTGAAGCAATCAGTTACATGATGCCGGAGAAAACAGGGCCAGCAAGCCATTGACTGGTTAAATCATTCAAACCTAGGCTTTAAAGAAGTTGCATTAAATTTTGCTATGCATGATATTTTAAGGCGCAATTTTTCCTAAATATTTCTCTCATATAAATATAATTCTTGGTTTCATTATAAAATAAAACACTAACATACCAGTTCATATCAAAATCACAATCCCCCCACCATATAAAAAACCCAACAAAGTAAAAACTTTGAAAACTGGCAAATGTATTTATACACGAACTTCCATTAAGGAAATGAGGAAATGTGCTCCGGAAGAGTAAGCACCAACTGTCTAGCTAGTTACACCCGACATGTGCATGGTTAAATTTTGACAACGAAAGGAACATGAAATTATGGTTAATCAAATATATGCAGTATAATTTTGAATGCAGTAACTTCTGCTTATGCTTATCAATAATATTGTAATTAGGGCCATACAACTTTTTTAGGGCCTTGATTAGCTTTGGCTTGCAACATCCTTGAATCAGCAATGTAATTTTAAGCAACTTGCTTCGTAGAAGAAAATTCCCGTAGTGGAATCAAGCTCCACTATACCGTGTTATCCATACTGTGCTAATGATATAAAACCAGTCCTTGTCCATATCACAATCTCTAAAACAAAGTAAAAACTTTGCAAACTGGCAAAATATGTTATACACGTGAACTTCCATCCAGGAAGTGAGGCCGGGTGCTCCGGAAGGGTAAGCACCTCCTGCCTAGCTAGCTACACCTGTCACGTGCAAGAACTATGGTAAGTCAAATATATCCAGTATAAGTTTGGATACAGTGACTACATACTTATCAGTAATATTGTGATGACGGCCATAAAACTTTTTAAGGGCCCTGATTAGCCTAGGCTTGCAATATCCTTGTGTCAACAATTTAATTGCTAGTAATTTGCTTCGTTGCAGAAAATCCCCATAGTGGGGACAAGCTCTACCGTGCCGTATTAGTCGTGAAACATATACACCATATGCAGGAGAAGCAAGGATATTACTGCAAAGAAACGGAAAGTTGACAATAGAAAATTTGAAGTCATCATGTTTGTCGTATAGCTTCAGATTTAACCTTTCGTGAGTGTCATAGTAACTAACTGTGAAACATATACACCATACACTGTCATATAATAATGATAAGAGTAATGGAGGTGATTCTGCACGGTTCTTTTTATTGTCTTCTGGTACTTCATGTTTGGTTTTCTTGATGTTCCTATGTGTGCTGCGTTCTGTATGTGTACCTGCCAAGGTCCGTGGTCCTGTGTGTGTATCTACTACATGTTGACGTCGGTGTGTAGATGGATGTGTGTGTATGTAATGATGTCTTAATGGATGTATCCTGTCTGTAGATTGATGTGTGTGTATGTAAGGATGTCTAGACGGATGTATCCTGTCTGTAAATGGATGTGTGTGTTGAATGAAGTCTGCGACAACCTTGTATACTCTTCTGTTTCATAACAGAAGGGAAGATAATGACAGAACCTTTTTACTAAATATCATGGTTTGTACAAGTTAATTAGACAAGGTGCATACATCATGTAGTGACCAGCATGTAAGTTGTTAAATAGTTGCCTGGAGGCAGGCGGTACACGATTTGCCTGATCATTATCATGAGGATGACCTGAGTAATTATACTTTAGTTATATGAAATATAGCCGACAGTATAATTTGGAAATACCAGAAAATATTCTGGGTTTATTTTTATACGATTTTTAATATCATTACATAACAGAAGAAGCAGGGATACTACTATAAAGAAATGGGAAGTTGACAATAGAAAAATTTGTTTGTCGTATAGCTTTAGATGTAACCTTTCATGTGCATAATAAAAGTCGAAATATCAAGATTTATTTCAAGCTCACTAGGATAGATGACATTTACCAAATATGGGATTATATACAGACAGAACGTCATCTATATATCTATATGTGAAGTTGAATAATTTAGCGAGTTTTCTCTCAATATTTGACAAGGGTATGTAAAAATCCTGATTCATATAAATAAAGAAACTAATCAGCAAGTAAAAGTGCATCATTTGCCCAGAATCCCTGTCGACAAGTAGCTTTTTTAATCTTAGATTACCGTTTTGTAAAAAAGTACAAGTGAACGATTTGTTTTAGACGTTCTTTCAATTTAGAATGAGGAAAAGTGGTGTAGAAAAATCAAAAGTTTTTACACTTTTTACCGAAGATAAAGTATAAGAAACAAGGAGTTCAAGTAGTTCTATATATTTTTTTTTTGAAAAATCACGTTTGGTTGACTTTTTCTGAATAAGTCTGAAGGCCATTTTTGACGACTGTCAAAATTTCTGATAGAATTACTTATAATGATCCTAGTTTATCTTTTTTTTTATAGATTTGTGAAATGTTGGAATCGAATTCAAGAAAGGAAATCCAAGTTCTTTTTTGAAATTGTTCCTGAAAGACTCAAGAACTCCTTTATAATTAATAAGAACTGCCTCTTTGGTAAAATTAGTAAAACCTTTACCTACGTTGAAATCACAGGGAAACATACTGCTAATTTGATCTACCAAAGACCCTATAATAGAACACTGATAGCATGATTCTTTATTCAAACGTCTTATATGTTCAGGAGCAATGTGCCCACTTTGCCGTGTGTATTTAAGCCAAACTGCTATTTTATTAACAACCTTTTTTCCTCTAACAATATTATTTTCGTTTGTAAGAAATTCTATGTTGAATGTCTTATTAAGGAGCTTGGTTTAGAAAAATATCGGAGAACCTACTTATACCAAAACTAATTTTACCAAAGATGAACTTCTTTTCAATCATAGAGGAGTCCTTGAGTCTTTTGGTATCAACCTAAAACAAGAAGAATTTGACCTGCTTTACTTGCATTGGATTCCAAAACTTCACAAAAATCCATACAAGGAAAGATATAAAGCAGGTTCCTCTAAATGTACTACTAAATCATTATCAGTAATTCTAACACAAATTTTGACAGTCGTCTCCTGCGTATGGTGTATATGTTTTCATAGTTAATACGGTACGGTAGAGCTTGTTCCCACTATGGGGACTTTCTGCAACAAAGCAAATTACTTACAATTAAATTGCTAATCAGGGCCCTTAAAAAGTTTTATGGCCGTCATCACAATATTACTGATAAGTATGTAGTCACTGTATCCCAACTTATACTGAATATATTTGACTTACCACAGTTCTTTGTTCAATTCATTCTCAAAATTGATTTGCACGTGACGGGTGTAGCTAGCTAATCAGGAGGTGCTTACCCTTCCGGAGCACCCGGCCTCACTTCCTGGATGGAAGTTCACGTCTATAATATATTTTGCCAGTTTGCAAAGTTTTTACTTTGTTTTTGGGATTGTGATATGGACAAGGACTGGTATGTTTGTTTTATTTTTTCCATCTGAGTTGGAGTCAGTCTGAGCCAGTTAGCTCTTGTTCTTTTCTGTTGTCGTTCTTGCACGCACACGTTTTCTTTCTGCCGACGCCTTATGGTTAACATATATGTAGAACTTCCCCGCATGCTTCTAGCTGATGAATAACATTTTATAGAGTTGTCCCAAGCTTTTGAAATTTCCATTTTTATGGACTAATAAAAGTGAATTCGAGAAAATATATCGCACAGATCTTGATATCAACCAACTTATTTTGATAAAAAATATTTTTAAAAAATTATTGTATTCGATAACGGGTAAACTTAATGGAGCTTTGAGGTCCTTGACAACCTACTTATGAGATAAAATATACATTTGAAGCATTTGAGTACATTACCATACAAAGAATAAGTTTTAACCTAATACTCGTAAGAATTAATTTGTGAAATAAATGCTGAATTGGGCAAGGGAAGTGCAATGTATTTATTAAAATTAGTTTTTGTACATTATGAGTGTATCTTAAAACATTTTTAAAGCATTTCAGGCGCTGATAAAGAATTCAAATCATGATTTATAATTAGAGGCGACTTATATCTCGGAGCACTCGGCCTCACGTCCTTGATGGAAGTTCAGGTGGATGCTTAAATTGACCAGTTTTGAAAGTTTTTTATTTGGGGGGTGTTTATGATTTAGACATGGACGAGTTTGTGTTTTTTAAGTACAGTGAAAATTTTTTCTAATGAATTAACTATAAATGTTAATAAGGATCAATAGTGAATTACTGTAGCTTACAACACATACAACAAGAATATGTAAGAAATTAAATGATATTCCATTAATTTAAAGTTATTGATTTAAAGTGTTTTGTTTTAAAATGTGAAACATATTACATTTATTCTGTTAATAATGCATCAGACAGAAAGTATTAACGCTTTCAGAGCACCCAGTCTTAGCCCCTTGATGAAAGCTCACGTGTATAAATGAATACGCCAGTTTTCAAAATTTTACTTTGGGTATTGTGATTTGGATATGGAAGGGTTTGTGTTTTTTAACTAAGTACAATGAAAAGATTTACCTTATGTATTTAATATAAATGTTGATTTGATTCAATAGTAAATAACTGTTGCTTACAACACAAACAAGAATATATAAGGAATTAAATGGTGTTTTATGAATTTATAGTTATTGATTGGACGCATTTTACTAAATATAGTTGATCTATCTGTTGACAATAATTGAAAAATAAATTAATTTATGACAGATTTTTTACTTGTTACTTGTTAAATGTTAGAACTTTATTAATCGATAACATTTTAAACGCGAACGGGTCTAAAAAAATACAAGGATATCAAAATAGCATATGTTTATCCACAAAAAAGACTTTTCTGCCCTTTTAATTATCAAAAAAATTACACTTGAATTTTATACCAAATAAAAGAAAAACGCGTTTATCACAGAAGGTAAGCTAATGACCGTAACTGCAGTTTTAGTCGAGTACGATTTTCCTTGATTCTTTTTCGTTTGGCAGCTGCACTCTTTATTCAACACATCGGTTACCTCGAAACTTATGTATTAATGGAATTTGAAGCGTACGGCGTTTGAAATTATCGCCAAAATGTCCGTAACTACGCAAAATGATGCCCGCAACGGCAGTACTTTGGTTTACAAATGACGACCGTAACTTTGAAATTGAAATAAAACTAAAATATTAATACATGTATTGAGACAGTTGTATTAAAATCATGTGCTTTAATGGGTCATGGTATTTACTCACTCCCATACGAGCCATAACACGCCACTACGAGCCATTTATATCTGTCATTTTACAGGGTTTAGGACGTCATTATTTAGTTAGAATGTGATAAATATACATTTTTTCATTACAAAAAATTATTTTTTCTGAATATTACTTTTAAAAATCAAATAATAAGGAATTACATAACTGCGCATATACCACACCAATACACTTCTGAGGTATTTATAACCAGTCCGTTTAATCTCACGATCTACATGATATAACGGGGTTCATAGTTGAGAGTAATGGAGTGAAGTAAATATCGCGACCGGCTTAAGGGTTAGGTTTGGTTTAAAGCTGCATTAGGTTTTCCTAGGAAAAAATTACACGGCGGAGATCTAATTAATGATGTTTTGATGAACAATTTTAGCTTTAGTTCTAATACTAAATAAATAAATAAATAAATGCTCGAATAAATATAGAAATTACAGTAATTTCCCAGCAATGTGTAGCTTTTAGAACATGGTTTAGTCATAACAAACCGGATCATTTAAACACAACTTACAAAATGGTGAAATCATTAAATTTGTTATTTGTGACTTTGTTAGGGATAAAAAAACCATTGCAAATAAATTTGGATACACAAACACAACACATTACAAAATAAATTGTTTCACAACGTGCTTTTTAAATGCGTATACAGTAAAGCCTATATGCAACTGTCAATTTTTTATGGCAACTGATGCCAGTGAGTTTGAGTATATCCTAAGTAAATAATCAAATCAAAAAAAATTATGGTTCTGCTTGATAAAAAATTTCAAATTTATCGCATATATAAATGTGGCATGGCAAACACATCAATTGCTTTTTCCGTGTTCTGCAAAAATATGCCTCTCTAGAGATTTTTTATGTGTAGACAATGCTGCACACATTACAGCTAAACTTGGTACGAAATTTCAAACGCCTAGACCGCTTGATAGAGCTTGTAAAAACCGTACGCTTCAAATTCCATTAATATATAAATATCGAGGCAACCGATGTTTTGAATAAATAGTTCAGTAGATAAACAAAGAGAAATCAAGGAAAACTGTACTCTTCTAAATCTGCTTCCGCCATCTTGATGCAATTACGGTCATTAGCTTACCCCCTCTGGTTAATGCTTATTATTCTTGTATAAACAATGGCGTCTTACACGATCCGGCAATATTTTTGAGTATGCCATTATAATACTGGCCATATAACTCTTACTTTGTGGTTGATTTAAATAGTGTCCTTGATAGTACCCATGCTGACATTAAAATAAAAATAGTATCATATATGACTGTTGATAATGTTGAGTATTAGGACTGATCAGGCATAAGACATAATAGCTAAGAACAAACAAAGGCAATAAGAAAAGTAGAAAAAATAAATTCATATTGAGACCACTGATTATAAAATCTGCTATAGACAGTTAATGGATAAATCACAAAACGGTGCAAAATAAGTGTGATTTGAAATGAAACACAAATTATCTAAAATATTTAAATCCCTGTATCAAATTTCAAGAAATTGCGTTCAGAAAGTGAGTTACTAAAAAAACAAATGACTTTTATGTAATTTTCTCATATTCCTATTATATTGGTAAATCATGAATTCTTCTCGTCATGAGCTCAGGTTTTTGGTCGTCCGAATTCAAACGACTGGCAAGTTTATTCACACTTACCTGGAGGCGATGTAGCTGCATTTCCCTGATAATGACCCTTGTAACCTTTAATGCAAATTGAATGATATATGACTGCCTGTTATACAGTATTAAACTGAATAAAGAAAAGACAAGACATTCGATCATTTACTAAAACATAGATAAAATACCCCTCCCCGTAAGAAAAATTGTGACCACTGACTCTAAAATCTGCTTTAGATAGATACAATATAGTGTGTTACTTTGGAAGCGTACAGAAAACTTATGATTTTATGCGATTGTTCTAGATCTAAACATTTTGCCACGTGAGGTCATGCGCTCAGGCTTATCGGTCATTCGTAAAGCTAATGCCTGACAATTTTTGTTTACACAGAACTTACCTGGTTTTGTAGTATATCCTTGATAGTAGTATCCATGGTGATGTCCTTAAATATAAATTGTAACAAATATGACTTTTTATAAGTTGTATTAAGACTGTATCAAACGAAAAACAGAAATTTTCATTTGCAAAACATGTTTAAAACAAACACGAACAAATGAAACAAAACAAAAATAAATAAATCCATATTTATACTATTAAAAAAAACTAATTTAAATAGGTACTGGAATATTTTTTAAAAAATGCTAAAAAGGAAGTACATAAAATGAAGCACAAAATAATCCTAAATATTTTAATCGTTGTTTCAATTTTCAAGAAACTGCGGCGTTCAGAAATGGACTTACCAAGAAAGTAAATGACTTTAATGTAATTTTTACATATTCGCAACATATGGGTAAAATCATTTATTCCTCTTGTCACGTGAGGTCATGAACTCAGGCTTTTTGGTCGTCCGATTTCCAACGCCTGGCCAGTTTTATTTACACTTACCTGGACCCGGTTTAGCTGTATTTCCCTGATAATATACATTGTAACCTTTATAAAAAATTAAATCATGTATGAGTGTCCATTATATAGTATTATTCGATCGAGTAAAGCATTGATCAGACATTCAATCATTTACTAAACACAGATAAAATACCCAAGACCAATCAGAGACAATAAAATAACAAAATGCAATTGAAGACGACAGACTCATAAATCTGCTTTAGATTGATACAATAGAGTGAGTTACAAAAGACTTATGACTTAAGGTGACTGTTCTTGATAAAAACATTTTGCGTGAGGTCATGTGCTGAGGCTTATCGGTGATTCGAATATATAATGCCTAACCAGTTTTATTTACAGAGAACTTCCCTTGTTTTGAAGTATATCCCTGGTACTATCCATGGTAATATCCTTAAATGGAAATTGTAACATATATGACAGTTAATGTAGAGTATTAACACTGAATCAAAGAAAATTTAGACATTATCATTTACTGTTGCAAAAACATGGCTAAAACAAACACAAACAAATGAAAGCAATACAAAAGATAAATAAATAAATAAATATAAAGGCTAATTTAGACAGGTACTAGAAAAATTGCAAAAATTTGGGAAAAAGATAGTATATTAACTGAAACACAAAATAATCCTAAATATTTTTATCCTTGTATCAAATTTCACGAAATTGCATTCAGGAATTGATTTACTTAGAAAGCGAATGACTTTTATGTTATTTTTATTTCGTAACAGATGGGTGAAATCCGTAATTCTTTTTGTTGCGCGAGTTCATCAGCTCAGACTTCTCGGTTATCCCTATCACTAATGCCTGCCGAGTTTTATTAATACTGCACTTACTTGGCCTTGGTGCAGCTGTATATGCCTGGTAGTATCCATTATAACCTATAATAAAACATAATCATATATGTCTGTTCATAATATAGTATTTAGACTGAAATGAAAATAAAATACCCCAGAACAATTAATCAATAAGAAAACAAAAATTCACTTTAAAACAATAATATGGACAAGGACTGGTATGTTTGTTTTATTTTATATTTAAAACCCATTATTCTAAAATCTGCTTTAGATTGGTACAAAATAATGGAGTGCAGAAATGGAAATACTTGGAAAGGGTACAGAATACTTATGAACAAATTTAATGTGATTTTTCGAGGGGTTGCATACAAGTCAAACATTTTGCCACGTGAGGTCATGAGCTCAGGCTTTTCGATCATCCATATCGCTAATGACTGGTCCGTTTTATTCATACTGCACTTACCTCGACGCGGTTTGACTACCAATGCCTGGCCAGTTTTTTTTAGCTCACCTGACCAAAAGGTCATGGGAGCTTATGGCATGGCGCGGCGTGTGTATGTGCGTTCGTGTGTGCGTGTGTGCGTCGTTAACACCTGTTTTCGACTTCTCCTCCAAAACTGCTGGACAGATTTCAATGATACTTCGTGAGAAGCATAAATGGGCCGATGCAATTCAAAATTGTTCATGTCGTTGCCATGGCTACCAAAACTAGGTCAAGGTGACTTAGGGGTCCAAAAATCTTAAAAAATCTTTTTCTCCGAAATCGTTAATAGGAGAAAAAAATCTGATGTGATATTTGGCTTCTCTTAGGTCTTAAGCCTATAGTTTGTTCATTTTGTGAAACTTGGTCGAAAATGGGTTACGCGTTTTTGCGTTCAATTTAAAAAATTTCGTAAAATGGCTTGAAATTGTTATGACTTTACTATTTGAACAGATAATGACATGATGTTTTCAGTTTTGACTTTTTCTTGAAATGACCTTAAAATTAGGGTCAAGGTCACAAGGTCATGACCTTATTTGTGATTTATGCAGTTTTAGGCAATTTTCTTGCAAATATTAAGAGATATATGAATTCAAAACGTTGTTAAAATGTTCAGCATGACAAAATTTTAAAAAGGTAACTATATGATAATCCATGTATGAGTTGTTGCCCCTGAAATGTTATTTTTGGCTTATAAATACTAAAATTGTGCATTAGCTTGAAAACTATAATCTTTTTGTATAGCCATGTGTATTAGAATATTGTAGGCATTGTGACAACGATCATTTTGATATATGGTTCAAGGTTATACGTTCAAAGGTCAAAATCACAGCTGCTAAAGAAGACATAAATTGCTAATTATCTTGAAAACTGTTAACTTTTTGTATAGGCATGTATACTAGAATATTGTAGGTATTGCGGCAATGATCACTTTGATATATGGTTCGAGGTCATATAGTCAAAGGTCAAGGTCACAGTTGCAAAAGAAGACTTATATTGCTAATTATCTTGAAAACTGTTAACTTTTTGTAGAGGCGTGTATATTAAAAATATTGTTATTATTGTGGCAACGATCATTTTGATAAATGTTTCAAGGTTATATGTTCATAGGTCAAGTCACAGTTGCAACAGAAGACATAAATTGCTAATTATCTTGAAAACTCGTAACTTTTTTGATAGGCATATATATTAGCATATTGTAGGTATTGTGGCAATGATCATTTTGATATGGTTCAAGGTTATATGTTCAATGGTCAAGGTCACAGCTGCAAAAGAAGACTTAAATTGCAAATTATCTTGAAACTGTTTGTATAGGCATGTATATTAGAATATTCTACGTATTGCGGCAACGATCATTTTGATATATGGTTCAAGGTCATATGTTCAAAGTTCAAGACACAGCTGAAAAAGAAGACTTATATTGCTAATTATCTTGAAAACTTTAACTTTTTGTATAGGCATGTATATTAGAATATTGTAGTATTGACATGACGATCATATATGGTTCAAGGTCATATGTTCAAAGGTCAAGGACATAGCTGCATAAGTATACTGAAATTTGTTAATGATTTGGAAATTATAAATTGCACTACAGTTACTTCATGCATATTATATAAGCTACTTATAAATGAAATGTGACTGGATATATTTCTGATTAAGTTTTTTTGGCAGTTCTTAACTTGAGAAAACTTGAGTAAAGTTTCTGTACTTAATATATTGTCTATTGCGCTTTGCAAACAATTTTGGACATATCCTTAGGTGAACGCTAAGGCCCATTGGCCTCTTGTTTATTTTAAATTTACCTGGTTTTGCTGGATATCCCTGGTAGTATCCATTGTGATGTCCTTAAATGGAAATTGTTACATATATGGCTGTTAATAATGTAGAGTATTAAGAAAGAATCAAAGAAAATTAAGCTATTATTGTTTAAAGGTGTTCGAATATAGTAAATTCAAATACGAACAAACTGAGGAAATGCGAAACATAAATAAATAAATAAATAAATAAATAAATAAATAAATAAATAAATAAATAAATAAATATATGAATGAATGAATAAATAAATGAATAATAAAAAATCAGATTTAGGCCTAATTTAGATAGGTACTAAAAAGCGCTTTAAATGGCTAAAATAAGGGAATTCAGGTTTTGACAGATGAAATACGAAAACGAAAAACGATGGATGCAAAAATAAAACAGCAAAAGACTGGGAACTGTGGTAAAACAAGCTGGTCCTAGAGGACGAGATAAAAATTTGGGATATAGAGGTATTTGGAAAAAGAAGACTGAAACGTTGCAATACACTCCCTTCTTTTGATTGTAAAAAGTTATTTGGCTTAATGGAATATGAAGAACGCCATGCTGTCGAATGCAGAAATGTTGTTGTTGGAGATGACGATCGAGGAAAATTTGTACAACTCATTGGTTAACAAATAAAACCTATAAAGGTAGACTTTCTCAGTTAGGCCTGCAGTCTAAAAATATAACACTACAGTCAACTCGGTAAGATGTTGCATATATATATATATATATATATATATAAAAACCGTTGCATTGTTGATTACTTGAATATATATCTAGCTAGCTAAATTGGGAAATGTTGGTAGTTGTTGGCATGAACAAGTTGAAAAATATGATGAAGATAATGTGCAAGAAAGCAGAATTGACTGGTAGGTAACTTTACTAACCATAGTGACAAAAGGACTTGTGCTCCTCAGTTATACTTAGCGGAAGTCCATAAGCAAAAGGTATTGAATCGCACTGGTCATAGAGTTGTGCGTAAATATAAATGTTCTAGTGACCAAATAGCAGAAAATATGAGCATGATACTGGGCCCCCAGAACAAAAGATACAGAAATACGAAAACAGTGATGCTCAGAATTGTGAAACTTGACAATGATTCTAAGAGTAGTGTCGTTTGTGAAGTTGTTTGCAAAGTTGAAAATGTTTGTTCTGCATTTAGTAAACAATTTCAAAACTTCAAAGTTTCTTTCGATTTCTATAGTGTTTTATAGTGAAAAATCTGTTTTTTGTATGCTTGTTAAATACGAATACTATCAGAATACATTAAATCGATACATTTTACAATTGGATTCAGTCGTAAATTTAAATGCAGAATATAGATCTTTAAACAACGCTACAGATGCTAGATGGATTAGAATTGTTTTATCACGATGAAAATATCATTTGTTAATTGTTACATTTTACAGAGTTGGATTCTTTATACTAAAGTAATACGGCATTGAATTTATTTGTGCATGTCCTCTCATTTATTATGTTTTATGAACTATTGTTAATTGCTAGTAATAAAAATAATTTTATGTATGTATTTGGTAACTTTTTTCTGAAAATATATAGAGCTTGGAAGTTAGAGTACCTCTAGGGAAAGTTAAAGTACGGCATGATTGTACTTTAACTTCCAGAAGTTGCACCACACTAAAATCCCGCCTTCACTGTAGATATTAAAATTTCATGTACAAGAAAAATACATATGGTGTAAGGTTTTGGGTGATACAAATGTATTCTTCGAGGGGAAAATACGTAACATACAAGGCAAATCCTTTATTCCTACATTTTGTAAAGTGAGATAATTATTCCAGGTTTTTTCGGTCATCAGAACTTACCAATGCCTGGTCAGTTTATTTATACTACACTTACCTCGTCTTGCTGAATATCCCTGGTAGTATCCTTGGCGATGTCCTTAAATGGAAATTGTATTTTACATGATTGTTATTCCTGAGAAGCACTAATGACAGAGAATTTAGACATTCGACCACTTTCATGAACAGCTCTTGTATGGTCCGTTTAAAATGTTATTCAAGGGAAAAACTGTAAACATAAATATTTTCACGAAGTGTAACACTGGAATTCGAAGCGAGTTATGGTGTTAAACGCCTAATGTTATGCTATCAATATTAATGATTTGTATAAGTGTTCTTCATGCATATTTCCTTGTAGAGGTATAAATGTAATTAAGTTTTTATCATTTTATCAGGATGGACAGTTCCCATATGGGGTAGAAAATCGGAGTAACCAGGGGAATCATTAACCTTTATCTAGCGAGCCGACTAGGATCTGCCGAGTTGACAATTTTTAGACATCCACTATGAAACTGACTGGGCATGTAGTTTTACCGTACGTCGTAATTAGTTTTCGGCACATTTTTCCTTTTCATTACCGAGATATTAAAATGATATTTGGTATGTTTCTTTATTTTGATGACATATAGTTTAAGTTATATTGGACAAAATTTCTTGAGTTATGACCTTTAGAAATTAAAACTTTCAGGTAATTTTCAGCAGGATATGACAATTTCTGTCATCCTGGCACCTTCTAGCTAGATCTATATGATGGGGAAAATCACGTGCTTTATCACACAAGGCGTTTCATACATACCATGTGATCTGGGCAACTGGTTGCAGTTTACAGATCTTGACATTAGTCGACACACAGCACATGCATCACAAAAACCAGGCGTCCAATCTAAAAGCAAGTCTCACTGTTAAACTAATGAAATAGTTTTGTTTTAAAATTTATTGACAAATTGCGGGGAGTTGAATGTGCACTTTCATAAATAACAAGACGTTTAGGGTTTTGATTTGGAAGATACCGGTATATCTAAAAAAGAACAACAATCTTTCACAAGCAAACAGGAAAACTTTTTTACACAAGGGTGTATAATAATGATAGTGAATCTGAGGATGAGCTGCATTACTGAATGGATGCAAAATCAGGACATTCTTTATAAACATAAGTTAATGAGGTGCGCGAGACATGTGCAAGTATATGATCTGCTTTGTACCACTACGTACTTAAACGACTTAAACAGAGTGCTGGGACGCAGATAAAGATCGCAAGCATTCACTACACTGGCACCGAGTCAACCAGTAAATGTCAATGACAAGGAGACACTTTTTTTTCAAATTTGCAGTCGACCGGGATCGATCCTGTGGTAGTAAGACGCATTATATATATATATATATATATATATATATATATATATATATATATATATATATATATATATATATATAGAGAGAGAGAGAGAGAGAGAGAGAGAGAGAGAGAGAGAGCATAATTATATAATAATACTTACTACATAAACATTGCTTGCAGTTGGAAGAAGAACAAAGATTTAAATCCGATCTCTTGACAGCTTAAATAAAAGGAGATATTTTAACAGCAAAAATAAGCATAAGATTGAATGACTAAATATGAACCTTTGTGTGGATAAAATACTGTTTAAAAGTCTAGAATTGTAATATTTTACAATTAATACTATTAAATACTCACATATAAAGATGTCTTATTTAACCGATACTCCAACAACTTTTAACATTATTTTTCATTTATTACACAATAACAATATTAATGCTTTTTATTTATTTTTTTCTTTTAGGCAAAATGAAATTTTATGATATAAATATATTATATATATACTACACAATTTATCTCATACATATATATATATATATATATATATATATATATATATATATATATATATATATATATATATATATATTTGCATAAGATAAAGTGTGTTGGTGTGAGTGTGTGCTTGAACTCAAGATAAGGAAGATTGTTTTATTAAGTGCATCATGTATTTACACAGAGAAGTGGGGTGGAGTAATGGGATTACACGCCAGTCAAGAATTTTTCTCTTCAAGACAGTCAGTCCAGGGACGACGGAGAAACCTGGCAGAGTGTATTGAGACACGGGACTTCGGTTCTTCCCCAAAACTATTCTAATAACTACCTCTTTATATCTTCAGTTTAAACAGAAAATAAAATAATCTCAGTAAATTTCCAAATAAGATGAGACTTGAATCCATAACCCTAAATTTCGAAAGCCAGTTACAGTACCATTCGGTTATGCTCGCCTATATCAGTGATCACACTCTTTCAAATTAACTATCTCAATCCCCATAGTGAATTACAAATGAAGAGTAAAGCATTATTTACCGATTTTGTTGGCATAATTGTATTTAGAGCAAATATCAATTTTAACTTTTGAAGTTTTCTTCACATAACCTATCTGAAAATAGAAACAAATTATCAGAAGGATAAATTTCTGCCAGTTCTGCTGTTTGTGACGTCTCACTGCTGGTGGAAGTTGATAGATTGCATTTGTTTAAGACAAAAATACTTGTTTTATATTTCGCTAAACTTTATTTTAATCCATCGTGTCAATACTTAAATATCTTACTACATGGTGGGTTGTAGGTCTTAATTTTAATATAAACAAATGTTCATATCCCTGTCAAACTTACGATACATTTTGTCGCGCACTGTACACAGGACTTTGTGATAAGCACGATGTTCTATTTCTTACTATACCAATGACATTATATTCAAGGTTAAATTTTTCTTTAAACGTACCTCATTACATTTCATAAAGTAAATCCAGCATTTTCAAAAATCAGAAAAAAAATAAATGTAATGATCAGCAGTCAAGAAATTTATACATGTAAAAACCATCGCGTTAGAACTCGAAAAATCATCGCGTGTAGCTATCGTGTAAGCACGCGCGCGCGATATGAAAAACATTTTCCGCATCTCCTTTGCGCAGCCGTATTAAACATGTATATAAAAATCTTCAAATTTATAATCAAAAACTACAGATAGCTTTTGTTCTGTCATATAGATATAATTGATTACAACCTTGAAAAGGCGACTCGTGTTACAACTGACATACGGTAAAATAAGTGTGAAAATTTAATTTTTCCGTACCTAAAAGCTTGAAACTTAGATGGATATATATATACATCTTTTAACATTAAAAATTGCTCTGTGGAAGAAATGAATAAACAAATAAATAACATAAAATTTCACACATATTTGTAACTGCTTTTCTACATGTTGAAAAAGTACTCACTTGTGAATTCACTTTCACTCTCAAGAGCGACCCTATATTTCTATTATGGAACTCGAAGCATCTCCCTACAGGCAACATACGGCTCTCCTTCGCAGATTCGTCAGTTTTTAGGTACACTCCACTTTTTACAATACACACACAGTTGCGCTCAATCGCTGATGACAAAATCGCTGTCAAAAGCATTAGAATTATATGCAGCATCATCGCTACCTATAAATAATATTTATGAGATGATCACATTCCGAAAATCATTATAAATGGTTATATATTCACGAAATCTCGCCTTTTGATTTTTACGCTTTACAAATTGAAAAAAACGCAACAATTTCATGGCAAAATCACACAAAGAAAAATCCTAAGCATAAAGGTAAAACTTTAAAATTAAACAAAATTATGCAAGTGAAAATACGATAAGACAAGATAAATAATGCGAAAAAACGAGATGGGTAAATTAGTTTAAATGTAGTCTTTAATGCTTGGCGTTTTTCGTCTTTTCACGCAGTGTAACGATATATATGTCGTTATAGAAATTTCAAAAATTTGGAAAGTTTTATAAAAGTTTAGTTCTGGATAATTCGGACAAAGGTCATTAGTTATCTTGTAATGTATCAATTATTGCACATCAAGCTTTCGGTGGTATAGTTGATTACCTCATGCTACTTTAACAACCATTTACTGTATGGTGTTTAACATACAGCAGATTTTGATTAGATAATCTGGGATAATACAGATAGCCCGTCAGTGTATAATCTCAGTTGATCTTAATTACATTAATTGATACATAGAATAACTTGACCAATACATGATTTCTTCGGAACTCTATTATCGCTTGTGTAATGTCCATAAAAGGCATACAGATACGTACAACTGATATGTCTTCACATGCATACAATGTACAAACATACATAAATACTCAGGACAATCAATTCAGAAAAGGGAAGGGAGAGCGAACAAGAGAGAAGCTCGGAAGGATGTAGAAGCCTTCCAAGAAGCTGCGGTGACGCAGCATGCTCCCCTCCATACAACCACCACACCACACACCACAGGCAGATACCAGCACCCTTATTATATGGAATAAAAAGAACTGAAACCTTCACCATGGAGTCCATTCATTTCATTAATATTGTTACAGCAGCTTAAAAAGCCATCATAGTGTTCTTTCTTCTATTTAAGCATAAATGTAACGAATACTTACAGAGTACAGTAATATACAATGATATAACTTAGAATTCCGAATATTTTTCAACTTGACAGGATTTTTTTTTCAAAAACGACATCTATAATATTACACCAGATTTTTTAATCTGTTGATTACTACAAACCAAGATTTGATTAAATAAGAAATTCTGTAACAAGAAAATCAGAAACCCAAAATGCACTTAACACATGGTGAGAAATAATCACATAATTAAGATTGGACCAATACCGTTTTAGAAAAATATTTTTGTCTTTTTCCATAGTACCAGAGTAATGATAGCAATTTTTGGAACCCCGAATGTACACCTATTCTTGACAGGTAACAATTCTGTCGGGTGTCATTAAGTTTGGTAACTTTTGTGTGGTAAATACGTGAGGACAAATTTTACCATTTTTTGGAATTATTTAATGATAAAATTTCAAATTGTCATAATCATATACCATTTTTTAAATGTATTTAATGATAAAATTTAAAAAAAGGTATATGACAGAAGAAGTAAGAATATACAAAGTTAAAACAATAGGTCCCCCTTTGTTTGGGATAGTTAAATAATTATGCACTTACTTCCATCATGTTGTTGTGTCGGTCTTTGAACTGAATTTGACACATTGATACTCTTATCACCAAATAAAACGTACTAGGTATTAAAGGTTTGGCCTTTAAAATCTGACTATTGATCTTAAAGATAAGTGCTTCTGATTTGATTACATTTAGTGTTTCATGTTTATCGAAGTATATTGACCGGATTTTAGGGTATTCGTATCCTAGAACTCTGATAAAATTTATTTTTTTAAAAAAAGACATTTAAATAAAATATCAAAATTGTTTTCTTACTAAAATGGTCTTGAATGCATTTCTGAAACAATCCTTTTTTTAAAATAAACTGCAGTGCCGTGAATTTTCTGGTGATTTCTAACCCCAGTCATCAAAAGGAATGATAAGTGATATGTTATAAGTAATATGTTATATTAAATGGCCTGCTTAAGAACATACAATGGCAAGCACGTAACAATCTAGGTACTTAAATCATAAGCCAACGAGTTTAACCACTCCACTTTGAACAGTGACAATGTAGCTGTAGCTAGATGTACAAACACGTTACAATCTGGATACTTAAATCATGATACCCTGTGTTTAACCATTCCACTTTGGATAGTGACAATAGTCACAACAGAGCTGTAACAAGGTGTGCAAACACGTTACAATCTGGTAATTAAATAATGAGACCATGTGTTTAACTGTTGCACTTTGGACAGTGACAATTTAACTGTAGTTAGGTATGCAAACACGTTACAATCTGGATACTTAACTAATGAGACCCTGTGTTTAACCATTCCACTTCGGACAGTGAAAATAGTCACAACAGAGCTGTAACAAGGTGTGCAAACACGTTACAATCTGGTACTTAACTCATGAGATCATGTGTTTAACCATTCCACCTTGAACCGTGAGTGAAATGGAGCTGCAGCTATCCTTGCAAACACGTAACGATCCAGGTACTTCATTCATGAGCCCATGTGTTAAACCTTTCCAGGTGTGCAAACAAGTAACAATCCGGGTACTTCAATCATGAGCCCATTACATGTGTTCAACTGTTCCAGGTAAATAAATCACCGCTAGATTTTTTCCATGGAAATTTGAAGCTTTCTTATTCTGATTCCTTAAATTAAATTATTTTTGAACTAATTTTATAAACTTTGTCAAATTTCGACTATCTGAAAAAAAAAAAAAAAAAAAAAAAAAAAAAAAAAAAAAAGAAGAAGAAGAAAGCAATGCATTTTAAACTGAGACGGTGGTCATCTGTATTCTGTATCCTTTATGGATGGGTACGAGTCTCTATGTGAGGTATATAAGTTACTTCCCCTTGAACAAGATGTCTGCGCCCACAGAAGCTTTTTCGTTTCCACCAGACTTCGACTTGCAGTAAGATACTACACTAATATATATTTTTACAATTAAAAAAAAATAACCAACAGAAGTGTCAGAATGCCTTCTCAAACAGGAATAGATCTTAGTCGTCATTTAATTTTGGATAATTGTAAAGGGGAAGATTAATATTGAAGATGTCAAAATTTTTAAAGATATCACGGACAGGATCGAATTCATGTTAACATATCTGTGAAATGTGAAAATAGAAAATATTCTGAAATTAAAATGTCTGCGACGTTTTTATTCTAAATAAATCATTTAAATACGTCAGCTGCAGCTGCAGAAACATAATTTGATAAAAGGGGAACAAATATGAGAAAAATCAACAAATATATCTGCTTCTAACAGCGACAATATTACCCCAAAATGGTTCAGGAGTAAAGTCATGCTAATTATTATGAAGCGAAACATTTTCCAGATTTACATGCATTATGTGCAAGCAATTTTTAACTACAGGGTTAATAGTTAACCTCATGATAGTCTGTATTTCCTCTGATCTTAACACTATATTTCCTCTGATCCTAACCACTGCTGTAGCTCAGTTGGTAGAGTGATAACTCCGTAATGGGAAGTCCTGGGTTTGAACCCTGACTGGGTCTGACCCTAGACTTGAAAGTGGGTAGTGACTGTTCTTTTGCCTACAAAATGATAGTACACACAGCTTTTAGGCATATTGTGTGTTAGGGTCAGAGGAAATTCAGACTAATTTGGATGGGAACTTAAAATAAACGAGGCCCCCCCGTCAAGGTAGGTGTGGCATGATAAACAACCCTGCTGTATAATGCCATCATTGCAATGCACAGGCAATATTTCTGCACTTTCACCAATAGCTGGCGATGTTTTGTTATAAGTATATATATATATATATATATATATATATATATATATATATATATTCTTGACTGGGATGTTAAACACTATTACTCAACTCAACTCAACTCCTAACACTGTATTTCCTCTGATCCTAACACTGTATTTCCTCTGATCCTAACACTGTGTTTCCTCTTATCCTAAGACTCTATATGTGTAGGGTCAGAACAATTTATATATCAAGAACAAAGGATTTCCCAGTACAAATGGATTTAGACTAAAAATATTAACCGTAGAAAAGCAAGAATGGAATAACATCTAATCTATTATCTAGCCATTGTTTAACTGATTATTATTTCATACACATTGTCCTGTTTTGAGTTTGAAAATTATGTACACATTGTTGATAGAGAAAAACTGAAAAATTTGCACTTTCTAAATAACAGTTAATTCTTAATTTATTTTAAATTACAATATGTCATTATACATGATTAATTATAAGTGCTACAGTAGAAACTTGAGCAGTTTGCTGTTAGTTCGGAGTCCAATCACTTCATTATAAAAAACACTAGGTTAAATGGGTTTGTTTTATATATTTTTGTAGATTGTTACCAAATAGAGACAATAAAGTGTGTGTTGTGTCAATAATAGGAAAAAGCAGGAACAGTGCATTTACCAGTAAAGCTTCGGCCTTTAATCCTCTACTTGATAAAGATGTATTTAAGGTGTGTACAGTAACTTACCTTTTTATATTTGATTTTATCCATGTACATATATAATTGTGGTAACTTCAAATTAACTAACACTAATGTTTGTATTTTATGATATTCTGTATTTGTTTATTTTTTAATAATGATTATTTTATTAATGCAATGTACTTACCCGGTACCCTAAGTATGTTTTTAAATGAGAAAGACATACTTATTGTGAGGTAGTTGAAGTATGTGGATGTGTATTTTTGGTGGGCAGAAGGGGTTGTTTTTTTACCTGAAAGAAAAAGTAAAATAAGATTTTTATATTTTCAGTGTTGGTAAGTTTTGATGAGTTAATATATGAAAATAAAAAAATCATAAATACTGATAAGTGAATGTCTGTAAATGGTTATCATGTGATATTAGGCTCTGAATAGCATCTTCCTATATGAAAAATATAAAGTTGTAGAATGCTTATTAGTTAAAATTTAGGATGTAGAAAGTTAAACTTGTATTTCAGGATTTGTTTCAAACTTTGGAACTTAGATTTTTTAAACAATCTTTTAAATTTTTATTAAAAAAATTAAAAATGGGAGCATATTTATTTGATGATATCAACTCCTCATACTGTTTTCCAGCAAGAACTTAAAACTTCACCAGATGTTTCTGTGTATATTGAAAATACATTTAAATACTCAGAAGTTAAAAGTACAGGTAGACAATTTGAGCATTGATATTGTGACTATTTCAGGTAAAGCCTTTTCTGCTAGCAGCCTTTTGTCCAAAGTTACCCAGAATGCAATGGACTAAACTTTATGATACATGTGCCTTGTCACTCACTATGACATAAGACATTTGTATTAACTAGATTCCCCATGCCCTGTACTGATCTATATGTCTTGTTTACTTGTTGTATTTATTTATCAATATACAAATGTATTTGATAATAACTTATCATTGATAATACATATACATTGTATTTCTACAACTTATATTACAGGGTATTCCAGACCTACAAGAATTTATTGGGAAGGTGGGTAAGATAAAAATATTTTCTACTTGTATCTGACTTAAATAATCAAATCACTAAAATGAGACTCAATGTCCTAGTGGTCTAAAGTAATTGCTCACAAAACACATTGCCTCTCATTTGTATTCATTTGAATCCTTCTCAGTCAGATCATAGTGTGAAAACAATTGTCAACTTCTATTGCTGAAGGTTAGGGTTTTCTCTGTATATTTCTGTTTCCTTTATTATTCCAGAACCAATGATCTTCATATAAATGACAAATCATGACTTAGCTATAAATACCATTACTTCCTTCACAATAACATTGAAATAATAATTTTTGTTTTTTTTGATATCTTGCATGGGTTGATTACCTGTGTAACAGGGCAGAAAAATGCAGGGTCATACAAGTAACTGAACCCAGGATCCCCTGTATTATAAGCCAGTATGTGTTCTACCAACTGAGCTACCCAAACCACTACATTTCTCCTTTCCAACCATAGATTCAATTCCCAAAACAACACACAGCCACTTCCAAGAGTTTGGAACCTCACCAAATGTAGTAAGAAGGGAAAACTGCAGGTTTGGACAAGGGAATGAACACAGGACCCCCTATACTGTAGACGAGTGCTCTACACAGACCAATACATTTGTTATTTTCTGTTTTGACAATCAGTAAAACCTTGATATATTGCCACCTTTTTGAGGGGTTTGGCATATGTTGAGTTTGTGAAGTCTGACATAACTTTGACATTATCAGATCAGAATGGATCTTGACAAAACTTGTTTTTTATTTTACAATTATTTATGTAAGAATTTTATTGAAATTTGTAAAAGATCATTTTTTTAGAAATTTTATGGTAGTTTTTGTTATTTCTACAATGTAATTATGGTTTTATATTGTGGTAATTTCAGGGTATGGTAGAATGTTACTATGATGTAGACTCACAAGTTATATATCTACATGTCCGAGGTCTTCATGATGCACATCGACTTGCATCTCTGTGTCAGCGTTTATCCAGAGAAGAGTCCCAAGAGGTAATATATTTTCTGTAAAATTCATCCTGTTCATCTCTTTTGATTACTAGAGATTAAGACATCTCTGATTTAATGCTTTTTAGATCAGCAGTGTGCACAGTGTGCACTTATGACATGGCATCACAAAATTTTCATTAAATACATGACATCACAAATTACTTTTGTTTGTAATATCAATAAATCAACATAACTTTTTTTTCGCATATTGCAATTTCTTTGCAGTTAAAATGTTGTAAAACCGCTGACATTTACACAAAATTAAGTTAGAATTATTCTCTGTGATAAATTACTGTAATAATAGATTCTTTAAATCTAAACTAAAGTACTTGTATTTGAATTATCAGCATTGCTCAGATTGTGTTTATCATGTGTTGTGTTCTTGATACATTCCTTGTTTTACTGTGTTTTCTTGAATTATTTAAGGACAGAAATTCGCATTATTAGAAAAAAAAAACTATTATAGAGACTTAAAGATTTTTTTCATGTCAGGGTTGTTTATTTTTCAACATTTGTTGAAATACCTAAAATTTATCTTACAATGATATTTATGATCCACTCTATTGAAAGAATAAATATTGGTACATCTATGTGCATTTTTAGTCAAGTCTTTCAAAATATTTTGTTCAAGAACCATTTGGCAAAATGAAATACTCTTTGGTTTAACACTTTTGTAAATACATAAGCTGTTTCATAGGTTCTTGAGTTTTCATTTCCTACCACATCTGGTTCTGATTTTCCTCCCACATAAAGGCCTTGTTTTCTTTCTATATTAAGGCTTCAAGCCTAGTCTGAAATCATGGCTAACCAAATAGATTTGTAATAGTTGTGTGACTTGTTTCAAACTCATTGTTAAAAAGACTTTTTATTAATTACAGGTGTTTCTAAGTTTATGGCAAAAAGAAGAATATTCTCATGCTAAAACTCTGCTTTGGATGTTTACTGTTTCACATATTATAGTGGTAAGTACATAAGTACATGTATCCTATTATAAATCATGACCAAGTGGAGTGAAGTAATGGGTGTTTAAATCCCAGTCAAAATTCTTTAACTAATATAACTAATATCAAGATAGTCAGTTCTGGGATTTAGCAGGAGATGGACAATTTTAGGAGGATGGTGGAGGAAACCAGAAAAAAACAACCTTTGGCAATCAACCTGATAAATTTCTCTAGCACTATGAACTGTGAGTGGGATTGTGATCTGTCTGTGTGGGATTACAATATGCCTAAGTGGGATTATGATCTGTCTGAGTGGGATTGTGATATGTCTGAGTGGGATTGTGATATGTCTCAAGTGGGATTATGATCTGTCTGAGTGGGATTGTGATATGCCTGAGTGGGATTATGATCTGTTGAGTGGGATTGTGATCTGTCTGTGTGGGATTACAATATGTCTTAGTCGGGTTATGATCTGTCTGAGTGGGATTGTGATATGTCTGAGTGGGATTATGATCTGTCTGAGTGGGATTGTGATCTGTCTGTGTGGGATTATGATCTGTCTCAGTGGGATTGTGATCTGTCTGTGTCGGTTTGCAATATTCTTAGTGGGATTATGATCTGTCTGAGTGGGATTGTGATCTGTCTGTATGGGATTACAATATGTCCTAGTGGGATTATGATCTGTCTGAGTGGGATTGTGATCTGTCTGTGTGGGATAATGATCTGTCTGAGTGGGATTGTGATCTGTCTGTGTGGGATAATGATCTGTCTTAGTGGGGTTATGATCTGTCTGAGTGGGATTATGATCTGTCAGAGTGGGATTGTGATATGTCTGAGTGGGATTACAATCTGTCTGAGTGGGATTACGATCTGTCTGTGTTGGATTACAATCTGTCTGACTGGGATCATGATCTGTCTGAGTGGGATTGTGATCTGTCTGTGTGGGATTGTGATCTGTTTGTGTGGGATTACAATTTGTATGAGTGGGATTACAATCTGTCTGAGTGGGATTGGAACATAAGCAGTGAGGTGTTGTAGTCTGCAAACTGGCACTCTGCAACCCATTATATATGACTAAGAGAAAATCTGAAATAGTTATCCTCGACATTTACATTTTATGACTTGGTATTCATATTGTCTTTTTTTAGCTGTCTCATCCTGGTTCATCTTTTGACATCAGTTATGTAAGACTTTTTAGAACTCTGGATACAATCAGGTATAGTAGCGATAGTAAATCTTAAACTGATCTCAAATTTACATAGATCAAAATACTGAAAAGATTAGTTCAGATGTACATGGGTAAGATTACTGTAAATGTTAATGTGATGTGAATGACTAGGTATTATTAGCTAAAAACCTATAGTGATATTTTTTCATTTGGTCATTTATGACTGTTAAACATTAAATAACCAGTATAAGTGCCCATAAATTAAAACTTTGTGATTGTTTATACCTGAGATGTCTGTACACCTAGATTAAAAGTTAATTTAAGTCAGTGTTTATATTTGCTACAATTTTAGAATCATGTGGTATATTTTGTTAAATTCAGTAGTTTTATTAATAGTAGCCTATTCTGCTATACTTACCATTAGTGACTTTAGTCTGAAGCAGTATAAACACCTGTATGTCTGTAAGAGAGTAGGTTGCTTAAAACATTAATTTTATAGTTAAAATCTGTCCCCAAGTCTTTAGACTTATCTGACGTTTCCATGTTTAACCTGCTATGAAACTAAAGATGAACCCAGATAGGACTATAACCCAGGACAACCCTGGGAATAATGTTGTTTTATGCCGGAGTCAAGAAACTGGCACTTTTATCAAGGCATTCAGTTCTCTGATGGTGAAGGAAACTGGAATGCACTAACAAACCCACCTACCTTTGGTGGTGTGGTGTGGTGTGGTGGTCACCTACATGCTGACTGACAAACTTACAAACTGACTACTTTAATATAATATAAAAATCTTGACTCATGGATAAAACACCATTCCAGCCCATGGTAACAAGGAATATCCTTGCAATATTTAAAGGATAGTTACATTTGTTGGAAGGAATTTTTTATGCTTATTTATTTGTTTTAGGTTAAAACTTCAGCATAGTGTTACAGAACAGCTGCATGGAGAACAGATATCTAAAGATTGGTATCACTCAGCACGACCATGTGCTCCTCGTGTTTTGTTTGTGTTTGAGTCATCTTCTCTGGAAGTCAACATAGATGAAGGTGATTCTGGAGCTATAACAAAGTCCAGAACCCAAGTAAGTATATACAGTGTAGTAGATTTATTCTCTGAAACTGATGTCCCAATTTATGGCTGGCATTGAATAAAAAAATCAATTACTCTAGATTGCCAAAATGTTTTGTATAAGTGTAAATTTCTGCAGCTTCACCAGTAGTTGATTTCTCGATATTCATGAAATATTCTTTGAATGTAAAACCCTAATAAACCCATCTATCCTTGTGGATAACAAACAGGTCTCATTATGAGTTGATAGTGTAAAGGTTAAGTAACCATGGTGACCAGGGTTCAAATCTCATGTACATTATTGATATAAAGGGTACATACCAATATTTTGTGCTGGTAATATAATGAAATTAAAAGTAATAACAAAAACTCTCACTTATTTTCTAGTCTCTGAAATAATAAAATTTCAGTTTCTCAAATTTGTTTTAAAATGAGATATATTCACATGATAGACATGTATATGATTTTAACTTCAGAAAAGTAATCCTTTAAAACGTGTTCAACATGCTATAGAAGATCAGATATATCGTATACTAAGAAAATCAAGAGTCATAACCAATATTAGGTATTATTCTTATATTATCTCCCTTAGTTCAGAGTTGCATGCATATTATCAGATACTAGGGGGAAGAAAATAAATGCCTATTATATGAGATAGAGAAATCTCAGCAATCTATCCATAGGTTTCTCTAGATAGAGGTGGAAAAAACGATATAATACCATTACATTTTATTATTATTATTATTATTTTACATTATACCTTTTAATGCCAGTTTTAATGCATTTAGATTGTTGAAAAGCAACTGTCATTCCCTGATAGCATAAGTGCTTATCTAGCATATGACTATTTGCGTTTTTAATGCTCTTTTTAAAAACATTCATTGCAAAAACTTTGTAAAATATCATACTGCGGTCTATAAACTGCTCTTTGAGGCCAAGATTGTAAATAATGTTTTTGCCTTTTTCTTTTTGTACTATTCTTAAGGATATTTTGAAGCATTGGAATTGTTAAGATTAAAGTTAACTTTATTATGTCAACACAATTATCATTCACTGTTTTATAAAGGATCATAGAAATATGGAAGTTGGTAAACTACTAGTATATCTCAGATTTCCCTTTTCTAATGTAGAAAAACCTTGTTTTCAAAGAACTTGAATGAGTCTTGTTTATATATTTAAAGAGTGAAATTTTGTTACTTTACTGGTAAATGGTGTTCATACCACCAAGAGCTTTATTGATTTGATTTTTTTTTATTTCTTAGCAATAATTCTTTGTTTGCTGTGCCAGCCAATCAGGAGTTTGTTTACATACATAGTAAAAAGTCTGAGTTTATGGACCCAGCTTACTATTACTTACAACAATTAAAACTTAACAGTTCTATCAGCAAGGATTCAGGTATGTATATTAGGTAAAACTCCACTAATGTCAATAAGAGGATCTCTGTGGCCAAGTGGTCTACAAATCACAATGTCTTACAATATAGTTCTCAGTCTTACTTAGACAGGTTTTAGTGGTAGAAAACCTGTCAGATTCACTTGCAAAGTGTCTGTTTTTTACTCAAAATTCCTCCATCATCCTTGAAATGACCACCTCACTATAACTGTGAGGCATCATTTTTTACTCCATTCCTCTAAGTAGTACTTAGTTTTTATTCAAATCTGACTTGGAAAGATTCTAGTATGAGAGTTTGTCATTTTCATTGAAACTAGATTGGGTGGGATTTGCTGGATATTGTGGTTTCCTTAACAATCTCTCTTAAAAAATTACAACATCAGTCTAATGTTGAAATGGTCTAACATGAACAAACAGTTTGCAAAATTAGCCTATCAAAATAAAAAACCTGTTTCATTCTAACAACATGTTTTTTGAGATGTTCCTTTTAGACAGTTTCTACTGTATAGTTAAAAATACTCTGTATTTGAATGGTCAAAAGGTATAAGCATTGTATAAATCAGTGTAAAGATAAATAGCCAACAACCTTTAGTGTTTGGTGGTGTCTATACAAAAGCTATATACATGTAGATAAATAAAGAATATTTACATTGTTTAGACTCTCCAAGGAGTAGAAGTTATCAGACAAACAGACGTACAAATGTTGGTGTAGGGTCAAGTGAAGGACAAAGGTCACTGTCCTCTACAACAAGGTCAAGTGGAGAAAACAGTTTTAAAGAGTTTCTATGGCAACATATTGATATTGCCCTTGGTAGAGGATTTGATGATAATGTAGGGAGGAATCCAGTACCTGCCATATTTGAGGTAAGGCTTAGATTGTTTATGACCAGTGGCAACTTGGACACATGCTCTGTCAAACACACACACACACACACACACACACACACACACACACACCACACACACACACACACTTGGTAAAATGGAGTCAAGTGGTATTGCTTGAGATCCTTATTATCACACTTACTTTACAATCAGTGGTGTTTAGCCTTTATCCTTTGTTAGGTTTATTTATGTCCATGTGAGCATTTAAGACCCTTTTGATCTCTTGTTCTTAATGTAAATATGATAAAAATTAGGGTTGTTTTAGTTTATATGAAAATTGATAACATCTTAATTATGTTAAGAAAATGTTTACAAAACTTATAACATTAACACATGTATCTTATAACAATATGGTAATGGTATTAGAGCTTTGATGACGGAATAGTCTAAAGTTTTGGCTTGTGAATAACAATTTTAACTTAGAGCATAATTATCTTGTGCCAGGATACTTTATAGGATTAGAGACTTGATTGATAATTAAGTAGTCTAAAGATATAGCACACAGTGCCTATCACTACTTAGTTACCAGTCTCATTTAAGCTATTTGTGAGAAACATTCACTTTGCTTACTGAAGTTGGTAGTTTTTCTCTGCTCCAGTTTCCTCTACTATCATAGAACCAAACTGCCATCATAAGGTAAAATACTTTTTGCCTTGAGCACAAAACACCATACCAGATATTAATCAACTCTCTTAGATATTTTTCAAGGTCAATATATACATGGTCAAAATTCACTGTAAAGAAAGATAAATCTTTCTTTATTCCACCTTAGTTAAAAAAGTATATCTTATCTTATCAATTATTCTATTTTGGCATATTCTCAGTTTCTGTCTGATCCAGGGCAAATCACCTGTTGTTTCCCAGTGTTGTATGTTATTATATTGTAGCAGGTACAACTTGTGTAGTGAACTATAAACACCTATTTTGTATATCAACCAATATATACTGGTATCTTTTTGTAGGCACCTACATGTGACACTTGGTTCAGTGTTTCATTGAAGCTTTACAATATTTTCTTTGGGGATACAGTTGATGGCAAGTCACAAGCACACTTAAACACTTTGAAATCACTTCTTGAAACAGACATCAGATTTTCAGAAAAGTAAGTAATTTTAGATTTTATGTGAATTTGAAATTTCAGCTATTGATTAATTATGAAGTTTTTAGATGCTAAATTTATTTTCATTTCAGAAAAAAAATTCAAAAAATTCAAAAATAAATAAATAGATAAATAATTGAATAAATAAATAAATAGATAGATAAATGAATGAATGAATAAATAACTAAATAAATAAATAAATAAAAGTAATTCTTTTCACTTATAATAACAAGTTATAGTTCACAAGGGTCTTTCTCAAGGAATAACTAATTTAGCTTCTTTTAACAAACTTTGATGCAATTTTTAGCTCACCTGAGCTGAAAGGATCATTTTGATATATGGTTCAAGGTTATATGTTCAATATTATATAAGCTACTTATGAATGAAATGTGAGTGGATATATTTCTGATTAAGTTTTGTGGGAGTTCTTAACTTGAGAAAACATTTAAAGTTTCTGTACGTAATATATTGTCTATTGCACTTTGCAAACAATGTTGGACATATCTTCAGGTGAGCGTTAAGGCCAATGGGCCTCTTGTTTCACTTTGTCAGCATTTGTCATGTCATATTATTGTCATCTCATCGTTCATTCCATGGTATTTATATATAATGTACATGTTTTAACTACACATTATACCTACATGTATGTCCTTGATACAAATTAATGATGGTATTCTGGACTTTGTTCATATTAAAAGAAACTATCACTACTTGTGGTGCCAGATAGGGAAATCTCAACCAGAGTTCTAATATATCTGGTCCAGAAGGAGGCTTGCCTCGTTCTGGACCAGATATATTAGAACGAGGGTTGAGATTTCCCTATCTGACACCATAAGTAGTGATTGATTCTATTTCTTGCACCACAAAATATACAAGTTCTATTAAAAATCAAAATTCAACATATGATGGAAATGGCGTGTGAATACAAAGGACAGGAACAAGCGTGACGTCATAATTCATAGTAACATTACTTCATATAAAGATTAAGTCATATAAAAATTAATGTACCGGTAATATGAAATAAACTTTTTATTGATTAAGAAAAAAATGTTTTTTAAATTACATTTTAAATTTAAAATAGTATTACCTGTTATGTTTATTTGTTTGTGCGAAGGTATGCCGGTTCTCAAAGTATTGATACACCTCTGATTTCATTGATAAATCTTAGCGGGAAAAAAAAGCGTGTAAGCTATCTTGTACAGGGGGTGCAAGATTGAAATATCTTGTACCGCTCTTTATATACAAGTTTCTATCTGGGTGCAAGAAATGCATGTCTATTATAAAACTGATTATCTTTTGCCCATTTACTGTTTTTTCCCCAGTTTTTCAGACCATGCAACCAATGCATGTTCTGTTTTTAGAATATAAGGGCTCTTTTCAGGAATCTAGGTTTATGTTCAAACTGACTTCAATAGCAACCTTTTTTGCCATTTTTTTTTGACAAGATAAAGTAAGGATATAAAACACATAAGATAGCTCAGTTTGATTTTCTAATTTTACACTTGAATTTATAGAAAGTATGATTTTACTTCCTATTTTAGTCGATGCATTAAAGTACTACCTGTAGCTGAGTCAGCATACCAGGAGGGTTTACCAACACATTATGTAACAAACTTTCATTTAACCAAGGTAAGTTAAAGTTCATTATTTCTGTTTGTTCAGTACCATCTGTGCATAGATTCTTAGTTAAGTTCTTTAACTGTGATATTAACTGTAGCATAGTAAGTAAACATTTATCTAAGTAAGGCAGGTTATGGATTTTTATGTCAGTTAGCTTGTATCATCTACTTAATAGTTTTTGTTGCAATCTTTCTATTTTTTTCAAAGTAATTCAAAGAATGAAAATTTTTCAATTGTTTTTCACAATTTCATCACAAGGTTCCTTTTCCACATTACCATTCAAACCCAAAGCATCACATTGCTTTGGATTAAATCAGGATCTTAAGTGAGAAAGGATTTGTTGTAGGCTTTTACTGGTTGGCTCAGTACCAGTATAATGGACTTAGTGGTCTGTGATGATTGTTGATATCACAGACAAGTGTGCGAGCACTCTGAAGGATCTCATGTGTGCAATAGTCCAATACATTTAAGAAACACGTTCACACACCACCAACATGGACTTGATTCAAGATAAATCCTTTAGATTAAAAAGAAAATTGTGTTGTAACACATAGCTTAAAAAATTATTGATAGACATAAAACATCATTAACTTACCAATCAACATGTTACAAAAATTACAAAACTCATGAAAGAATAATTATGCATTGAAAAATGAAATATAGTGGGATAAAAGCACTATTTATACTATCTACACTATTTCAGCTTGCCCAAGCACGTAGAGTGTTTAGTCAGTTTGCAAGAGGACCAGCATGTGAAAAATATATGAGACAGTTAGAAGAGGCATGTGAAAAGTTTTGGAAAAATGGGAGACAACTCTGTGAAGAAATTAGTTTATCTGGCAACCACTGTGTTAATCCTGTAAGTATGCTGAAATAAAATCTGTAGATGTATCATCTGTGTCGAACTATTATTTCTGTTGAATATGGAATCACATTATTAATGAATTTATCAACATTTAACAGTGTTTTATTGTCCATAGATGCAAAACCAAAGGTGCAAATGCAGCACAATTAATCAGGAGCTGGTGTAGCCATCACATACACTATTGTTCTTTGTTGATTATTGGATGATAAACTTGGTAAATGTAGATGGTTTCATTAACAATAAATGAAAACAACATTATTTAAATCTGTTTACTTGGATTATTTCTTCAGTGTAACAAATTATAAATTTGTTTTGATGTGTCTATAGGCGGTACCAACAATGAAATAAATGCCTGTTGTAATGAATATTTTTATGATTGATAGTATCATCATAATTTAAAGTCTTAGGATTACGAAAACAAAACCTCAAAATTATAAAATGACATTGATATCCTGGAGAGTAAAGCAATGGAATAACTGTGTATTTAATATTGTGTAAAATGCATATACATGACTTAGTTTCTTCTTATTCATTTGATTCAGTTTTATTATGGAGTGAGGTATATTAATGGTGTTTTAAAGCCCCGTTAAAGATTCTTTTACTTATATCAAGGTTGTCAGTTCTGGTATGGTGAAGAAAATCAGATTGCCTGTTGCAAACTGCAGACCTTTTGCAATTGAACGGACAAACTTTCACACATCAGAATTTGCCTGTCTAGGATTCCATCATAAGTGGAGACAGATGCTGTGATGTGTAAACCAGCACTATAGATCACTTGGTCACATAAATGTTTTTGTATAAGCAACTTCTTTTTATAATTTTAATTTATCACACTTATTCTTTTTCAGTGTAATTTCATGTACAGGGTATAGTTGTTACAAAAGCAATAATGTACTTTGATTTTAGAATTTAAATGTTTGTATGGTTAAGTAAGTGTATTTTTGTGTTTCAGCTTCATCGACTACCTAATGAACCAGAAAATGATCTGAATTGTCACCTTCCTATAATGCCACACTCCAGTGCTGTGAAAACAAAAGCAGCATGTAACTGTGGAAGAAAGCAAGGAGACAAAGATGATCCATTTGATCACAGGGTGAGTATAACATGGATATATTATTCATTTTAGAACTTGCTATGGAAGGATACATCTGTGATAGTCTTCATTGGTAATGCAAAACTACAGTTCAAAGGAATGTCAAAACCAGAGATTCGCTAATTCAAGAAATCTCATATCATACTGTGTCCATTATTGATATGCAAATAAGTATTCAGATAACAAAAAACACCAGCTAATAAATGTATAGTACTTACTGACATGTAAAAAGTCACTTCCTAAATAAGTCAACTTTCAAACTCACATTAAACTCATAGTAAGACTGGTTCTTATGTATAAGATCATCCAACATTGGCACAAAAAAATTACACAGATCACACCCCCATGCTTTCAGACATATTTAGAGATATACAAATACATGTACTGATATTTCCACTGCACAGCTTCTGTTTTATTTAGAGAACAAAAGTTAGACATAAGTGAAACTACTCTGGTGTAGATAATGGTGTCAGTATCAACATTAACAGTTGAGTTTTCAGATTCTTATAATTCCTCATCAAATATTTGAGCGATGGTCATATCAATAAAACATCTGTTTTGGTATTTCAGGCTGCTAACTATGAATACTATGAGTCCATGGAGAAAGTTTGTTGTAATAAACTAGTTCATATAGATTTGCCAGTGTTCAAACCCAGTACTACAGAGGTTAAAGCAGGACATGTGCCTTCCTTTCTCTTCATTAAAATCAACTGTTAAAGTAGGACAGAAAGATGTATTAACTTCAAAGGGTGACATTGTGTCTGGATTAGCTAGTCGTAGTCTAGCACTCAGCCTAGGTAAGCCATCAGATTATTGTGAATTATGTCTTGATTACAGTCTTAGTCTAGCACTCAGCCTAGGTAAGCCATCAGATTATTGTGGAATTATGTCTTGATTAACTAGTCTTAGTCCTAGCACTCAGCTTAGGTAAGCCAACGGATTATTGTGACATTGTGTCTGGATTAGCTAGCTCAGTCTAGCACTCAGCTTAGGTAAGCCATCAGATAATTGTGACATTATGTCTGGATTAACTAGTCTTAGTCTAGCACTCAGCTTAGGTAGCCCATCAGATAATTGTGACATTGTGTCTGGATTAGCTAGTCTTAGTCCTAGCACTCAGCTTAGGTAGCCCATCAGATAATTGTGACATTGTGTCTGGATTAGCTAGTCTTAGTCTAGCACTCAGCTTAGGTAAGCCATCAGATAATTGTGACATTGTGTCTGGATTAGCCAGTCTTACTCTAGCACTCAGCTTAGGTAAGCCATCAGATAATTGTGATATTGTGTCTGGATTAGTTAGTCTTAGTCTAGCACTCAGCTTAGGTAAGCCATCAGATAATTGTGACATTGTGTCTGGATTAGCTATTCTTAGTCTAGCACTCAGCTTAGGTAAGCATCAGATATTGTGACATTGTGTCTGGATTAGCTAGTCTTAGTCTAGCACTCAGCTTAGGTAAGCCATCAGATAATTGTGACATTGTGTCTGGATTAGCTAGTCTTAGTCTAGCACTCGCTTAGGTAAGCCATCAGATAATTGTGACATTGTGTCTGGATTAGCTAGTCTTAGTCTAGCACTCAGCTTAGGTAAGCCATCAGATTATTGTGACATTGTGTCTGGATTAGCTAGTCTTAGTCTAGCACTCAGCTTAGGTAAGCCATCAGATAATTGTGACATTGTGTCTGGATTAGCTAGTCTTAGTCTAGCACTCAGTTTAGGTAAGGCATCAGATATTGTGACATTGTGTCTGGATTAGCTAGTCTTAGTCTAGCACTCAGCTTAGGTAAGCATCAGATAATTGTGACATTGTGTCTGGATTAGCTAGTCTTAGTCTAGCACTCAGCTTAGGTAAGGCATCA